>JARQOC010000004.1:346449530-346498229 GCA_033576535.1 Allobates femoralis | reverse complement strand
AATATACTGCACATATCTACAATATAGCTGTTCTGAAGGGTTTGTTTCTCACCTGACAAGATGTTGAAAGAGGCAGCTTATCTACTCCCTCTTATCTCTAAGTCACTTGCCCTTGCCAACACTTAAGATAAGAGAAGTTCACACATTCCTCACAGGGCTACAAATTACACTCCAAGTGGATGGTAGAAAATGTAGTGAAATTTTAGACCTCGGTAAATGCAAACATCCTCTTGTAAATTGAACAATCTATATATAATAATCTCTGATTTCATGTATATAGTACTGCCCTTGTAAAGATTTCTTGTTCTATTGCCCCAACTACTATCAACTCTGATGGGGCAATTACATTTAAATCATTGTGAGATAAGATAAAATCCTCCTTGGAGAGATATCAGAGTAGACATGCTGTTCCCTCATCACACCAGTAACAGATCCATGTAAACTATGATCACACATACTGTTTTTGCAGCCAATACCTGTTCTCTTGGGGGTAAAGATTATGGGCCCGTTTTCTTTTTTTTGCTGTGTTTTCAGGTGCGGATTATGAGTGTGCTTTGTCTACAGTTAATGTTTAGTAAAGTTAGTTTTACTCACAAAAAAAAACACAAAATGCACAAAAAAATTCTATTTGCAGCTTTCATATCCTCATTGCTTTGTCTTTATATGGATTAAAAAATGCGACAAAAACGTCAAAAGAATTAGAAATTTGAAGACTTGCTGCAGATTTGAAGAATGGCGCAGTTTGCAAACAATAAGTGTGTGCATGAGAGTTCTGAAATGTTATCGCTTTTCCTGGTCCTGTAAAAAGCAGCTGTGAATTATAGATAAAAAAGCTGGAAACAAATTGTAAAAATGCACGATTATTGATTCTTGCAGAATTTGTTTCACGATAATCATGCAAAACAAATAGTCTGCCAATCACTTGATGAACAAGAAAAAATCTGATCTTTATAGATTGTTATCTTGCAGACGTACTTTCTTTTCTATGCTGAAGGGGTTAAGAATCTTTTCACTGCTGGCTAAGAGTTCTCTTAGCCTTTATCTCAGCTGCAGCTTGTGACTATCTCTCCCTTCAGCTATATTTACCAGCCCCTGGCTCCATTCCATGACAAATATAGAATTCCTATGCTGACTATGGTGAAAGAGCTTGTTTCTGTATAGCTGAGGTGTATGTTCCTTTAGCAGCAGCGAAGCTACCAAATGGAGAAGATTTTAGAGACCTTTTATGTTTGTTCCCTTGTCTGTGTTGCCTATGTGTTTCCTTGCTCTCCTGCCCCTTCACTCTCTTGGTGCAATAGGTGCAGGGGCTGCAATTACACCCGGGCCCTGGATCCTAGGGTGCCCTAATAATTCCCTTTGGCCTATTGAAAAAGACTAATGCAGAAAAGATTTGCAATAATTGGTGGCCTCATTGGCGCTGTTGCATCGTGGCCCATGAGCTTCAAGTTATGCCACTGCCCTTGTGGGTTTGGGGAGGGATAGGACGTCTATGTGAGTCATATATAAGTGTAAAGCAAGATACAAGACCCAGGCATCCCTTCCTTAAGGGGTTATCTTGGGGATAGGGATTAGCCTTGGGATCCCTATTTTAAGGGATAGCTAAAGTGTGCACTGTCGATGCAATCTAAAAGTCACAGGCACAACAGTATGGAAACTTTTATTAGAGCATTGCATTAGGATGTTTTCACTTCGTGGACTACTCCTTTAATTTAGATAGCAGCCATACCAATTTTGCTGGTAGCCCTTGTGGCTGATCATCTATACAGCAGCTGCTGGGAAATATAGTATTTCAGATGGGAGCCAACTATTTAATAAATGGTCATGCTTAAACAATGTGGATAGAAAAAAATAAGTTTCAGTACATGCACATCGACTTTTTCAGCAAATTCTTTCTGAAACGCACCGGATAAAGCGCTGAAAAAATGATAAAATGCTTAGGCATTCTTTGACCTTTCCCAGTACATGTACGAACAGCTCTTTGTTCTGCCCACAGCAGGGCAGATAGAAGAGCGTGTGTGCAGGATCACAATGAAGGCCATTGAGTAGATGATGTATGACACTTCATCCACAAAGAAGGACAACAATCACAAGATAAGAGGAGGTGCTGGATCAAGACCAGCAACACCCATCGAACCGAACTGCCCCACAGGTGAGCATAATAAAAAGTCTGCTTTACATTATACAGATCGGCCTGAGGACTTGTATAAAGAATTCCAGAATGCTATATACAAGGCTTCACTGCTGGTGACAGCAGTTTATATAAGAAAATCCTGGTGACAGGTTCCCTTTAAACCTGCTTTAGATATACCTTGAGGGAAACACCTGAAAAAATGCTATTCCTAAAGTGTGCTAAGTTTCAGAGAGAAAAACGACACAAAAAATGCACTGTTTATGGAACGGTAAATATATTTTCTTACTGGCTTTCTGCCAATCCCTGGTATGCAGAGGAGAAATGCATTAAAAACTTGAAAAAATACTGTCTGAAACCACCCTTATTGTGTTAAAAGAAAAAAATAATTTTTAAGATCCAGACATTTTTTGGTTTTCTACCTTTTTTATTCATTCCCTGTTTTGAGAGCCATAACTTTTTTTTATTTTTCTTTTGACGTAACCACAAGGTTTTTGTTATAGGAAGCAGGGGCGTAACTACAATAGGTGTAGGGCAGGGGTGTAACTAGAACTGGCAGGGCCCCATAGCAAACTTTTGAACGGGGCCCCCTCCAAGACACGCCCCCAATGACACGCCCCCTTCAAGAATTGGTGTTAACAGTCTGACGCCACCCAGTTTACCGTATATACTCGTGTATAAGCCGACCCCCCTACTTTTGCCCCCAAAGCCTGGGAAAACCTATTGACTCGTGTATAAGCCGAGGGTGGACCCCAGCATAGGTATACAGCCCCCAGCAGTGTGGTATACAGGCCTCCCCAGTGGTAGTATACAGCAGCCTCCCCAGCGGTAGTATACAGCAGCCTCCCCAGTGGTATGTACAGGCCCCAGCAGTATATACAGCAGCCCCAGTGGTATACAGCAGCCTCCCCAGTGGTATATACAGGCCCCAGCAGTATATACAGCAGCCCCAGTGGTACCCCAGTGGTATATACAGCAGCCTCCCCAGTGGTATATACAGGCCCCAGCAGTATATACATCAGCCCCAGTGGTATACAGCAGCCTCCCCAGTGGGTATATATAGGGCCCCAGTGGGTATATACAGGGCCCCAGTGGGTATATACAGGCCCCAGTGGGTATATACAGGGCCCCAGTGGGTATATACAGGCCCCAGTGGGTATATACAGGGCCCCAGTGGGTAAATACAGGGCCCCATTGGGTATATACAGGCCCCCAGTAGGTATATACAGGGCAATGACGTCATTGCCTGCGCCTGCCGGTCACAACCAGGAAGAAGCCGGATAAAGCCGGAGCGCGGTGCAGAGCGGCGACAGCGGCAGCGGCAGGGATAAGTAAGTATGACGTATTCCTTTACAGGTGACGTGTGCAGCAGAAAGGGAGGAGTGGGGGGCCAGTATATACCTACTGGGGCCCTGTATATGATCGCAGCTGATGACCGGATAGCAGCGTAGCGGCGCTGGGTCCGGGCCCTTCACAAGCGCCGGGCCCCAAAGCGACCGCTATGTCTGCTATGCTGGTAGTTACGCCCCTGGTAGGGGTTGCGATTATACTCGGGCAGCCTAGGTGGTCTCCAAAAGTCCCTTTGGCCTATAGAAAAAGACTAATACTATTAAAGATTTGCAATATTTGGGGGCCCCGTTGGAGCTTTCGCATCAGGGCCCCAGGGCCTGAAGTTATACAACTGATAGGAAGAGTATGTATAGTACATTTGACTTGTACATTTAATATTACCATATAATATACATAAAACACTGGAAAAAAATACCAAGTGGAATAATATGCTGGAAAAAAACCCTACAATTCCACCATTGTTTTTTGAATTACTACAATTACTGCACTAACATAGTGAAATTTTGGCTTTCCTATGAGGTCGAGCCCATGGCTGGGCATCACTGGAGGACTAATATGGCAGTTACAGGCTGCCCATTAACTTTCATAAATATTCACTGAATTGCAACAGCAAATCACAGACGCTCACTCTCTGTGAGAGCATCTGTGATTGGCTGTTGCACTAAGAATGCACTCCCACAATCTGTACCGGTGTCTGCTTGGTTGCCATACACATTAGTTTATGGCAACCAACCTGCCGTCATAGTGTGTAAAATAAATAAATAATGGTAAAAAAAACACGTAGGGCTTTGCTTTATTTTTCATTCTCAGCACAGATAAGAGGACAGCTGCGGGCTGCCACCCTACGCTGCCTAGTTTTACCTTGGCTGGCAATGAAAAATAAAGGGAGACTATTTTTTATTATTAATTATTTAAATATATATATATTTTTTTAAATGTATGGGCTCCATCCTATTTGAATTACCAGTCAAGGTAAAACTAGGCAGCTGAGGGGAGGAGCCCACAGTTATTGCTCCCCCCACGCTATAAAATAGCAGCCCGCAGACGTCTTAGAAATTGGCGCATTCATTAGAAGAGCAAATTCCTGGTGCTTTACACGGCTCTCCCCAATGCCCTGGTGTGGTGGCAATGGGGTGATAGAAAGGATTAATGACATGTGGTGATTGACTGCTTGTCATTAAGACCTGGATAATGTCAGGTGTCTTCTGATACCTGTCCATTAAGTGAAGAGTTAATAAACACACACACAAAAAAAACTTTATTAGAAATAAAACACAGAGAATTTAGCTCAGAGGCCATGACGAAAGGATACTTCTTCATCACCGTGACCTCCGATGCAGCTGAGATTGTGATGTGGGACCTTGTGGTGGATTATCTTTGGAGGGTATGTTGTTGAGACTTTTAATAAATGGGTAAATAAGGGTTGTCAGTGTGTTTTATTTCTAATAAAGGAATTTTATCTGTGTTTTCCTTCTAATAAAGGTTTTTTTCTCTGTTTGTGTGTTCACTTAGGGTGCCTTCACACTGCGGCAGCGTCCGGTCCGGGGCTGTCAGGGTGACAGCCTGGACCGGAGTTTTGCTGCATAGAATACTATCGGGCTGCACGGAGCTGGATCGCGCCGGGTGGCAATTATCTGCCATCCGGCTGCTATCTCGCCGGATGAATCCTGCAGAAGTGGGGATTTGTCTGCCAACTCCAAAAACGTGCATGCAACGTTTTTGGAGTCGGCAGACAATTCCCCACTTCTGCAGGATACATCCGGCGAGCTAGCAGCCGGATGGCAGATAATTGCCACCCGGCGCGATCCAGCTCCGTGCAGCCCGATAGTATTCTATGCAGCAAAACTCCGGTCCAGGCTGTCACCTCTGACAGCCCCGGACCGGACGCTGCCGCAGTGTGAACCCAGCCTAACTAGTCACTTACCAGATTGGTAATAAGCGGGAATAAGAAGATGCCTGACATTACCAATCCAGGGCTAAATAACAAGCTGTTAATACTCGCTGTCATTAACTCATTCTATCACCCTGATGCTACTGCACGACGGCATTGGGAAGAGTCGGGAAAATTTTGCCAATTTCTGGGGCGGCTGCGAGCTGCTATTCTATAGCATGGGGTGCTGAAAAATATGGGCCCCACCATGCTGAGAATACCAGCCTTCAGCTGCCTAATTTTATCTTGGCTGGCAATTAAGAATCATTTTTTAAATTATTTAAATAATTTTAAAAAAAAAAATGGGCTCCCCTGTGTTTATCATTGCCAGCCAAGGCAAAACTAGGCAGCTGAGAGTGGCAGCCCACAGCTGTCCGCGTTATCTGTGCTGAGAATGAAAAATACAGTGAAGCCCTACACATTTTTTTCCATTATTTATTTTACACAATATGATGCAGATTGATTGACATACATAGACGCTCTCACAGAGAGTTAAGGGATGTCACACGCGTCAATATCGCTGTCAATGTCGCTCGTAGTCACGGATTTTCAGTCGCTCGAGCGACATAAAAGTGACGCAGGAGCGACATTGAAGTGTGTGACCAAGCGATGCAACCAGCGACATGTCGCTGATCGCCGATCGCAGGTTTCACTGCCAGATGTAAAACCTGTCGATCATCGCTCAGTAGACCTTGTGCATCGCTGCGTGTGACACTAAACTCAGCGACGTATTTTCTATTTTGACAACGTACAAGCGACTAAATAAAATCGCTCGCAAGATGGCGACATCACCGCATCGCTGGGTCATATTGACGCGTGTGACATCTTACCTGCGATAATTCCACATCGCTCGGGCGATTAATAATTTATGACGCATGAGCGATATTGCGGGCGACATTGACACGTGTGACAGGCCCTTTAGTGTCTGTGATTGGCTGTTGCAGTGCAGTGAATATTCATGAAGCTTAATGGGAGGCCCTAAAAGCAAGCAGCGGGAGACTAGTAAGGCCCCTTTCACATCAGCGTTTTTCTCTGATTGCGGCAGATCCAGCAGATTTACTGCATCTGCTGCCTAACGGTCACACTTGCAGCAAGCCCCATGCATTGTCTATGGGGCTTGCGGCAGGTGCGGTATTGCCACGATCCGGCACTTGCAGCGGTTGTGGCCGTGCAAATAAATTGCTGCTAACCGCAGTTTTCTTTGCGGCCGCAACTGCCGCAAGTGCCGGATCGCGGCCATACCGCACTTGCCGCACCTGCCACAAGTCCCATAGACAATGCATGGGGCTTGCCGTAAGTGTGCCGCAAGTGCGACTGTTAGACGTCAGATGCGGTAAATCTGCTGCATCTGCCGCAATCAGCGAAAAACTCTGATGTGAAAGGGGCTTAAGTTATACTTGTCTGGCTATCTAGGCTTGTACTATGAAAAACTCTTCGACGGATCTGGCAAAAAACGGATGCAACTGCACCGGCATTATGCCGGATCTGACACTCGGATCCTGCATAACACTGGTGTGGTTGCATCTGGTGTTACAAAAAAAAATCAGATCCGGTCAGATGCGTTTTCCACCAGACAGAAACAAATGCAGCTCAACCTTTTGGCCCCCGGTGATCATGTCGTGAGTGGCCGATGGAAGCCCTTGCTTACGAGCACCAGCAATGAAATCATTTAAATGACTCTGTCAGGGGTTGACATATGGCATTTAAATGTTTAAAGTGCAGCCATCAAAGTTTAGCTCTGCAGCCGGCATCGTATAAAGCAGACTATAGGGCCCCTTACACGGTATGATATCGTTAACAATATCGTTGGTACGTCACGGCTTTTGGGGAGGTGCAGTGACGTTATAACGACGTTGTTGCGTTTGACATGTAGATACGACCAAGAGTAAGTCAGCTGATCGTTGATCGCAGGTTTATGAACTGGACCATAAATCAGTCGTTGGTTGTCCGTTCAGCCTGCAGCATTGGTGTGTGTGACACCTTCATAATGATGTTGTTTATGACGTTGCCTATTCAGAACTGAGGAACATAGGCACCCAAACGACTGCTAATATTGTTCACTTGTCGCGGAATCGTTGCTGCGTCGTTCATGATATCTGTACGTGTGCCACCTCACTAGCGATCAATGAATGACGTTCAAGTGATCCAGGCCAAGTCGGATTGTTGGTTGTATCGCTGGGACATTGAAGCGTGTAACGGGCCCTTTAGCCGGGCCGCATGAAGTCTATTTTTTGCATGGACAGCACTTGGACCAAAAGTATTGTCATATCTGTTTACACGATCCAATAGCGGACTATTAAGTGCTTTGCTCATCCATGGGATGATTGCTGGCAATACACCAGCAGATATTTGCTGAATGGGAGCCATATCCCAATTATTGGCATATTGCATCCTCATATACATTGGCAGAAACAGCTAATATTGGGGGATGTAACAGATGATATAGATATGGCTCAAGAAGGGGCGACCTGGTGCAACCTGTGTGGCCAGGGGTCCAAGAGGTAAGGGGGCCTGTTTCCACCCCCAAAGCAGGGGTAATGGTGCATTATGATGAGCTATTGGACTGTAAATGGCCCCAATAGAGTTCTTATACAGGGCCCATATAGTGTTCTTATACAGGGGCCTATATACTGTTCGTGCACAGTGGCCCATATAGTGTTCTTATACAGGGGCCTATATACTGTTCGTGCACAGTGGCCCATATAGTGTTCTTATACAGGGGCCTATATACTGTTCGTGCACAGTGGCCCATATAGTGTTCTTATACAGGGGCCCATATAGTGTTCCTATACAGGGGGCCCATATAGTGTTCTTATACAGGGGCCTATATACTGTTCGTGCACAGTGGTCCATATAGTGTTCTTATACAGGGGCCCATATAGTGTTCTTATACAGGGGCCCATATAGTGTTCCTATACAGGGGGCCCATATAGTGTTCTTATACAGGGGCCTATATACTGTTCGTGCACAGTGGTCCATATAGTGTTCTTATACAGGAGGCTCATATAGTGTTCTTATACAGGGGACATACATAGTGTTCTTATACAGGGGGCCCATATAGTGTTCTTATACAGGGCCCATATAGTGTTCTTATACAGGGGCCCATATACTGGTCGTGCACAGGGGCTCATATAGTGTTCTTATAAAGGGGCCTATATACTGTTTGTGCATAGGGGCCCATATAGTGTTCTTATAAGGGGCCCATATAGTGTTCTTATACAGGGGACATACATAGTGTTCTTATACAGGGGCCCATATAGTGTTCTTATACAGGGGACATACATAGTGTTCTTATACAGGGGGCCCATATAGTGTTCTTATACAGGGGGCCCATATAGTGTTCTTATGCAGGGCCCATATAGTGTTCTTATACAGGGGTCCATATAGTGTTCCTATACAGGGGCCCATATACTGTTCGTGCACAGGGGCTCATATAGTGTTCTTATAAAGGGGCCTATATACTGTTTGTGCATAGGGGCCCATATAGTGTTCTTATACAGGGGACATACATAGTGTTCTTTTACAGGGGACATATAGTGTTCTTATACAGGGGACATACATAGTGTTCTTATACAGGGCCCATATAGTGTTCTTATACAGGGGACATACATAGTGTTCTTATACAGGGCCCATATAGTGTTCTTATACAGGGGACATACATAGTGTTCTTATACAGGGCCCATATAGTGTTCTTATACAGGGGCCCATATACTGTTCGTGCACAGGGGCCCATATAGTGTTCTTATACAGGGGCCCATATAGTGTTCTTAAACAGGGGACATACATAGTGTTCTTATACAGGGGACATACATAGTGTTCTTATACAGGGCCCATATAGTGTTCTTATACAGGGGCCCATATAGTGTTCTTATACAGGGGCCCATATAGTGTTCTTATACAGGGGCCCATATAGTGTTCTTATACAGGGGCCCATATAGTGTTCTTATACAGGGGCCCATATAGTGTTCTTATACAGGGGACATACATAGTGTTCTTATACAGGGGCCCATATAGTGTTCTTATACAGGGCCCCATATAGTGTTCTTATACAGGGGCTCATATAGTGTTCTTATACAGGGGACAGGGGCCCATATAGTGTGTTTTATACAGGGCCCCTTGATCTCGGGCTCCTTTCTGTGGTGAGCGGTGGTGGTGGCCGGTCCCAGCCCTCTAGTGTGGATGGAGAGGTGTGAGGAGGAGGAGGAGGACTCGGGCTGTAATCTCGGCGCTCTCCCCCTCCCCCATACTAAGGCGCAGGGCTTGTTTTCATCACGTGACGGGGGCTGCGCTGACCAATCAGAGCAGGGCCCCGCACCCTTCCTGGCCCGGCAGGGGGACGCGAAGGGGAAAGTTTGCTCGTCACTAGTTGGACTTTCGTTGTGCAGAGACCCAGGCTCCGCGCTCAGGTATGCCAGTGTCCCGGGCCGGAGGAGGACGACACCGCTAGACCCGGGCTGCCATCGTCCACCATGAGCGCCTGCACACGGATCTGCCTCCTGCTGGCTCTGGAGTGCGCACTCGGATCAGGCTCGGAGTCCTGCCCGGCTCCCTGCCGCTGTTTGGGGGATCTGCTGGACTGTAGCCGTGGGGATCTACATATGGTACCGGAGAACCTCCCGGGATGGGCCGTTCAGCTGTGAGTATACCGGCGACGTGGATGTGCGGCCAGGAGCGGGGCCAAAGGGGCCCCTGGTGGGAGAAGCTGGGGTGGGTGGAATACCGTATGTATGTGACCAGTGGGCAAGTGATGTGCCATCTGCAATCCAGAGCAATGTCCTCATTGTAAGGGGCATCAGCAGATTTATAAATATATAGGAGATGTGACACTGCTGATCATCATCATCATCAGCCCCGGCTCTGCCTGTGTGTGCACTGTGCTGATCATCATCAGCCCCGGCTCTGCCTGTGTGTGCACTGTGCTGATCATCATCAGCCCCGGCTCTGCCTTGTGTGTGCACTGTGCTGATCATCATCATCATCAGTCCCAGCTCTGCCTGTGTGTGCACTGTGCTGATCATCATCATCATCAGCCCCGGCTCTGCCTGTGTGTGCACTGTGCTGATCATCATCAGCCCCGGCTCTGCCTGTGTGTGCACTGTGCTGATCATCATCATCAGCCCCGGCTCTGCCTGTGTGTGCACTGTGCTGATCATCATCATCAGCCCCGGCTCTGCCTGTGTGTGCACTGTGCTGATCATCATCATCATCAGCCCCGGCTCTGCCTGTGTGTGCACTGTGCTGATCATCATCATCATCAGCCCGGCTCTGCCTGTGTGTGCACTGTGCTGATCATCATCATCATCAGCCCCGGCTCTGCCTGTGTGTGCACTGTGCTGATCATCATCATCATCAGCCCCGGCTCTGCCTGTGTGTGCACTGTGCTGATCATCATCATCATCAGCCCCGGCTCTGCCTGTGTGTGCACTGTGCTGATCATCATCATCATCAGCCCCGGCTCTGCCTGTGTGTGCACTGTGCTGATCATCATCATCATCAGCCCCGGCTCTGCCTGTGTGTGCACTGTGCTGATCATCATCATCATCAGCCCCGGCTCTGCCTGTGTGTGCACTGTGCTGATCATCATCATCAGCAGCCCCGGCTCTGCCTGTGTGTGCACTGTGCTGATCATCATCATCAGCAGCCCCGGCTCTGCCTGTGTGTGCACTGTGCTGATCATCATCATCATCATCCCCGGCTCTGCCTGTGTGTGCACTGTGCTGATCATCATCATCATCATCCCCGGCTCTGCCTGTGTGTGCACTGTGCTGATCATCATCATCAGCAGCAGCCTCGGCTCTGCCTGTGTGTGCACTGTGCTGATCATCATCATCATCATCATCATCCCCGGCTCTGCCTGTGTGTGCACTGTGCTGATCATCATCATCATCCCCGGCTCTGCCTGTGTGTGCACTGTGCTGATCATCATCATCATCATCAGCCCCGGCTCTGCCTGTGTGTGCACTGTGCTGATCATCATCTCATCAGCCCCGGCTCTGCCTGTGTGTGCACTGTGCTGATCATCATCATCAGCGCCCCGGCTCTGCCTGTGTGTGCACTGTGCTGATCATCATCATCATCATCCCCGACTCTGCCTGTGTGTGCACTGTGCTGATCATCATCATCAGCAGCAGCCTCGGCTCTGCCTGTGTGTGCACTGTGCTGATCATCATCATCATCTATCCCCGGCTCTGCCTGTGTGTGCACTGTGCTGATCATATCATCATCATCATCCCCGGCTCTGCCTGTGTGTGCACTGTGCTGATCATCATCATCATCATCACCCGGCTCTGCCTGTGTGTGCACTGTGCTGATCATCATCATCCAGCCCCGGCTCTGCCTGTGTGTGCACTGTGCTGATCATCATCATCCCGGCTCTGCCTGTGTGTGCACTGTGCTGATCATCATCATCAGCAGCACCTCGGCTCTGCCTGTGTGTGCACTGTGCTGATCATCATCATCTCATCATCCCGGCTCTGCCTGTGTGTGCACTGTGCTGATCATCATCATCATCATCCCCGGCTCTGCCTGTGTGTGCACTGTGCTGATCATCATCATCAGCCCCGGCTCTGCCTGTGTGTGCACTGTGCTGATCATCATCATCAGCAGCCCGGCTCTGCCTGTGTGTGCACTGTGCTGATCATCATCATCAGCAGTCCCAGCTCTGCCTGTGTGTGCACTGTGCTGATCATCATCATCATCACCCGGCTCTGCCTGTGTGTGCACTGTGCTGATCATCATCATCATCATCCCGGCTCTGCCTGTGTGTGCACTGTGCTGATCATCATCATCATCATCATCCCGGCTCTGCCTGTGTGTGCACTGTGCTGATCATCATCATCATCTCATCAGCCCCGGCTCTGCCTGTGTGTGCACTGTGCTGATCATTCATTCATCATCATCCCGGCTCTGCCTGTGTGTGCACTGTGCTGATCATCATCATCTCAGCCCCGGCTCTGCCTGTGTGTGCACTGTGCTGATCATCATCATCATCAGCCCCGGCTCTGCACAATAATGGTACAAGTAGCCTGTTGAAGCTTGGCCCTAACCCCCTGGCATACATTTGCCATATATGAAAATCTTGGCCATTATTAATGTTATAAGAACTCATTGTATTGGGCCATATTGTGCTTCATTTTGTTATATGCTCTTACCCACCCGATCCCACTAATATCCTAGAAGACCCTTGTGGGACATCGGGGAAAATCCTATTGACAGAATGTTTAACAAAAACCAAATATTTACCAAATGAAGCAAAATCTGCTCAAAATAAGATATTGTTTATACCTCTAAATGGGATTGGTGGGGACGACGACACCTTGAACCCTCTTTCCACTGTCTGCACCTCTGGCTTCTACGGAGGTTTATTGCCAAGTGTTATTATAATCTGTGACAACAATCTGGACCATTCGAAAAACCCTTCCTATAGTAATGTGTCTCCACACCAGTCCATGGGGGGCGCAGTGTACAGCTGCCTGTTCTTCCTACATCATATATCAAGCTCCATAGTCATTAAGCAGATGGCTTACTTTCTATTTACACTGCCATCACATTACTTTTTCCAGGATATTTACTTATTTAAAAAAGAAAAAAATGCAAACTAGTAAACCCGCCCTTGTGGATGTGTGTCCCCTCACTGGTGACAGGACAGGCGTTTGGGGAACTTTGAGAGCTTTTATTGTTGCTGAAGCAGATGAAGGCTTCAGCTTTTATTAGCGGGACGTGTTTTCAGTGGTTTTCTGGTTTTAATTGGGTTTTACCATTTTGGAGGAATAGAAATGCTTGGTTGTAGTGCAGGCTCTTATTGGAGGCTTTCTGTGTATGTGCACACCCACCTTCTTACACACCACACCTGTCGGTGCTAGGAAGAGCATTAATATGGTAATTATGTAATAAGATGCTCTAGGGTTTTAAAATCTTCTTTTCCACAGCAATAAATTCATACTTGCACATTGTACAATGAAGCATGACTGCAGAGGCCAGTGATTGGCTGCGGCAGATGTAGGCCTCGGTGCTTGTCACACTGATCTTAAGGGGGCGGTGTAAAGTGCGAGGCACCTCATTCATAAAGAGGCACACACCTTGTAATCAGAACATGGCATCTAAGTCGCCACATCTTACTCCGTGCTGGAGTAACCTTTGTTGTGTGGGGTACCTTTTGGCTTGTCCAGGACGTGCTCTAGTCTTGTCGAGTCTTGTCGAGTCTTGTCGAGTCTTGTCGAGTCTTGTCGAGTCTTGTCGAGTCTTGTCGAGTCTTGTCGAGTCTTGTCGAGTCTTGTCGAGTCTTGTCGAGTCTTGTCGAGTCTTGTCGAGTCTTGTCGAGTCTTGTCGAGTCTTGTCGAGTCTTGTGTCACACTTATGTGACCTGTATGTGAGTGTCTTGCATGAGTCACCCGGCCTGCCAGCCGCTTCTCTGAACAGGAGCTTGGAGCCAATTGTGTTTCCATGAAGCTCCACACTCCTGTTCAGAGACCCCGTGGCTGTGCCGGGTGACTCATGCGAGATCTTACCACACAGCTCACATAGTGTGCCTCTGCGCTGAGTTTGAGTCCATTTTGGTGGAGTCGGATTCAGGGTAATTGAGAAGTCTTACCGACTCCACAGCCCAGGTGAAAACGCCTAAAGGAACATTAATATTTCCAGAACCTTGCATTGTGCAGATTTTGTGTGACCTTACAAAGTGTTACGCCAGTTTTCTGTAGTATAAAATTGGTGAGTTGGAGACTGTCATCACTGGATGGTTCACAGATCTGCATGGTAGAATAAGCCAGGTGAAGTAATCTATACTGTCCTGCAATGTTAATATCCAAGGTGGTCAAACTTTTCAAGAGAAATTCAGAAACTTGCTATGTAGACAGACAATGCAGGTTCTGTAATGTTCACGTTGTATTGCCCCCAGTTATACTGAGTTCATTTCGCATCAACCTAATCTTCTATTGTATCATTAAGGCCACGGTCACACGATCAGTGTTTGGTCAGTATTTCACATCAGTATTTGTAGCCAAAATCAGGAGTGGGTGAAAGATGCAGAAGCGGGGCCATGTTGCTATTAAACTTTTCCTCTGATTGCTCCACTCCTGGGTTTGGCGACAAATCCTGATGTGAAATACTGATGGTGTGACCATGGCCTAAGGGGAAGTGTGGGCATTCTCTGTGAGAGTATGTTGAACTGGACACACCAAGTAAGAGTGGCTGCAGAGCGGGGGGAAAAAAGTTGTTTTTTTTGTTTTTGCCTCTCCATGGCAGAAATATTTAGCAATCAGATATTTGGCACCTAATGAGATAAGTTCACATGGGTGTTTAGGATTGTGTTCACTGGAGGTGTGTACTTTTCCTGTATGACGCTGACCAATCACAAGCAGGCAGCAACATGGAAGTGCAGAAAGACCTGTGATGCTATCAGGATCACATGACCAGGGAAAACTCATCCTGCCACCTGTGCAGCCTAAATAAGCACAGAAGATATATTGCACAGAAGTGTAGAAATAATCACTGCTCCACACACTTGTGCATATGTATAGCTTCAGTGCTATTTAACCTGCACGCTCCGTTTGGTAGCATCTGTCGACTCTGGTCATGTGACCTTGATGACATCATCCCAGTTCCTTCTACACTTCTATGTTGCTGAATGCTTCTGATTGGTCAGCGTTCTATAGGAGGCAGAAGCATATGCCTCCAGGAAAAAAACTAATAACACCTACTTAAGCATTTGATGGCAAAGTTTAATTGCTAATATCTCCGTAATGGAGAGACTAAATAATAAAAAATGTATTCTGCTTTGCATTCACTATTACATGATGTGTCCGATTCAAAATAAAAGAAATTGGTGAAGTCTTATGAGTTATCTCCTAATGTTGTAATGAAGCTTGTATACTTTGTGAAGCATTTTCTGGTTGTTTCTAATGGTAATGTACTGATAAGGCTTGAAATTTAGATGTGGCTAATCGTCTTCATGACATCCTCTGGAGGCCATGCTGTCTTCATCGAGGACGGCTCTATTGACAGCATATGGAAAAGCGCATTCCATTTCAATTGTATGATGAAGAGCTTTTGATTGCAACGTAGCCCAGAGGGCAGGCTGTTCTGTGTGCAGGGTTGATCTGTTTTTCCTTCTTTCTAGACCCAATTTTTGACTGTGAACCCCAATGGGGACAGTGAACAATCTACATTCCCTATCAGTATGTCTTTGGACTGTGGGAGGAAACCCATGCAAACACAGGGAGAACATAAAAGATTCTTGTAGGTGTTGTCCTTGGTGGGATTTGAATCAGAAGGAACATGAAACATCTCCCTGTAAAGTCATGTATTTTTATTCTGGCCTAGGAAGCAATCTTTGTTTCATACCATTCATTTTTATAATAGATTGTTAGAAATAAATGCAATGTTTTAACATGTATTGGATCAGTGGATTCTTCCCTGTTAGCACCACATGTTGCCCAGGGCTTAAAGGGAACCTGTCAGCCTGTTCTACCCCCTCTCTCCTATACTACTGTCCCTGCACCTTCCTAGCTGTTCCTAACCATCCCTGTCTGACCTAAAAGGGGCCCTATAACGATTATGAAAAATGACTTATAAGTTGCATACAGTCTCCATCTAGGAGACTGGATAGGCGGGCTTCGGGCTCCATTCTCACCTCCTTGCTGTGTCCTAGCACCTACACACCCCGCTGGGCGTCCTCGCGCCTGGTTCTTTGCCGCTTCCTTTTTGTATTTCCTGCCCTCTCTGCTGCTGTAATGCCCGGCCGGACATCATATGTGGCCCGATGCATTGCGGTCCTAATCATATGATCGGGCCGATGCATTGTGGGCCTAATCACGTGATCGGCCAACTTCGATATGCGCTTTCTGCATGCGCCAGAGTCGGCCGATCACGTGATTAGGACCGCAATGCATCGGGCCGGATAGGACGTTCTGGCCGGACATTACAGCAGCAGAGAGGGCGGGAAATACAAAAAGGAAGCAGCAAAGAACCAGGCGCGAGGACGCCCAGCGGGGTGTGCTAGGACACAGCAAGGAGGTGAGAATGAAGCCTGCCTATCCAGTCTCCTAGATGGAGACTGTATGCAACTTATAAGTCATTTTTCATAATCGTTATAGGGCCCCTTTTAGGTCAGACAGGGATGGTTAGGGAACAGCTAGGAAGGTGCAGGGACAGGTAGTGATAGGAGAGAGGGGTAGAATGAGCTCACAGGTTCCCTTTAATATCTGTATATGATCTAACTTCTGTCCATGCTGTTCCCTAATGTGAATAAGCTGACACAACCATATAAATTTGCAGTTGTAATGGTCACAAGTCAGCATTGGCACTTGGTTGGCAGCGGGTAAGAACAGCCACAAAGTAAGTCTTTTTTTATCTAGTCCGTTCTAACTATATAAACACCTCCCCCTCCCTGGCTGGGTGGTCAGGAGCATGGCAGAGAAGGCCTGTGACCGAGCCAAGAGTGTAGTCTGGTTTCCTGCCAGTAAAGTTTGGTGGCAGCCTGCCTGCAAGCTGTGGACAAAGCTCCCACAATCCCGCACAGCCGCCTCAAGCCTCTACTTACTACTGTCACTGTCTTTCCTCCTCTTCTGATGTACGGTTTTGTTCTGTGATCCACCTCCCACTTAGATTATATCATACTGCCATAACATCTCTTTATAATAGATCATCTTCTTTTTCCAGTGTATGTGTTAGCGATTTATTAAGTCTGGATTTATACAAAAAAAGCGTATTATGTTAACATTCATGTTTCCATTCGCTAACTGAACAAGTTGGCTGTAATCCTATGTGTGTAAACCGCCTAACAAGTCCTTACACTGGGTCCCCGAACACTGCCGACCTATCATCCGGACTCTCAGGTTGAACAAATTGTGACTTTAACCTATTATTGAAATCAGGTTATATTATATTATATTGATTTCGATTACGATTGATTATATTGATTTCACTGCTAAAGTGAAATTAAAGAAAGCAATGGTTAAAAAAGAAAGAGTCCACATCTGATGGCTGCAGGACCTTAATCATCTTGACTGGGTGGGGCAACCCGATCAGCTGATGTCAGGTGACACATCAGATGATCAGTTGCCGCTGGTCAGCTGATTCAGGTCCTGCAGCCATCAGACGTGGACTCCTTTTTTTTAACCATTGCTTTCTTTAATTTCAGTTTAGCAGTGTATGTAGATACATTGTGAAAGTAACAGCCCCGACACCACTTGCCTGTGTTTTGCAGGCTCAGCTCCTCCCAGCTCTTTGTGTCTGGATCCCTCAAAATCCAGGATCCGGACACAGAAATGGCATCCGGAGGTACACATCCGGGGCTGTCCGTTCCTGTCCATGTGGTCCTGCAAAAAACCAGGATCTCCACAGACGGGACAAAACTGTGGTGTGAAGCTGGCCTAATACAACACTTCCACCTCATCTGAATGTATAACAAAAACCCTCATTTAATTTCCTTGGCCCACCTCATGTCCTATTGTAATTTGTATTTAAATGTTGCCATCTTGTCTCAGTAATTCACTTGTAATGTTGTCTGATGAGGGCCTTTTGAGCTCTGAAAGCTTACAAATATAATTTCTCTGGTTAGCCAATAAAGGTATCACTCCTAGAATACTTTTTCCCCCTTTTTTTTGGAATACAAGTATTTACCACATCCACTGACACCATAGTATCCACTATTCACAATAGGTGAAGTCACAGCTGACCTGGTTCTCTACCCCACTTTACAATGACTTATGTACACTAGCTTATTAAGTGCTTTAATACAAAAGATGGGGCCAGAGTAGGGCTGGGCGATTAATCGAATTAATTCGATTAATTCGCCCCCTGCTGTGGCCACGATTGTGGTTTTATTAAAAATCGTGTAATTCGATTTAAAATGGCGTCCGGATGCTGTTTAGAAGATCCGGGCGGCTAGTACCTGCCTAGTACTCCCGAGTGTAACTTGGGGTTGACTTTCACTTTCAGAAGCGGTAACCCCGAGTCACACTCGGGTTTACCTGCTGCTGGTAACGCTGCTCATTTTGTGCAGCCGAGGGTGAGGACTTGGTTTGGGGTTGGCTGAGCCCCTGCTGCTGATGAGCCCCCCCCGGGGGGGGGGTGCTGACACGTCCCCTGCAGCGGCCGCGGGAAGAGGACCAGTGGGGGGGGGGGTGCTGGCAGAGCACAGCACCTCTGCCACCCCTGCTGTGCAGCCGAGGGATGAGGACCGGGGGATGTGCTGACAGAGCTGGCTGAGCCCGGCACTGCCACCGCCTCTGCTGTGCAGCGGCCGCGGGATGAGGACGGGGGGGGGGGGGGGGGTGCTGGCAGAGCCCAGCTATGCCGCCCCTGCAGCGGCCGCGGTGTCTTACCTGCCCCATGCCGCCGGCACGATGAGATGGATATGGCGCCACTCACCCCTAGGGCTTAGGGTTGGAGCCTGGGCTGCAGATGAGAGGAGGGGTGGGAACAACCAAGGGAAGCAGAGTGCTTCCCTCAGTTACCCTCCTCTCTGTCACGGATGAACTGTCACGAGGGAGGGAATGGATGGATGAACAGCCACAAGATATAAAAATAGAAAAAAAAATCGAGATTTAAATCGAAAATAGTCTATAGGTTTAAATAAAATCGAGATTTTGATTTTTGCCAAAATCGCCCAGCCCTAGGCCAGAGTATGTTCATTTTGACTATGTACATGTGTTGTTTCCTAAAACAGGAACTTTAGATTCAAGGGAAGCCTCAATAGGTAGTGGGAAAATCTCAAGGTTTATTTAAAGGGACACTGTCACCAAGCTTTTGCCATCTCATCTGACAGCAGCATAATGTAGAGACAGAGACCCTGATCCCAGCGATATGTCACTTACTTCGATGCTCAGTGTAGTTGTCATAAAATCACTGTTTAATCAGCTGGAGATTAACATTATGGGACTAATAAAATAGCCCAATAAAGTAGTAAAACTCTTGTTCGAGGGAAACCATCTTTTGCGTTTTGTTTCAGTGCCGGTAGTGTTTTCACATATACAATGTGTGCATTGAGACTCTTACATATGGTTCAGCGCACATCGTTGGGAGTGGTCTGCTTTTGTAATTAGGCTATTAAATGACCATTAATCCAATTGGTGCTGCCCTACTGATCCTAGGACAGTTTTTCTTTTCCTCTGCCCCTCCATTCCAAAGTCCATGGTAACAAAGATAGAAGTTTTTCACTACAGCCAGATGGGTGTAAACCACAAAACCTCCAGAGCAACACCAATTGAGGAGGAAGGCTTAAATTACAATCAATGAAAGGGCCTCTTTTTAGGTCCAGTCTGTGGCCATACTCTATGGTTATACTACTTTGTTTAAATCTTTGTTCAATAATGTGCTGCAGCATCATTGTCGGTGCAGAACATAATGCTCCCGGAATTAAAGGATCCTGTCACCCCAACACCTTTAAAGCTATAAACCTGTCCCTACAGCATATTAACACTTTCCTACACTATTTAGCTCCTAAATGCAGTAAATGATATTGCATAAAAACGTTTTATAAGTACCTGATAGTGATGATAATATGACTATGCTATCATAGTCACTCATCAAGACTGCCTCTGCTCATAGCACTCCTGATAGCGTGATCTACATCCAGGATTCAAATCGCGCGTCCTTCTGTGCCCTGTGTTCGTAGAGCTGCAGTGTGGCTTGTGACGCGATCGCGGAACACAGGCACAGAAGGACGCGCGATCAGGCGTGCTATGAAGCAGAGGCAGTCTTGAGAGTGACTATGAATAGCATAGTCACTCATATCATCACTAATCAGTACTTATAAACGTTTATGCAATATCATTTACTGCATTTAGAGCTAAAATAGTGTAGGAAAGTGTTAAATGCTGTAGGACAGGTTTTAATAGCTTTAAGGTGTTTGGGTGACAGATCCTTAAAGTAAGAGCACCGCTCCAGCAGGTTTCCTATGCACTGAACAGTGATGCTTTAAATCGAACAGTCCCACCCCTGTCTTAAAACACCCCTCCGGCCGCTTCATCTTTTATCTCTTCAAGTCGGTGTCTGTAGCCTGCCAGCTTGCTCCCGTCTCACTCTATGAAATACTGAAGTCACAGCTCAATACTTTTGAGAGTCTCATTCTGGCTCTCGTACTCCTAGACATGTATTAAGCGCTTGTGATGTAACTTCTGATTTCCGTCCAGTTAGTAAGTTACAGGCGCTAGATGGCGCCGCAGGACCGGAGCGGCGTCGGCAAAAGGTGAAGCCGCCGGAAGGCAAGTAGATAATGGGTCATGGACTTAGATTTAAAAAGCGCCACTCCAATCTGTAAAAAAATAAAAATAATATGCTGGAATAGTGTTTTATGAGGCTGGTTGGGGAGAAGACATCATACGTAGCCATACATGCTGACACTAGTGTATAGCTCGGATGAGTGAAATTCGAGGGGAAAGGGTACACTCCTCCCTCAGCCGTATTTGGCCAGAGGAGAAAATTGCAGCATGCAGGGAGAGGATGTGTAAATCGGATGAGACTTGCCCACTCAAACCCATCGGTACAATAAAAAAAAAATGGGCCTCTGTTTTACCTACTGAAGTTTTCTACTTACTAGTTAAGCATAACTGAAAACCGCTTTTGAGGTAAAACGAGATGCATTTTATTTTCTAGACTACAAATCTAGTACAAGCATATGGCTAAAGCGGCCGTCACACGCTACGATATCTTGAAAGATATCGCTTGAACGCGCCTGATTAAACATCGCGTGAACGATGTCTCTGCGTGTGACGGCAAGATACGACGAGCGATACATGATCAAATCGCAAGATCGAGATCTGAGCTCCGGACCTCAGATCTTGCGATGAACGATTTTACAAACAGCTTCATCGTGGTGTATAACACCACGATGAACGATCTCCCAGCGGCAGAGCCTATGCTGGGAGATGGTAACTATGGTACACGTCGGGTTACTAAGCGACGCGCGGCGCCTAGTAACCCGATGTGTACCATAGTTACCAGCGATCTCGCTGGTGAGTCTGTCTGTGTGACATCTCACCAGCGATGTGAGCGATATTGTAAGCGATCGCGCGTGCACGTGATCGCTTACAATATCGTTCAAGATATCGTAGCGTGTGATGGCCGCCTAAAACATCTCATTGATAAGCAATAAAGTAAGCATCAGTATATCACCGATTATTGCAGCATCACTCTGTTAACCGGGGGATCTCGTTACGAACATCAGGAGGAATCGGGAAAACTCCATCAGCATGTCTGCTTGACCTCAGGTTGAGTCCCAATTGCTCCTGGAAATCCCCCTGCTTATATACTACATAGATTTGCTTGACTATGCAGTAAAATATTACACACATGCGCAGCACAACATTCTAGAGGGTCCTAGCATGTGATTACCTTGAGTGAGCAAAGCACAATAATATTTGTCTCAGAGACTTGTTGTGTGACCCTGGGCTACTAAAATTAGTCTCGCCCAGGTTAGTTCTGTTTCACAGCAGCGGTTTTTTTTTTCAAAATGTAGCAGATCCGGCAGATTCACTACATCTGCTGCGTAACGGTCACATTTGCGGTACACTTGCGGCAAGCCCCATGCATT
The DNA here is from genome assembly GCA_033576535.1 of Allobates femoralis. Lineage (NCBI taxonomy): Eukaryota > Metazoa > Chordata > Amphibia > Anura > Aromobatidae > Allobates > Allobates femoralis. The sequence goes on along the minus strand of JARQOC010000004.1, from coordinate 346,476,287 downwards.
GTCTATGGGGCTTGCGGCAAGTGCGGTATAGCCACAGTTCCGGCAGTTGCAGCCGCGAAATAAAACCGCTGCTGACCGCGTTTTTCTTAGCAGCCGCAAGTGCCGGAGCCGCGGCTATACCGCACCTGCCGCAAGCCCCATAGACAATGCATGGGGCTTGCCGCAAGTGCAGCTGTTAAGGCCCTGTTACATGCTTCAATGTCCCAGCGATCCCACCAACGATCCCACCTTACTGGGATCGCTGGGACACCGTGAACTGATCGCTGGTGAGCTGTCAAACAGGCAGACTCGCCTGTGATCAGGACCAGCAAGAACACTGATATCCAGGGTAAACAGCGGGTAAATAAAGAGTGCGGTGCTTAGTTACCCGCTGTTTACCATGGGACTGGGAGCTGTGCTTGCTGTGCGGAACTGGGAGCTCATTCATCGTTGGTCTCCCGCTGTCACACGCGCTGATGCTGGCCGTCCAGCGGGGGACCAACGATAGATTTATGGTCCTGGCCAAATCTTGTATATAACCTTGTGCTCCCCTATATTGTAGGCAAAGAACCATATTGATTACATATCTATTCCATACATACAAACAAACTTGTCCCATTTGTATCAGTCTCCAAGCTTGGGGTGCTTTCACATAACGATTTTCGCATTTCCGATGCTGTCCGAAAAAAATCGGACAGCATCGGACCGATTTTTGGACCCCATGTATCCCTATGGGGATCAGACCGAATCGGATGTGCACTAAATGCCATCCGATTTGGTCCGATCCGATTCTGTCCGATTTTATTATCGGTGCTAAAATCGGAGCCTGCTCCGATTTTAGCACCGAAAATAAAATCTGACAGATTCGGATCGGACCAAATCGGATGGCATTTAGTGCACATCCGATTAGGTCCGATCCCTATAACATGAGGCCCTATGGAGAAGGGTCCAAGGAAACATCTATGTCTCCTCGGACCCCGTTTTACTGTACTGAGCATGCTCAGTACAGTAAAACTGCTCCTAACTAGGAGCACAAGTGTTAAAAAAAAAAAAAATAAAGGTTATTCTCACCTCCCCCCGAGCCCCCGCCGTCTTCCGCCATCTTCCTCTAGGTTCCCGGTGGCTCTCGAGAGCCACCGGGAACCTAGAGGAAGATGGCGGAAGACGGCGGGGGCTCGGGGAGAGGTGAGAATAAACTTTTTTTTTTTTTTTTTTTTTTCTTTTTTTGCAGCCCGGCGCCAATTTTATACCGGAATCGGGTACCTATTTGGCACCCGATTCCAGGCATCAGAAGGGAGCCGATGCTGTCCGATTTATATCGGACAGCATCGGCTCCCTGAAAATCGGTATGTGAAAGTAGCCTTAAACCCAACACCCTCGGTCATTAGGCGGTCCAACATGGGTCCATATTCAGGAAATTGCTTCTAATCGCTCCCACTTGTCGATACACAGATCGGGTAGTTAGAAATCCCTTTTGAAATAGAAGTGCTGTGCGGTTCTTTTCTATGAAGGTGATCCAGTCTGATAGTATATAGTGAGTTCTACTGTGTAGATGACCCGATGGTATCTCATGTCATTGTGAAGTAACCTCTGGAATCTGCGGTTACCGTCATGCAGTGCACTTTTTCCTTTACTAGCTTTTTTACTTTATTTTTTACCTTGTTTTAACAATCTACTGCATGTAAAAACTTGATTTTGTAGCTTATTTCATGTAGCAGTATTTTTTTTTTGTACATTTTTGCTTTGTTTCAGAGGATTCAGCCAGCACATTTGCTGTTTACTTAGCTGCAAACTTGAATATGTGTCAAATAAACACACATCTTACAAGGCAGATTCAGTTCTGTTGTTCTTTTCAAGTGAACATTCCTAAAATTCATTCAGGAACATTGCATCTGTGTAAATAAGGCCAGAGCTGAAGACAGAAACCCCACTGTGTTTACTCAATTACCAGCCGTGACATTTGGCCCTGGAGCCACTGCTGCATCTCTAGGTGTGAGGGACCCATGTGGTCAAGACCTCTGCAAACAGCCCTCTCTGTGCAAAGAAGTGGCCAAACTCTACCTGGAATGTATCTAGAATGAATGTGTGACTTAAAAGACAAAATAAAAATAACCTGTATTCTCCCTCACTCGTTCCTGACACTGCTCCGTCCCCCATCAGTTGATGATGTCCAGCTATTTGCTGGCCGCTTGTGTTATTATTATTATAATTATAGTTATTATTATTTATAGAGCACCATTCATTCCATGGTGCTGTACATGAGAAAGGGTTACATACAAACAAGTTAAAAAACAATGAAAAAACTAACAGTGACAGACCGATACAGAGGGGGGAGAGAAGACCCTGCCCTTGTGGGCTTATATTCTACAGGGCAATGGGGAGAAAGACAGTAGGTTGGGTCTGCTCGGGTGGTGGTGGAGCACCGGGTCTACTGGAGCTGGAGTGCCACGTCCGATGGTGGTGGAGTGCTGGGTCCAGTGGTGGTGGTGAGGTGACACTACGGTCATTGCAGGTTGTAGGCTGTTCTGAAGAGATGGGTTTTCCGGATCCGAGTGTAGGGGACAGTCGGACGTGATGGGGTGCAGAGTTCAAGAGAATGGGGGCTGCTCGAGCGAAGTCTTGCAGTCGGTTAGATGAGGAACATACAAGTGTGGAGGAAAGAAGGAAGTCTTGGGAGGATTGATGATTACGAGTTTGATATCGGGAGATTAGTTCAGAGCTATATGGGGGGGGACAGATTGTGGACGGCTCTGTAGGTCAATGTTAGTAATTTGAATTGGATACACTGGTTAATTGGGAGCCAGTGGAGGGATTTGCAGAGGGGAGAAGTGGAGGAATAGCGAGGAGAGAGGTGGATTAGGCGGGCAGCAGCGTTAAGGACAGATTAGAGGGGTGCAAGAGTATTAGCAGGGAGGCCACAGAGAAGGAGGTTGCAGTAATCAAGGCGGGAGATGAGGGCATGCATTAGTAGTTTAGCAGATTGGGGTTGAGGAAGGGACGGATTCTGGAAATATTTTTGAGTTGGAGGCAGCAGATTATAAAACACACCCTAAATTTGGTGAAGGAACAGAGAAATTTTTTTTTAATGTTAAATAGGGTCTGACTTATGTTAGTGTCCATCTTTACAAACAGCATATGTCCCCCATCTTGACTCCCCTGGCCCCCAATGCTGGATATGGTCCCCTATGACCGTACATAGCCTCCCAATGATGATACATATGGCCCCCATCTTGGATCTGCCCCCCCCCCCCCCCATCAATCTATATGCCCCCATGCTGGCGCACACACTAAAAGAATAAAAGTTGTAACTTGCCCTCCACCGCTCCCTGCCTGCAGCTCGCTGCCTTCTCCCTGTCTCTGTGCTCAACATCCGCCATCCTGGGCCTCTTCCAGGTATATACTGTATTTCCTCCATACTGGTACATATAATCCCCTCCCTTGTGTATATGCCTACCATCAAACCGCAACACTGAGCAGCAGGCACACGTGTTCACCCCAGCGATGGCTCCTACCTCCTGTGATTTTCCCCCCCCCTCTTCTCCACCACTGCCCCCTCTCCCAGGCACAGCCAGGTACATCTGGACCACTGGGTGCACCTCCAATTCCCTTTTTACAACACCTCCTTCCCCCCCCCAAAAAAAAAGAATTGGGGGTGGGAAAAATGAGGGTGCTTTATAGTTCGAAAAAAAAACACTTATGACGGTAAAAAATATTTTATTTTTTTTTCTCGCACCTCGACAGCCAAAAGTCTTGTGTGCTTCGCCAATTGTCTGGAATGTTACCAAGAATAATTCAATTAATTCCCAATACCCACAGTTTTAAGCAGGTCCTAAAAACACATTTCTTTACTTTCTGACCCCTTGTATCAATCTTCTGGTTGCACATCCTCCATGCGCTTAGTAGCACTTTTTCTGAACTTGTCCTGATCCTGGCTGGTGACTGGTTCATGCAGCATTATGTGAACCCCTATTTATAAGGCTGTAGTCACGTGCATGACATCTGATGTAAGCACATAGGTTGTGATATGCTAATGACACTCGGCTCAGCCTCTGCTGCAAGCGTGGACTGAGTGCCATGCTGTGATCCGATCCTGTGACACCATCTCGGATGCAGAGAGGAGGAGAGATCGCTGATTGTTGCGGAATGGCCGAGACCATTTTTCAGTCGTTGGGTCTGCCGCTGTCACGCATGCATCGGCATGTGTGACAGGGGCAGCAACCAGCGACACCCAGTGTGCGCCCGACACCCTGACCGATCCCAGCGACCGTCGTATGTCGGGAGCATCGCTGGGTGATCGCTGGTGAGATCTGCCTCACATAGCGATGTTCCAGCTATCCCAGTCAGGTCGGGTCGCTGGAACATCGCTACGTGTAGCCCGGCCTTTATATTGATGGCTGGAGCAGAAATACAATCACTTTTATTTACCATTTAAGGCCCCGTCACACTGAGCGACGCTCCAGCAATCTCGACAGCGATAATGACCTGGCTGGAGTGTCGCTACCTGGTCGCTGGGAGCTGTCAAACAGGTAGATCTCCTCAGCGACCAGGGAGCCACCTCCACTTGTTGGGAGCAGGAGGATGCTGGTAACTATGATAAACAGCGGGTATCTAGGCAGAGTGCGCTGTCTAGATACCCGGTGTTTACCATGGTTACCAGCCTGTGAGGTCACAGATCGTTGGTCTCTCGCTGTCACACACAGCGATGCGTGCTGATCAGCAGGAGAGCAAGTACCAAAAATGGTCCTGAACCATTTGCAGTGATCAGCGACCTCACAGCAGGGGCCTGATCGCTGCTACATGTCTCACATGGCGACATTGCTGGGGAGGTCGCTGTTACGTCACAAAACCTGTGATATATCAGCGATCTCGCTATGTGTGACGGGGGTTTACTTTGTGCCTCCCCTATCTCCACATAGATTGTAAGTAGAGATGATCGAACCTATTCAGGGAATTCCCTTGTTAAAGTCCTGGGGCCAGGATCACTGTAGTCCGGTACACTGGGTCGTCGGGCCAGTGCGAGCTGCTTGCTTTGTCATCCTTCATAATGTTTTGTGTAAAGATTAAAAACTAAATCCCCGTCCCCAGAAGTGTTACACCTATATTTGGCTGTATGTGGGCGGAGAGCCACCCAGCCAATTGCTAACAACGATGACGTTCGGGGTCATGTTCGGACCTCAAACATGCAACCTCCCTACACGAACCTCCAGGGGCTCGCTCATCTCTAATTGTAAGCTTGCGAGCAGGGCCCTCGCTCCTCTTGGTGTCCGTTGAATTGTGTTAGGTTACATTCACATGATCAGTTTTTGTAGCCAAAACCAGGTGTGGATGAAAAATGCAGAAGAGGTGACGTCTTTCTATTAGGACATATTTACATGTTGAGTTATAGGTCAGTATTTTACATCAGTATTTACAAGCCAAACCCAGGAGTGGAACAATCAGAGGAAAAGTCTAATAGAAACACATCACCACTTCTGGATTTATCACCCACTCCTGGTTTTGGCTACAAAAACTGAGGTAGAACACTGAACATGTGAACGAAGCCTTAACCCCTTAGTGACTGAGCCAATTTCCACCTTAATGACCAGACCGTTTTTTGTAATTCTGACCACTCTCCCTTTATGAGGTTATATCTCTGGAACGCTTCATTGGAGCCGAGCGATTCTGAGATTGTTTTTTTCGTGACATATTGGGCTTCATGTTGGTAGTAAATTTAGGTCGATCATTTTTGCGTTTATTTGTGAAAATATTAAAAAATTGGCAAAAATTTTGAAAATTTCACAATTTTCAAATTTTGAATTTTTACTCTATTAAACCGGAGCATTATGTGACACAAAATAGTTAATAAATAACATTTCCCACATGTCTACTTTACATCAGCGCAATTTTGGGAAAAAAAATTTTTTGGGTTAGGACGTTATAAGGGTTCAAAGTTCATCAGCAATTTCTCATTTTTCCAGCAAAATTTACAAAACCATTTTTTTAGTGACCACATCAGATTTGAAGTCCCTTTGAGGGGTGTACATGACAGAAAACACCCAAAAGTGACACCATTCCAAAAACTGCACCCCTCAAGCTACTCAAAACTACATCAAAGAAGATTATTAACCCTTCAAGTGCTTTACAGGAACTAAAGCAAAGTGGAAACAAAAAATGGACATTTTAATTTTTCCAACAAAAATTTTCTTTTAGCCTCAATTTTTTAATTTTCACATGGGCAACAGGATAAAATGGATCCTAAAATGTGTTGGGCAATTTCTCCTGAGTACACCGATACCTCATATGTGGTCATAAACCACTGTTTGGGCGCACAGCAGGGCTCAGAAGGAAGGGAGCGCAATTTGATATTTGGAGCTAATTTTCCATTCAAAAAGTCAAATGTCGCTCCTTCCCTTTCGAGCCCTGCCGTGCTCCCAAACAGTGGTTTATGACCACATATAAGGTATCGGTGTACTCAGGAGAAATTGCCCAACAAATTTTAGGATGCATTTTATCCTGTTGCTCATGTGAAAATTAAAAAATTGAGGACAAAAGAAAGATTTTGTGAAAAAAAAGTACTTTTTCATTTGTACGGATCAATTTGTGAAGCACCAGAGGGTTCAAAGTGCTCACTATGCATCTAAATAAATTCCTTGGGGTGTCTAGTTTCCAAAATGGGGTCACTTGTGGGGGAGCTCCAATGTTTAGGCACACGGGGGCTCTCCATACACGACATGGTGTCCGCTAACAATTTGAATGGAAAATTAGCTCCAATTGTTAGCGGAGACCATGTTGCGTATGGAGAGCCCCTGTGTGCCTAAACATTGGAGCTCCCTCACAAGTGACCCCATTTTGGAAACTAGACCACCCAAGGAACTTATCTTGATGGGTGATGAGCACTTTGAACCCCCAGGTGCTTCACAAATCAAACCATAAAAATGAAAAAAGAAATTTTTTGTGGAAAAGAAAGTACTTTTTCATTTTTACGGATCAATTTGTGAAGCACCTGGGGGTTCAAAGAGCTCACTATGCATTTAAATAAATTCCATGGGATGTCTAGTTTCCAAAATGGGGTCACTTGTGGGGGAGCTCCAATGTTTAGGCACACAGGGGCTCTCCATACGCGACATGGTGTCCGCTAACTATTGGAGCTAATTTTCCATTCAAATTGTTAGCGGACACAATGTCTCATATGGGGAGCCCCTGTGTGCCTAAACATTGGAGCTCCCCCACAAGTGACCCCATTTTGGAAACTAGACCCCCCAAGGAACATATCTAGATGCATAGTGAGCACTTTCATACCCAGGTGCTTCACAAATTAGTCCGTAAAAGGAAAAAAAAGAAGATTTTTGTGAAAAAAAAAGTACTTTTTCAGTTTTATGGATCAATTTGTGAAGCACCTGGGGTCCAAAGTGCTCCCTATGCATCTAAATAAATTCCTTGGGGTGTCTAGTTTCCAAAATGGGGTCACTTGTGGGGGAGCTTCAATGTTTAGGCACACAGGGGATCGCCATACACGACATAGTATCAACTTACAATTCCAATTGTTAGCGGACACCATGTCGCGTATGGAGAGCCCCTATGTGTCTAAACATTGGGGCTCCCCCACAAGTGACCCCATTTTGGAAACTATACGCCCCAAGGAACTTATCTAGATGCATAGTGAGCACTTTGAACCCCCAGGTGCTTCACAAACTGATCTGTAAAAATGAAAAAGTACTTTCTTTTCCACAAAAATTTTCTTTTTTCATTTTTATGGATCAATTTGTGAAGCATCTGGGGGTTGAAAGTGCTCATTATGCATCTAGATATGTTCCTTGGGGGTCTAGTTTCCAAAATGTGGTCACTTGTGGGGGAGCTCCAATGTTTAGGCACACAGGGGCTCTCCATATGCGACATGGTGTCCGCTAACAATTTGAATGGAAAATTAGCTCCAATAGTTAGCGGACACCATGTCACGTATGGAGAGCCCCTGTGTGCCTAAACATTGGAGCTCCCCCACAAGTGACCCCATTTTGGAAACTAGACGCCTCACGGATTATATCTAGTGGTATAGTGAGCATTTAGAACCTACAGCTACTTCACAGAATTTGATAATGTCATATTGAACATTTTCTTTTTTTCACACAATTTCTCACTTTTAGGGTACTTTCACATCAGCGGTTTTTGCCGTTCACGGCAGATGCGGTGAAAAAACCGCATCTGCCGCGATTACCGCATAACTGCTGCACTTGCGACACATTTGCGGCAAGCCCCATAGAATGTCTATGCGGGCTTGCGGCAGGTGCGGCATCAGCACTTGCGGCAGATGCGGCCGCAAAAAAACCGTGGCTGACCGCGTTTTTTTTCGTGGCTGCACCTGCCGCAAGTGCCGAAACCGCACTTGCCGCACACTTACCGCAAGCCCCATAGACATTGCATGGGGCTTGCCACAACTGTGCCGCAAGTGCAGTGGTTATGCGGTAATCGCGGCAGATGCGTTTTTTTCACCGCATCTGCCGCGATCGGCAAAAGCTGCTGATGTGAAAGCAGCCTTAGAGCATGTGCACAAGATCCGGAGACACCGTGTCCTGGACGTCTCCTCCTCTCCTGCATTTTTTTTCTAGTATTTCTTTATTAAATTTTAAAAAAAAAATGACGTGGGGCTTCGCCACACTTTTGGTCCAGCCAGGTACAGCAGGCAGCTACAGGCTGCCACCAACCCCTTCTGCCTAGTTTTACCTGGCTGGAAGCCAAAAATATAGGGAAGCCCTTTTTTTTTAAATTATTTCATGAAATAATTTAAAAAAAAACGGCGTGGGCTTCGCCATGTTTTTGGGCCAGCCAGGTACAACTAGGCAGCTGGGGGCTGGAATCCTCAGCGTAGGGAGGCCCAAGCTTTCTGGGCCCCCCCCGCTGCGAATTGCAGCCCGCAGCCGCCCCAGAAAATGGCGCATTCATAGAAGCGCCATTTTCTGGCGCTGTATCCAGCTCTTCCAGCTGCCGTGTAGCGGTGGCAGACTGGGTAATAAGGGTTAATGCCACCTTTTTTGCAGCTGGCACTAAGCCCGAGATTCTAAATGTCTGGCCAATATTAGACCGGGCCATTAAGAATCCCTAGTAAATTGTAAAGAAGACACAAGACAGAAAAAAATATTTTTAATAGAAAAAAAACACAGACACTACTTAGACCCCATCTTTATTATTCTTTGGCATCCGACGTAGTCCAGTAGGAAGGTCCGACGTAGTCCAGCAGAAAGGTCCGACGTAGTCCAGTGGGAGGTCCCTCGATCATTTCCAGACTTTTACAGCATATGGGGGTGTCCCCCATATGCTATAAAAGCTGGCATTCTTCCAGGAGAATGACAGGTCATGACCTCAGTGAGGTCATGGCAGGTCAGGATCCTTGGTTCACAAAGGGTTAATTGTGATCCCATCATGAGATCACAATTAACCCTTTGTGAACCAAGGATCCTGACCTGCCATGACCTCACTGCGATCATGAGCTGTCAGTCTAATCGCAGACAGAGTAGTCTCTGCATAGACTGACAGCTCATGATCGCAGTGAGGTCATGGCAGGTCATGATCCTTGGTTCACAAAGGGTCAATTGTGATCCCATCATGAGATCACAATTAACCCTTTGTGAACCAAGGATCCTGACCTGCCATGACCTCACTGCGATCATGAGCTGTCAGTCTAATCGCAGACAGAGTAGTCTCTGCATAGACTGACAGCTCATGATCACAGTGAGGTCATGGCAGGTCAGGATCCTTGGTTCACAAAGGGTTAATTGTGATCCCATCATGGGATCACAATTGACCCCTGTGGGAACCAAGGATGGTGACCTGACATGACCTCACTGAGGTCATGCCCTGTCAGTATGCACAGGCAGAGCAGTCTCTGTTCTGCCTGCGCATGCCGGCAGACAGAAAGATGAAGAGGCCGGAAGAAGCAGCGGGAGCCGCACCGGGATGATGGTAAGTATCAGGAGACCTCCGGGGGTGGGGGGGAGGGAAACTGACGGGGCAGGGGGGCAGAGCGGGGGAATACTGATAATCTCCCTCCATCTGAGCTGTCAGATGGGAGGGAGATGATGGCGGCGGGGGCTGGAAGGAGCCGCAGCTGCTGCAGGGCCACAGGGGACATGTAGAGCATGGGGGGGATGACCGGGGGTGGGGGCCGAGTGACCGGGAAGGGGGGCAGAGCGGGGGAGTACGGATCATCTCCCTCCCATCTGAGCTGTCAGATGGGAGGGAGATGATGTCGGGCAGTGAGGGAGATGTCGGGCAGTAGCTTCTGACGCGCTGCGGCGCCATTTTAGGAGGAGGGGAGGGGGTGGGGGCTGAGTACCGGTACCGGGGGCTGTGTACCGGTACTGGGGGGGGGGGCAGATGTTTTCTCTTCATGCCACAGGTTTGATCCTGTGGCATGACAGAGAAATCATTGTTTTTACCGGCGGTTCGCTGTATATTTATGTGATCACGGTTATACACCGGTAAACGGTGTATAACCGTGATCACATGGCGGGTACCGGTAAAAACCGTCCCGATTCATAATCTGCAGGGTCTCAGCTACCCCCGGTAGCTGAAACCCCGGAGATTTTTGACCACTGGGGGGCGCTAGAGCACTTTCCCTGGCTGACGTCTACAGACGTCAGCCAGGCATAAGTACCCATTTTTTCCGACGTCTCTGGGCGTTAGGCCGTCGTTATGGGGTTAAATTGTATTGTCTTATATTGTCTGTACATGTCCTCTCTGAAATGTAATGTGCTGCGGAATATGTTTGGCAACATATACATAAAAATTATTGCAAGTCCACATGTATTTTACTGTAGATTCTGAAATGTTTTAATGCTCTAAGTCAGGGGTCAGGAACCTTTTTGGCTGAGAGTCATGACCGCCACATATTTTAAAATGTAATTCTGTGAGAGCCGTACAATATGTTTAATACTAAATACAAGTAAGGCTGCTTTTACATCAGCGTTTTTTGCCGATCGCGGCAGATGTGGTGAAAAAAACCACATCTGCCGCGATTAACGCATAACCGCAGCACAATTGCGGCAAGCCCCATGCAATGTCTATGAGGCTTGCGGTAAGTGTGTGGCAGGTGCGGCTTCGGCACTTGCGGCCGCACCTGCCGCAAGTGCCGATACCCCACTTGCCGCACCTGCTGCAAGCCCGCATAGACATTTTATGGGGCTTGCCGCAAGTGCAGTGGTAATCGCGGCAGATGCGTTTTTTTTCACCGCATCTGCCGCGATCGGCAAAAAACGCTGATGTGAAAGTACCCTAAATGTGTGCATTTTATGTAAGGTCAACCCTTTTAAAGTAGAAGTCTCTGAATTCATTTTAATAACATTGTTCTGCTGTTTCTAACCAATTATGAATCCCCTTGTAGCCCCCAATATGGTATCCCCATCATCCCCTTGCAGTACCCACATCGTCCCCATGCAGCCCCCAACACGGTACCTGCAAAAACACACACCGATCCTCCGTGGCCCGCGCTGTAGAGTCTTCTGGAAGCCACTCTGTTCCTGCTGCCGTACCCATACGTTACCAATCGGACGCCAGCAGCTGCAGCCAGTCAGATTCCTGCATGTGACTTCATGTGCCACTCATTGGCATGCAGCTGCCTGGCTTAACCCGCACGGCAGCAGAGACAGAGCGAGGCACCCGGATCAGTATATGGTGGCGGTGGATAAAAGTTTTCTATAGATTTGGCTGCGAGCCAGATGCGGCCATCAAGAGCCACGTCTGGCTCGCGAGCCATAGGTTTCTGACCCCTGCTCTAAGTGGACAAGAATGTAAATAAAACGCTTCAGCACAGGATCCATTCACTTACCGTAAATGGTGACTGAAATGTCTTAAAATGATTGTAGTTTGACGGCCAGGGCCGTGGAGTCAGTCGGGACTTGGTGTCCATTTTGGGAGAAGTCAATCAAATGTTTTGGCTTTCTGACTTTACAGCCCTGGTTGTGTAGTCGGGAGTCGTGGAGTTGGTGTCCATTTTTGTGTAGTCTGAGTCTGTTTCAGGGAAATGAACGGGTCTGTCGGATGTTTGGCTTACCGATCCCACAGCCTTGGTTTGACCACCATCTGTTGTGGGGTATATTTTGTTTTTTCTGGATCTAAAAGCAGAGGCTGGAAAGAAACAGAAAAATCGTGGAACGATTTTCTACTTACACTGTTATTGAAACGGATCATAGAAAGTGGTCATCCATTATGTCAGCTATTACTGTGTGTGTACATTGTATGTATATGTGTGCGCGCATACACACTGTGTGTGTGTGTGTGTAATATATATTACAATCTCGCACGTATATAATGTGAACAGAGCCTTAGCAAAAATAAGAAACCCTTTATATGCTGCCTGTTCCAAATGTTTTGTCTTTTTATTTGGGGTTATGGGATTTATATTCGTCAGTTTATTTGTTGAAATTCCCGCACCCCACCTTCCTGCCGCTCCTTTTTCCAGATCCAGCACATTTTCCCCTCTCACAGCCATGCTCCTTGCATTTCTAGTCGACAGATTGTGGTTACAGCTGCTGCTGGTGTATTTGGAGGTATACGGCATTAAAAATTGATTGAAGTTGCAAAAACATGTGCTAGCGAGACCACCGCTGTAGGAGTCTCGTCAAATAATGACTTTCACAGATCCAGGTGCATTTTGAAGAGGGTGTCTGCTTTTTGCAGAATTTACCAGCCATTCACATGAAAAAGAGACTTGGAGCATTTTAATGTTCCACTAAGATTTCGGTTGTTTTAATGTCCTGGTGTCAGCGACAGGTTTATTTTAGCTCTCCAATTATGCATGGTTGTAAAACCTTTCCAGTGATCTCCTTTGTGTGCTCTAGATTAATGTAAAAAAATTAAAGCTGAACATTTTTTCAGTGTTTAAAATACCAAAGTGTGTTTGATTCATGGTGGAAGTTGTTCCGCTTGTGGCTGCCGTGATGGAATCCAGATGGACGGGGGCTGGAGTGAAAGTGTCTGGCTCCACTGTGGTCCATCGTGCTGCATTTTAATAGTTTCAAAGCCCTGCTCTCCTGTGTTTGGGCCTAATCCCTTGAGAACACATTTTCTCACCTCTTCATGTGCTGCGTGAATAGGAAAAGGTGTTTTTTATTAGTAGGGCTGGTTTTTTTTTTTTTTTTATTTTTTATTTTAAGAATGTGCTTAAATGTAGTTTTCCAATATGGAATAGTTTTTGTTTCTCCGGAGTAGATTATAAGGGGCCATTAAAGGGAAATCTGCAGCTTGTTTTAGGATTTGCTCACACTGGCGTGTACATCGGACGAGGGCAATGCATATTATTATTTATTCTATCAGATTGCACTCATCCAGTTTTATACAACATCCATGTTATTTAATGAGGCAGTGATGATCTGCAATTATTTAATTTCCCCTCAGCTGTATTTGGCCTGAGGAAAACAAATTGGGATGTCCAAGACTCGCCAATCTAAGGCCACGTGCACACGCTGAAGGTGGGTTTACATGTTTCAATATCGTTGCGATATCGCAATTCAATGGCGCGGGAGCGCGCATTTAGTGCTCGTTTCTATCGCATCGGAGGTTTAGACGTTGCGATTTCTGAATCCAACGTCCGTGCGATGTCTACGCCCCCCAACCCAGGAACGACCATTTAACATGGGAGTGAATGGGTGACGTAGAACTTCACATCGGAGTTGGGCTGTCACACAGCACGATCCGACTCCAATCTCCCTTCAATATCGGGGCATTGAATAGCACGCTCATTCAATCCCCGATATCGCATTGACATTGTTCCTGCATCGTATTGAACGTTCACACCATACAACACAGGAACGATATCGGCTCCCAACGATCGAACCACGTGACTTTTCATTGAAATTGGACTCCGATATCGCAACGTGTAAACCCGCCATGAGTTTTTTACCTCAGGATTTGTAGCCAAACCCAGCAGTGGATGATTACCGTATATACTCGTGTATAAGCCGACCCCCCCTACTTTTGCCCCCAAAACCTGGGAAAACCTATTGACTCGTGTATAAGCCGAGGGTGGACCCCAGCACAGGTATACAGCCCCCAGCAGTGTGGTATACAGGCCCCCTCAGTGGTATACAGCAGCCTCCCCAGTGGTAGTATACAGCAGCCTCCCCAGTGGTAGTATACAGCAGCCTCCCCAGTGGTAGTATACAGTAGCCTCCCCAGTGGTATATACAGCAGCCCCAGAGGGGTATACAGCAGCCCCAGAGGGGTATACAGCAGCCCCAGAGCTGTATACAGCAGCCCCAGAGGGGTATACAGCAGCCCCAGAGGGGTATACAGCAGCCCCAGAGGGGTATATAGCAGCCCCAGAGGGGTATATAGCAGCCCCAGAGGGGTATATAGCAGCCCCAGAGGGGTATATAGCAGCCCCAGAGGGGTATATAGCAGCCCCAGAGGGGCATTTAGCAGCCCCAGAGGGGTATACAGCAGCCCCCGCTGTATACAGCAGCCCCCGCTGTATACAGCGGTACCCGGCTGTATACAGCCCTCCCCCCTGTGGCAACCTGTAAAGGAAGCGATGATTATACTTATCGGGTCGCTGTCGCCGACGCCGCCGCTCTGTCACCGTCCGTCACCGCGCTCCTTCCCGTCTTCATGCTTCCTTCACCGGCGCACAGAAAATGACGTCATTTCCTGTGCGACGGTGAAGGAAGCATGAAGACCAGGAGGAGTGCGGTGACGGACGGTGACAGAGCGGCGGCGACAGCGACCCGATAAGTATAATCATGGCTTCCTTTACAGGTTGCCACAGGGGGGGCCCGGTATACCACGGGGGGGGGGCTGTATACAGCCGGGTATATTATTATTTTTTTTTTTTTTTTTTTTTTTTTTTATTATTACCGTATATACTCGTGTATAAGCCGAGGGGGGACTTTTCAGCACATTTTTTGTGCTGAAAAACTCGGCTTATACACGAGTATATACGGTAAATACAGAAGCGGTGCAGGTGTTTCTATTAGACTTTTCCTCTAATTGCTCCACTCCTGGTTTTGTCTTCAAATCCTGAGGTAAAAAACTCATCAAATACTCAACGTGTGCACGTGGCCCAAGTCTATGGGTGCGAGAGAAAAAAATGGACACGCACGGACCATCCTCATGCCATCCAACTTTTAGACATACATTACCATTTCTGCAGCATAGAGAACTGTAAATGGTCCTATGAATTAGTTGTCGAATAAGGGTATGTGCCCACGTAGTGGTTTAACGTCGGTTTAGCAGCGAAAACCGCCGGCGGTTTAGCATAGGTTTTATTTAAATTTATGTAAATCCTAAGCAGCGTTAGGACTTACAAGTAACCCTATGTAATTTAGAAAACGCTGTGCACACATAGTGGGTTTATGTGAGCGGATCTGCCCGCGGTTGAGCGGTTTCCCAGCGGTTTAGCAGCATACAGCATGTCAATTCTTCTCAGCGGTTTTTGAGCATTTCCATGGACAAAATCCTCCATAGAAAACCGCCGGAAAAACCGCTGGAAAAACCGAATGAAAAACGCTGTGCACACGCTGAAAAAACCGCTGAGAAACCGCTGGAAAACCGCTGGTGACTTCTGAGCTCAGGAGTCTAGGCTCCTTGAATTTTCCACCGGTTTACTGACGAACTGAACGTCACTAAACCACTATGTGGGCACATACCCTAAGAGCTGCTGGGGAAAAAAGCTACTAAGCAAGGGAAAAAAAATCGCACGCTCTCAAAGCACTCGGAGGACGTGTGTATATTATTATATAGCCAGTGTGAGTGTACCCTCCTTTTAAGAAGGTGCACTGTGCTTTCCTTCCATAGCCCACATCCAGCGCTGACCCTCCAACTTGGGCTCAGCTGCTCCAGTGGGGTGAGGAGATGACTATAGATGGTAATTAACTGTTTTTTGCTATAACAAGGCTCTAATATAGGGGCTATGTGAGGCTTCGCCTTCAAGTGTAATGCAGGAAGGGGGGGGGGGCTATGTGAGGCCTCCTGCTGTATACTAGGCCTATATGTGGTCTCCTGCTGCATACTGGGGGGGCTGTGTGCGGCCTTGTGCTGCCCACTGGGGGGCGCTGTGTGCGGCCTTGTGCTGCCCACTGGGGGGGGGCGCTGTGTGCGGCCTTGTGCTGCCCACTGGGGGGGGCGCTGTGTGCGGCCTTGTGCTGCCCACTGGGGGGGGCGCTGTGTGCGGCCTTGTGCTGCCCACTGGGGGGGGCGCTGTGTGCGGCCTTGTGCTGCCCACTGGGGGGGGCGCTGTGTGCGGCCTTGTGCTGCCCACTGGGGGGGGCGCTGTGTGCGGCCTTGTGCTGCCCACTGGGGGGGGCGCTGTGTGCGGCCTTGTGCTGCCCACTGGGGGGGGCGCTGTGTGCGGCCTTGTGCTGCCCACTGGGGGGCGCTGTGTGCGGCCCACTGGGGGGCGCTGTGTGCGGCCTGTTGTTAGAAGAATAGCAAAGGGGTGTCTTGTTTTAGGGTTTGTGTGGCTGCTGCTTCATGAGATTCATGTCCCAGTGTGTGCCATTTTCTAGAAGTCCTTGTCTTTGGCAAGCTTAGTTGAATGTTTCACAGACATGCATAGGCTGTGTTATACTATGAATGTCCTTCGTTGCCTACAGCAACTAATCGGACATTCTATTGTGATTGGTTGCTATAGGCCTCCTGATAAATACCCTGGCTAACTAACAAAACTGGCAAGGCAGTATCTAATAAATGCGACTGTGCAGATTCCTTTAGTAGAGACGCACGCACACACACACACCTTTTATATAGTAGTTTCCAATACTCTGACCTCATTACTGGTTTGACCACCCCATCACTTTCCAATGTTCCTGCATTTGTAAAGGTGCTTTTTGTTTCTCATTGTTTATATAATTCGGACATATAATTTGTCCATTGGTTAGGATTATAACTATGTTTTTCATCGTTCCCACTGAATTGGCAATAAACACTTATTCGTCTTCCTTGTATATTTGTACAGGATGAAAATTGACTGCTCAGCCTATATTCACTTTTAAATAATTTTGATAAATTTTAGTATCAAACAAAAATGACCTGTTGTATTCCCTAGTTCATGTTACACTAAAGGGGGGTTTACACGTTGCGATATCGGCGTCCAATTTCAATGAAAAGTCACGTGGTTGGATCGTTGGAGCCGATATCGTTCCTGCGTTGTATGGTGTGAACGTCCAATATGATGCAGGAACGATGTCAATGCGATATCGGGGATTGAATGAGCGTGCTATTCAATGCTCCGATATTGAATGGAGATTGGAGCCGGATCGTGCTGTGTGACAGCCCAACTACGATGTGAAGTTCAACGTCACCCATTCACTCCCATGTTAAATGGTCGTTCCTGGGTTGGGGGGCGTAGACATCGTACGGACGTTGTACTCCGATATCGCAGCATGTAAACCTCCGATGCGATGCGGGAGAAACGAGCACGAAATGCGCGCTCCTGCGCCATTGAATTGCGATATCGCAACGATATTGAAACGTGTAAACCCACCTTGATATTTCTATAACCTGTTTGTATGATCTTCTGCGTTTAAAAATAAAAACAAACTGATAACAACCCCCTGTTTCTTGTCTGAAGTGCCTTTTAATCTATGGTTCGATAATATTCTATGTTTATCACCACGCTTTATGTTTTTCAGCGATTTAAGCCAGAACAGACTGTCTTCAATCAAATCTAGTTCATTTAGTCACCTACATAATCTGCGTGAACTGTAAGTTTGTTTTTTCATATCAAGTTGTGTTTTCTCTATAGATTTTTTTTTTTTTTTTGTGATGGTGAATGTGTGAGCTTTAAAATGTGTTTCATTTTTAAACAGGAGGTTAAATAGAAATGATTTGACGATGATACCCAATCTTGGCCCTTTGTCAGCAAATATTACACTTCTTTCCCTGTAAGTATACCATTTTTGTGCAATTTTATCAGTTGGACCTTAAAGGGGTATTCCCATCTCAAAAATCCTATCCCAGTGTGGTGTAGTGGGTATAATAATAATCATAGTACAGTAAATGCCTCAAATTGAGTAGTATAGTTTTCCTGATGAGCTGTCATATATGTTGCTATACCTTAGGTAGTCATGGTTGAGACTACGCCTACAATATCAGTCAGACTGGTACTATAAATGGCGTTTTCAATAAAAGAATATCACTGTATTGTAGTTTTGTGTTGCAATCTTATGCAGTATATTGCATGGGAATCCTGCTACAGTCTTCATTCCATTCTGACTGCAGTAGACTGCTTTTACTATACTCCTGTATCTAGTAGGTCTAGCTTCCCATTGTAAAGTATTATGGAGGGTATTGTAGACTAGGGTCAGTATTTGCCCTCCATCTCCTATTCTGGGACCGTATCTTTTGATCATTGCACATGCTCACTGTTGTGTACAGTGTACAGCTTTCATGTGCTGTCAAGACTTCTTTCCACCATGATTGCTACTCCTCCTCGCTCTCTGATCATTGCTGCCACTCCTCCTCACTCTCGAATCCTTGCTGCGGCTCCTCTACGCTCTCGGATCCTTGCTGCCGTGCCTCCTCTCTCTCGGATCCTTGCTGCCACTTCTCCTCGCTTTCAAATCCTTGCTGCCGACCCACCCCAGGGCCGTGGGGTACCCGGTTCCGGGCGTTTTAGTTCACTGGGATGTCACGGGCGGCCTGTGCCCTGTCCCGTGGCCCTGGTGGTCGCTGAAAAAGGGGATAACAATAAAATAAAAAGAGTTTGTGACTCCACCCACGGTATCCAGTAATGATATTGGCGCTGCTGCAGACCTCCGGGGATGTTGTTGAGGCAGCCAGTTGGTAAGGCTCCCCGTAGGTGGAGCAAGTTTCCCGGGGCAGTAATGGAAAAATGGAGAACTCGCACAGGGAGGTGGCTCGTCAGGTGGGGATGCAGGCCGACAGTCTCTGTGAGCAGGAATATGGCTCCTCCGGCGCAGGCTAATAAACACACCACACAGTCTTAGTCTCTGAACTGGGTTTTACTGGTGACTTTGGCAGCAAACAGTTCTTTACACAGACCACAGGTATTGCTGGCCGGGGTAGTCACCAGGGGATTAGGATGTTTCTCTGGGGACCCTCTGTGATGTGCCTGCTTTTCCTCTCATCAGTCCTTATTGCGCTCTCCTCTTTCCCTCCTTGCGCTCCCGCGCACAGAGCCCACTGCCGGTCCCCACAGATCCTTACGGAGTCTAACACCCTCGGAGCCTCCGGTTTGGACTCTGTCACCTGTAGGCCTCCTATATGGGGGGGAAGGCCTTAGGGGAATTATGCCAGGGTTGCCGCGACCTCTAAAGAAGTGCATGCCATTCGGTTCTGCGGCTCAGGGATAAACGCCCACACTGCCTCGGAGCTGTTCCTCCGCTTTGGAATGGATCCCTCTGGCCAGGGAGACGTACCGACACGGATTTGGGTGCACCTCAACACCCTAGGATCCCCTTCGTTCCTGGGCCATCTCTCCTATCTCGCAGGGTTCCCCTCCAAAGACTTTCTGCCTGACTAGCTTTCCCGCTCTCCACTATACCACCTAAGCTCCTCCCACCGGGACCAGTTTCCTAGCAACAGATTAACCCATTTGTCCTCTGACCTAAGGTGTGTAGTGAGGATCCCCTATTAACATCCCAGTCACATGGATACTACACACTCTGGTCTGGGTGCAGTACCCCTCCGTGGAGTCCCAACCAGTGGGGCGCCACATAGCTGCTCCTCCACTCTAGTGGATCCTTGCTGCTCCTGGGTGTTTGTTAGCCGCTGTGCACGCAGTGCAGTCACCAACAAAATAATGCGGCACTGTGAGTACAAATGTTTTCTTCCTTCTTTTGATAAACAAAAGGGGAGGAATTGCATCTCTGCAGCTATCCTATCACTAGTTTGCATTACTATAGGCTTTTTTCGGATGTGGGACAAAGGTGTGCATCTCCTCCCCCTAGTATCTAAAACTGGATATGCGGAAATTATATATTTTTTTTTCTGTAAATGTCATCACCACCTTTGGAGATAACTGCTGTAAAAGACTTGGACATTAGTAATCGTTAAGAATATAAATCTATCCTTTCACATTATTTAATTCTGGAGGAGGCAGGGCTAGGTTTTGTATAAATATAATCAATTCTAATTTTAGTTTGAGAACATTAGGCCTTGTAAATTTTTTATTTTTTTTTCCTGCGATACAGAATCCATTATTCATTCAGTCATAAGAAATATCTGTGTATAATGAAGGCTGTGCACAAAGGCATCACTGTGCACCAGCCTGGATTACAACCGAACACTTTCAGGCTGCAATTTAGAGGGTGTGCAGTTCAGGAAATTGCTAGCCCCTGCCGTAACAAGCCGTGCTGCAAAAGAGAGTTTATCACAAGTAATTTATGGGTTTAACACCTTGTCAGTAATTACCTTCTTATTAAACCAGTATTGTGTCCTGCTGCTTTTGCACATGAATTTTTTTGAGACGCTACACCTGTATCATTTATTACAGTCCCTCAAGCCAATTTAGTTCTTAATTACGGTGCTAAAATAATAGTAATATGCCGTGTGTAACCTTGTGTTGTGTGTGGTTATTTTTTTTCTTCTTTAAACCCCTTTCTCCTAAACCATTACTTAAATTCTGCATAAAGTCACATTTCAATTCCAAATGAGAATTACTCCATGTCCAGCTGTTTCAGCCAGATGTGCAGTTTTAAGTGGTGTTAAGGGGTTGGCTAGGTACCTAAAAAGTTTTGTCTGAATTGCATCTAAATTAATAAACCACTGTATTTTTCGTGTGAAGTTTCCACCAAGGTTCTGATTTAATTCCCACCTGTGTCGATGATATATAGGGGTTGGCTGTCTGGCGTAGCTCATTAGCTATATAGTCACCATATAGTAAACTGAGGCAGACGACCACCTCTCCCCACCATGTCACATCAATGGAAGCAAGATCTCTGGCCCTTATCTGAATGAGTGTGAAAGTAGAGCTGCAAAGACATTTTGGGATATATCTTTACATATTTCATAAAGTGCATGAGAAAGGTGTTTTCCATTCTTAAGTTTTTTGTTTTTTTTATGGCGCCACCTTAGCGGTGTGTGCTTACAATCAGGAATTGCAGCGTATCCAAAGCACTGCGTTGTACAGTCCAAGCATAGTGGATCTCCTGACCGCTGTGTGTTTTCAGCTGCAGTGCGGGTTTCCGGATTTGCGCATTTCTGCAACACCTTAATTTTATGCTGCAGAGATGGAAGAGATCACCAGGGAGAAGCCACCCTGCACCCACCGCAGATCGTGAGTACAGGACGGCTGCAGTCTCCCTGCGCCCACCCCTGGGTTCACGCAGGTCCAAGGCACAGTGCCTCTGGGTTGTGAGCACACACCCTACAGGGAACCTCTCATCATGAAGACACCATCCAATGTGGTGACAGAATGTTATTAGAGCAAGGGGAGCTGAGCAGACCAATAGATAGTATTGCGGGAAAAGATTTACTATAACCTGTGTTTAGATCACTTAGGCTGCTTTCACATCAGCGGTTTTTGCCGTTCGCGGCAGATGCAGTGAAAAAAATGCATCTGCCGCGATTACCGCATAACCGCTGCAGTTGCGGCAAGCCCCATGCAATGTCTATGGGGCTTGCGGTAAGTGTGCGGCAAGTGTGGTTTCGGCACTTGCGGCAGGTGCGATAAAAAACGCGGTCAGCCGCTTTTTTTTTGCGGCCGCACCTGTCGCAAGTGCCGATACCACACCTGCCACAAGCCCGCATAGACATTCTATGGGGCTTGCCGCAACTGTGCCGCAAGTGCATCGGTTATACGGTAATTGCGGCAGATGCGCTTTTTTTTTCACCGCATCTGCCACGAACGGCAAAAACCGCTAATGTGAAAGTACCCTTAGACATCTGCTCATTCTGGGATTTTTGGTCTGGTGGGCAATCCTATCAAGTGATTGACGGCTATCTCTATAAGTACCCGTACAAAGAAAACGGTCACTTATAGGAACGCCCACTGGACTGAATAAGAATGAGCATAGGTCTGAATTAAATTAAAATACAAGTTGTATTGAATCTTTTCTCACAAATTTAGATATTTAAACTAGGGGAGAAGGTGGAAGTTTGAGATCACCTCGTCTCTCCAATGATGAAGTGCTGCCGGTGGGTGCCGTCACTTGCTGGTGAATACAACAATCGTAGATTTCAAGTGAGGTAAGTAAATTCGGCACAATCCATCCCTTAAAATTCTTTATTAATTATGATTAAAAGCAGGGAATCACATTTGAAAGCAACACTTTTCTGGCATGCTGTGATCTTTCTCAAGTCATTGGATTGTGTCGAATTGTCTTACCTACGTTTTAATATAATGATCCAAAGGGAACTCCCGGGGAGATAAAATATATTTTTCCAGTCCCTGCACTCATATACTGTAATGCTGAGCTGCCTGTTACACTTTAATAATGTTTAGAACTCCTATAAATCACTTATTCAGTAACTTCTTACCTGTCACCCTTCCCATTGGGGATAATGCATCACACCAGCTCTCCCCCTACCTCTCAGAAAGCTTCAGCATGTCCAAAACGCCCTCATTCAATCACATGGCCATGACATCACAACAGGTCCTACAGTAAGCTGGAGTCTAGAGATCTTTTTCTGTGTACAGAGCAGTGGTGAGACCTGTGTATCTATAGGACCTGCTGTGACAATACACCCTCTGTGATTGAAGGAGGAACAGTTTGTTCTCGGACAGACATATGCTCACTGAGGAGGGTGGGGGGAGAGCTGCTCAATCAGGCTTGATGTGTTGTCCCCTATGGGAGTGGTGATGAGTGAAGAAGCAGTTAATGAAAAAGTGATTTACAAGAGTTCTAAGTATTATTATACAAGTGTAATAGGCATTATAGTCCGAGTGTCGGGACCGTACAAAATTTTTTTTTAATCTCTCGGGAGCTCCACTTTAATCTACTCTGCTCCCCCCCGCTCTATAACACTGCAATTTCATAGTGACAGCTTCTCTTAAATAGGGTTTTCCAGGCTTAAAGGAAAATTGTCAGGTCAAAAATCCATATGTAACTGCTTTCATTTTCTAATTCCTCGCTCTAAACTCTTTCTCTTTATGTATCTCTCTTATTTATATTTGCTTCTGTAAACTTCAAATAAAGAGATTCTTTTCATCTGTCACTCAGTGAATGATCCACTTAGTTCTCTGCTGTCCACTCCCCCTAAGATGAATCTGCATGTCACAGCACATCACTATAGGGGGGGGGGGGACGGTATCCTCCTCTCTGCTCTCTTTGTTTGCAGCATCACAAGAGGACAAATACAACACAGAAACTGTCACCGCGGGGATACCTGCTTAGAGAAACAGAAAAATGAGTCTAGATAAGGCAGATCTGTAATAGCTCTCTCCCTCCGTGTCCTCATCAGAACACACCTCCTGTAAGTGAAACCTGACACTGCACTGTTAGCAAAGGAAGGAGTGAGCTGCTGAGAGGGAGTGCATAATTACATGACAGTTTATACAGCCACGGACTATTCCTGTTTGCTTATAATGGAGAGGACTAATGCAGCAGCTCTCTGCAGGGTCTGACAATGCTGACAACATGGAAACTACAAACGGTACAATAAGGATTTTACATGTTTTTAAAAGGTCTGCCCAGGACCTATTCAAGGGTAATATTAGTATCATACTGAAAAATGACCAGACAGTGTCCCTTTAAAATTACATTTCTACAGTCAGCATTAGCCTCTATCTCCAGCTCTAGCAGTGGTCACATCATTACAAGTCTACAATTTATATTTCTTTTGTCATTTGCCGACTATCAACTTTTCTTTCTTCTCTCAATCTTTTATTGAGAGAAGAGCATTTGAAGCTTGTCTGCACATGCAACTATGACAATCGAATACTCGCAGTCACGTGATTATGACTCGGCAATCTGCAGTTACATAGAGAATGTAGGTTGGAGTCTTACCATTTG
Source organism: Allobates femoralis (assembly GCA_033576535.1). NCBI lineage: Eukaryota > Metazoa > Chordata > Amphibia > Anura > Aromobatidae > Allobates > Allobates femoralis. The sequence goes on along the minus strand of JARQOC010000004.1, from coordinate 346,452,426 downwards.
TTTCTGCTACCATATGTGATAAGGGGGTTTATAGTGGACTCCAATAACTACATGTTTTTAAACCTCATTTTTTATGCTATATTTCAGAACAAACAACAAGATTGCTTCTGTGGTGCCAGAACATCTAGAACCTTACCAATCATTGGAAACCTTAGATTTGAGCAATAATCTTATTACTGAGATGAAAACACCATCCTTTCCTGTATTGAGGCTCAAATATCTGTAAGTTATTCCAACTGCCAACACGCTGCATCATTAGAATTACTTTATCGCTATGGAAGTTCGTTATCTAATCTACACATTTGTTTACATCTTGTTGGATAAAAATATGAAGCCATTTAGTATTGATGGCATAATACTATATGGAATTACCTGTGTATGTGCATTGTGCTAAGCCATGTGCTCTCACTTTTGACCTGTAGGTACATCAATAAAAACCTAATCACATCTATGGAATCTGGTGCATTTGATAATTTATCTGCTACTTTGCAAGTGCTGAAACTTAATAAGAACCGGATTGTCTACATCCCAACAAAAATGTTCAAACTTTCCAGTCTCCAGCATCTGTAAGTGTAAACTTCAGTTTTTATAGGGCCTTGTTTTATGTTAGTGCCTGAAATCTCACATAAAACCTTTTGCATTCATCTACAAACTTTCATCCATTTAGTCTCTGCTCGTATATTCAGCTTTTTATCACCGGTTTGATATTCTAAACTATCAATGCGCTTTTTCGGGCTTCCATTTTATTTTAAGGCCTCCTGTTACACCCCCTTTGCTGAGACCTGTGTATTCTCCAAAGCTTGCAATATGGCATGAGTTTTTATTTTATGTTGTATTTTTTAAAGGGGAACACTTCATGAGGGATCCCATTATGCAACTCCAGAGCTCTCAAATGATTGTATTTCACTGGCCGGTCTTGGCTGTAGACTGGAGCTCTCTTCTTCTACTAGCCTGTTTAGATGTGCTGACCGCACTTGCATGTGCACAGTGATCGTTCTGTGCACATACAATATCAATGTTCTCGACCTTGCATCTCTTGTCACAGAACAATATGCCTTCCAGGAATAATGAATTTTAAGTCACTTCATAAGTTGTGATTTTTGACTTGTATAAGCATGCAGCTAATCGGGAGCAAGCGTTCCTTCTTGATGATCGTTTATGGAGTATTTCTGTTCTCTGTATTTGGAATTTTCACTTTTTTCTTTTATAGGGAATTGAAGCGGAACCGAATAAAACACATAGATGGGCTCACCTTCCAAGGCCTTGATGCATTAAAATATCTCAATATCCAGAGAAATGGGATCACACGGCTTATGGATGGTGCCTTCTGGGGATTAAGTAACATGGAAGTTTTGTAAGTCTATAGCATTTCCTATTATTCTTTACTAAATTATGGTGGAGGACCAAGGAGCTAAACTTTCTGTAGACATTTGTTTTTGAGGCAAGTTGCATAAGGAAAACTTTTTTTTTTTTTTTTTATAAATAGTTTAATGTTTTAGGTGGTGTTTTTAGTAAAAATAATACAGAATTGGCAGCACCAATTGTTAGTTGACACAGCGTTGCCAACTGGGTTGAGTATGACCGGATTATGCAGGGCTGTGGAGTCGGTAAGCCAAACCACAGACTCGAACTCCTCAGTTTCCCTGACTCCACGACTCCGTATTCCCAGTTTCATGAGTAGACTTGGTAAGCTGTGAAAGACTAAGAGGAAGTTACAGAAGGAACATGAGTGGCTGATGGGAAAAGTAGGTCATCAATGTGGATGGTTAAGTCCCCCATGACGAGACAATTGTTGAATATTTCCATAGTGTTAAAATAACTTTTGTATTTGAACTTCTTGAAATACATTTTCCATGACAAAGTAGACTCCTATGATCCAGGTGGTTCTCTCGGAGCTTTGTTTTTAGCTATTAGCTACCATGATGCCTTGGCAAATCATGTCCTTGTTTTTCTCCTGTTCATTTTGCATCGCTACGTACGTGTTTACACTTGCATTTTTCTACTTTTAAAGGCTGTTGGATCACAACAATCTCACAGAGATTAGTCGAGGCTGGCTGTATGGCTTACTTATGTTGCAGCACCTCCATCTCGGCCAGAACACCATCAGCAGGATCAGCCCCGATGCCTGGGAGTTTTGCCAAAAGCTCAGCGAGCTGTAAGTTGCTTTTATTTAGCTCCAGTTTTCACTACAGATTCAATGCCAAAACATTTCTTACCAGAGATTTTTACTTTTTTCAGAACAGATTTTTTTCTTTGACTTTATGTAGACTTATTAGTTACTCAGCCTGCCCCTTTTATGGGACACATTGTTTCAATTAGGACTATCCTGCATTAAAACATATTAGATTGTGAGTTCCATTTTTCACACCTAACTCTTAGTTTTCTCTTTTCACAGAGATTTAACCTTCAATGTACTAACCAGATTAGACGAGTCAAGTTTTATGGGATTAAGCCTTCTCGGTAGCCTATTTATAGGCAACAACCAAATCAGTAATATTGCTGATGGTGCTTTTCATGGACTGTCCAGTTTGAACACATTGTAAGTGACCATGTTTCTCTCTTATGAAACATACGTGGATGTTGTTTCCTGACTATATTGATTTATGTTGGAATGAAATGAAGCCTTGTTAATAATAATCTCATAGACTGTGAGCCCTCGTGGACAGGGTCCCTGCCCCTCCTGTACCTATACGTCCTGATCGACTAGATTTAGTGTACTTGTTCTTGTCTCCCTTATCCTCATGTAAAGCGCCATGGAACCTAATGGCGCTATATAAATAAATAATAATAATAGTAATGGTGTGGAAAAACCCGCTGTGGTTGATAACAGTGGGCTCGCTTGAAGATATTGTAAAGGCTTTTGTTTTTATAAGTACTTCATTAACATCTAAATCCA
>JARQOC010000004.1:346174530-346447030 GCA_033576535.1 Allobates femoralis | reverse complement strand
CGGCGGTGTAGTAGGAAACGGCGTAGTTCTCCTCGCACCAGTCCAGGGCGGAGGTCGGCGGCCCCCAGTGTCCGGGCCTGTCCAGCGCCGGAGCCATGCTGCGCTCTGCTGCCAGTCACCGCCGGCCGGGGAGGAGGCGGAGTGCACCGCAGTGCGCACCGGAAGTACCAGGTGACGCCGGACCGGAAATGCCATCATTTTAAATCGAATTTCACGATTGTTAATAAAACAACAATCGTGGCCACAGCAGGGGGCGAATTAATCTAATTAATTCGATTAATCGCCCAGCCCTACTTTGGGCACATTTTACTCAGGGTTATACTCTCTCTTTTTTTGCCAAGTCTTTAGACGTTAATGGCTGTGTGCTGAATTATTTAGAGGGCACACTAGATTTGCACTGTTATACAAGCTGTACACCAACTACCGTATATACTCGTGTATAAGCCGACCCGTGTATAAGCCGACCCCCTACTTTTGCCCCCAAAACCTGGGAAAATCTATTGACTCGTGTATAAGCCGAGGGTGGACCCTAGCACAAGTATACAGCCCCCAGCAGTGTGGTATACAGCAGTCCCAGAGGTAGTATACATGCAGCCCCAGTAGTATATACAGCCCCAGTGGTAGTATACAGCAGCCCCAGTGGTAGTATATATAGCCCCAGTGGTAGTATACAGGGCCCCAGCAATATATACAGCCCCAGTGGTATATACAGCCCCAGTGGTATATACAGCCCCAGTGGTAGATTGCAGCCCCAGCGGTAGTATACAGGGCCCCAGCAGTATATACAGCCCCAGTGGTATATACAGCCCCAGTGGTAGTATACAGCAGCCCCAGTGGTAGTATATATAGCCCCAGTGGTAGTATACAGGGCCCCAGCAATATATACAGCCCCAGTGGTATATACAGCCCCAGTGGTATATACAGCCCCAGTGGTATATACAGCCCCAGTGGTAGTAGATTGCAGCCCCAGTGGTAGTAGATTGCAGCCCCAGCGGTAGTATACAGGGCCCCAGCAGTATATACAGCCCCAGTGGTATATACAGCCCCAATGGTAGTATATACAGCCCCAGTGGTAATAGATTGCAGCCCCAGCAGTAGTATACAGGGCCCCAGCAGTATATAGCAGCCCCAGCGGTAGTATACAGGGCCCCAGTAATCCAGGGCCCCCCCAGCGTCTCTCCGGTCACCTGAAAAGCAAACTATACTTATCAGTGTCCGCTGTCCGCGCCCGCTCGCCTCTGCCGTCTGCGATCCTCCATCTTCATGCGGCGTCTTCCGGGTTCCTGTGCTCGTCGCAGGGAATGACGTCATTCCCTGCGACGAGCACAGGAAACCGGAAGACGCCGCATGAAGATGGAGGATCGCAGACGGCAGAGGCGAGCGGGCGCGGACAGCGGACACTGATAAGTATAGTTTGCTTTTCAGGTGACCGGAGAGACGCTGGGGGGGCCCTGGATTACTGGGGTTGCGGGGGCTGCTGTATACCGATGTATACATCGGTATGTACCGATGTATACATCGGTATACAGCACTGACTCGCGTATAAGCCGAGGGGGGTACTTTTCAGCCCAATTTTTGGGCTGAAAAACTCGGCTTATACGCGAGTATATACGGTACTTTGCATTGCATCAAAGTATCAAATCTTCACTGTTGAAAAGGTATAATAAAATACTTACAAACATGAGGCGTGAACTCCCTTTTGTGATGTACTGTATGTCAAATTCGGGTCAGGAGAGCCACACCAGTCACAGCCTGATATACACGGACTGTGTTTCATGGTTGTCTGAATTTGTCCGAATTTGTCCTTGCGGTCATCCTGGAAGACAATCCATAATACATTTATTACATTTTAACATGTTATTGAGCCTTGTTCACATAATGTTCTCACCAGCTCTTTGAGGTGCAATTTTGATATCCAATTAAAATTTCTTTGAGTTTCAAAGCAGGTTAATTCCTCCAATGAGTCCTTATTCATATACTGCCTACAGGAAAAAGTTGGGATCTTCAAACTACTTGAAAATCAGTATTGTATACCCCCTAAGAACTCACTAGGGGGGAAAGCAATCAACAGTATCAATTGTTATGGATAGAAGGTCATCTGGGGGTTAATGCTGGCCTGTCCTAGGGTTGACTGATTGCTATCTTTGCCTTAAGGTTATGCAACCTTGCCTCACTGTTGGAGGAATGATCTTTGAAGATTCAGCTCCAAAAACATTCACAACTTACAAGAGATGCTTTTCCTGCATTTTGGAGATGTCTTAAATCTGAGATTTTATAATCTTAACAATTTTAGTTAATGTACCGTACTTAATTTTTTTTTCTATTTGCATTTTCACAGAGATCTGAAAAATAATGAAATTTCTTGGACTATTGAAGATATGAATGGGGCATTCTCTGGGCTTGATAGATTAAAACGGCTGTAAGTAACTTTATTCCAAGTAAATTAAATTGTTAGTGTACATAAAGAAGTCCTCTATCTTCCAAAATCTTGAGTATACGTGCAACAGAATGTAGCTGTCGCTAAAAATGTAACCTAAACCGATATCTACCCTGCAGGATGCTACAGGGCAATCGAATCGGATCCATCACCAAAAAGGCATTTTCATGGTTGGAAGCGCTTGAGTACTTGTAAGTCCATTCTTTGTGTTGCTGACACTTAATAGTAGTGTGTTTTTATTTTAAAACCAGAATTCAACTGGTTTTAATAATTTATATGTTTCAACAATTGGGTAATTTTTTTTTTTATCACAATACTTAGGTGATAATTATATCTGCTTCCATCTTTTAGGGATCTCGGCAACAATGCCATTGTTTCAATGCAGAGTAATGCATTCTCGCAGATGAAAAGGCTTCAGCAGCTGTAAGTTCTTAATTTTAAGGGTATTTAAAGGGAATATGTCAGCACTTTGACCTTTCTAAACTATTAGTATGAACATACAGGTTATAGAATGCTGAAAATAATCATACCTGTGTGCCTCGTATCGGATGCCTTGTTGTGGAGAAACCATCTTTTATCACTTTATGTAAATGAGTTGTTCCAGGCTATGGGATTGATGCTGCCTGGAAGATAACTCACACCTCCAGAGATTATTATAAATAGAAGAAGGCTTACAAAGTGATAGATGATTTCTCCACAACAAGGAATCTGATATGAGGCAGACTGATATGATTATTTTCCGCAGTCTATTTAACCTGTATGCCCATAATAGTTTAGAAAGGTCAAATGTGGTGACAGATTCCCTATTGATGATACTACTTTCTATCAGTAGCCATTGGCATCTGATTCTCAATATTATCCATAGCAATATGAATTTAGTATTGCAATTTTTTTAATGTATTTTTCTTTATCTAGGCATCTGAACACATCAAGCCTTTTGTGTGATTGTCAGCTGAAATGGCTGCCTCAGTGGTTGACCGAAAATAAGTTGCAAACATTTGTAAAGGCAACCTGTGCCCATCCGCAAACTCTGAAAGGCAAAAGTATCTTCTCTGTGAGCGCTGATGGATTTGTGTGTGGTATGTATCTAAAGTTTTCATTTACTTAGTTGTGTTGTGCTGTTTTTTTTGTTTTTGTTTCTTAAGATACCTAGAAAACAATATAAAATGTGAACACTTTTGTATTATTGTTTCTATGTACTCACTCTTGATCTTGGCATTGTAAATGGTATCGATAAAGTAACTTAAAGGGATTGTCCAGTCTGAATCCAAAAGTCTGTGACTGCAGACATGTGAATCCTCACATCGCACTCACTGTGAAGTTTTGTTGGTGTCAAAGTTGGGAACAGCGATCGTGTAGCTGCGAATATGCGATATATACATTCCAGCCACAATCTGACTAGATGGGCACGCCCTTGGTCAACGCAAGTGTATTGAACAAAAATGCCTCCATCTAGTTGAATTCTGGCCGGGAGTATGCGTATCGTATACTCTGCCACTTGAGCGCCATTTGCCATTTTTGGCTCTAAAGGTACCGTCAATCTAGGCGACGCACCAGCGGTCCCGATACGACCTGGTAGGGATCACTGGTGCGTCGCTGTCGGGATCACTAGTGAGATGTCAAACAGTCAGATCTCACCACAGACGCAGCAACGATCCAGAATGATCCTACTGTCTCCCTCCCCGCCCCTCTAGACTGTGAGCCCTCGCGGACAGGATCCCTGGCCCTAATGTACCCGTACGATTGTTTTGTCGATTTGTCGTCGTTTTTCGACCACTTGTCTTTGTCTACCCCCTAACTTGTACAGCGCTATGTATCCTAATAGCGCTATATAAATACCTAATAATAATAATAATAATAATAATAATATGGAGGTCGTTGGGACCCTGTCTCTCAGACCTGTAGTATTGAGGTTGTTGTCCCTGTCAAACACACCAATGCATGCTGCCCAGCGGGAGACCAACGATCAAAAAATGGTCCAGGCGACTCTGACATGAGCAGCGATCTCACAGCAGGGGCCTGGTCACTACTAAGTGTCAAACATTGCGAGGTTGCTGTTGCGTCACCAAACCTGTGATACAGCAGCGATTTTGCTAGCTATATCGCTTAGTGTGATGGGGGCTTAACACCAATATTCTCACAGAGCAGTGTGCATAATTTGAGGTTCAGAACTGTCTGTAGTCATATAGTGACCGCACGCTTGTGAATTTAGACCACACAACCCCCTGTAAGTGTGTATATTGCCACAAATCCGTCTAAGGCTGGAATCACACTGTCCGTGTGATATGGGAGGCAGTCGGACGAGTCTTGGAGCAGTCACCTGGAACGGCCTCTCTCCTGTCAGGATGGGAATGACAGTTGCTTGTATTTTTATGCAGCTCCACACTCCCTATCCAGAGAGGGAGAGGCCGTTCAGGGTCATTGATCCGAGTCTCGTCAGAGAGACTAGCATGTAAGTAGGATAGTGTGTTTCTACCGTGTGTACCGTTACATGTCGCAATATCGCAATGCAACATCGACAAAAAGTCACGTGGTGTGGTAGTTGCAGTTGATATCGTTCGTGCGTTGTGTTTTGTACCAGGGCAATGTGACTGCAATAAATCGCAGGGACGATATTGCAAGAAGAATGTGCAAGCCCTTCAACCGTATGATATTGCATATGCGATCTGGCATGATTGTGCTGTGTGACAGCGCAACTATGATGTTGAACGTAACTTCTCCTATTCACTACAATATTAATACTCAGTTCCTGGGTTGCTCATACCCAGCGCACAAAAGTTGCATACAACATCCTAGTTGCGTTGCCTGCCGACATCTCCTATGCAATCTTTGTCAAGTGCCAAAAATGTGCGCGCTCCCGTGACATGGCATGCGATATTGGAACAATATTGCGATGTGTAAGTTTAATAAAAAAAAAAATATTCAGACTAATTTTTTTAAAAAAACTGTTTTAGGCTACGTTCACACATTTGCGTATTTTGCTGCCCTTTTTTGCGCGCGCTTTTTGCCGCGTTTTTCGGCCACGCAAAAAAGCGCAGCAAAATACGCAGGGGCTTTCACACACTGCGCTTTCTTTCCCCCAGAAAGCGCAGTGATGTCACAGAGGGGAGGAAGAATCCAGCTTCCTCCTCCCCTCTGTGACATGTGTGACAGCCCCATTAGACTTCACAGTGTATTAATATACACTGTGAAATCTAAATTAAACAAAAGCAAGTTAATGAAAAATAAAAAAGAATCAATACTTCACCTCTCCGACGACTTCTCCTGCTGTGCGATCTCCGATTCCAAGTCAGATCTCTTCTGACAGGACCTGTGATGACGTCAGAGGGGGGGCGTTCCCGGGGCGGTCCCATCGCTGATTGGCTGCTCGCGGTCATGTGATATGTATCACATGACCGCGAGTGCCCGGGAATGCCCCCCCTCTGACGTCACCACAGGTCTTGTCAGAAGAGATCTGACTTGGAACCGGGGATCGCACAGCGGCAGAAAGCACCAGACAGCGGGAGAAGGCGTCGGAAGGTAAGTATTGATTCTTTTTTATTTTTCACACACTTGCTTTTGTTTAATTTAGATTTCGCAGTGTATATTAATACACTGTGAAATCTAATGGGCGGCCACAGCTGTCACAGAGGGGAGGAGGAAGCAGGATTCTTCCTCCCCTCTGGGAGAATACGCAGAAGTAGCTGCGTGAACAATTGACATATCAATTGTTTACGGAGCTGCGTTTTCTCCCGGAAAACGCACTGCGTATTTTTACGCAATGTCTGCACTGCAAAGTGAATTTCCCATTCACTTTGCTGGCAGACAAAAGGCACATTGCGTATTTTGAAAAGCGCGCGTAAAAAAACGCGGCAAAATACGCAATGTGTGAACGCAGCCTTGTTTTGTTTTTTGTCTGGTGTTTATTCAGGTAGTTGTACAATGATATAATTTTCTTTTTTCCTTATTTAAAGATGATTTTCCTAAGCCACAGATTAACGTCCAACCTGAAACCCAGTCTGCAATAAAAGGTTCCAATGTGACCTTTGTCTGCTCGGCGGCTAGCAGCAGCGACTCCCCAATGACTTTTTCTTGGAAAAAAGATAATGAAATTCTACACGATGCTGAGATGGAAAGTTATGCTCATCAACGAGTCCAAGGCGGGGATGTGATGGAGTACACCACTATTCTGAGGCTGCGCGATGTGGAGTTCATCAGCGAAGGAAAATACCAGTGTGTCATCTCCAATCATTTTGGAACTACTTACTCTGTCAAGGCCAAGCTAACTGTTAACAGTATGTGTTACCTTATTTCATGTACTTTTTCTGATGTATAAAGCTGTAAAAACAAACTGAGACTTGCGTTTCTTGACTTTTTTATTCCAGTGCTTCCATCATTTACAAAGATTCCTATAGACCTTACTATTCGTGCCGGATCTACAGCTCGACTAGAGTGTGCTGCAGTTGGTCACCCAACACCACAGATCGCCTGGCAGAAAAATGGTGGAACAGATTTTCCTGCAGCCCGCGAGAGAAGGATGCACGTAATGCCAGAAGATGATGTGTTTTTTATCGTGAATGCCAAAATTGGGGACACTGGTGTATACAGCTGTACAGCCCAGAATAATGCAGGCAGCATATCGGCCAATGCTACACTGACTGTGCTAGGTGAGCGTCTTTTAATGGGTTTATTATGAGTGTGTTTAAAACAAAAACCTGAATCGTATAAGAAGCTTGAAGTATTAAAATGAAAACCCTTCCCCTTTCTATTATTCAAAACATTTCAGCTTCAGTTTGAGGTAGATTTTGGCATCTTTCCGTGTTATTTTATTTTTCTGAACTGCAGAGAAGTCAGTCATTTGGCACTATTTGTAGAAGTGACTATGATGAGGGGCGTTCATTAAAGTTTTCCTATGACCCACGTCTATGTATCACATGATTCTGAAACTTCACATGTGTAATGAGAAGTCTCTATAGATTGTTTCAATTTGCAACTCTGAACTGATGACTGACTTTCTTTTACAGGTGAAGTGGTGTAAGGTGTGATAATGGACCCAGTGGAATATAGAGCGGTCATCAAGTTCCTTTACTTGAAAAGCTGCACAGCAAGGGAGATGTTCTATAACAGGCGTGGGGAACCTTTTTCTGCCGGGGGCCATTTGGAAATCTCTACCATCCTTTGGGGGCTGCACAAAATTATCAACTTGAAAATTGCCCGCTATTTTTGGTTAACCAATCCACTCGCCCCTACTGTGGTGTCTGGGGCTGCCTCTCTTTGGCGTGGCTGTGATAATAGGCAGTATTGCTCATGTTGCTTCTCTGCTTTTCCAGGTTTGCTAGAGCCATAGACATCACAGGAGAGACTGGGAGCATATACGTCACTAGAGAGACTGAGGCTGGGTGATGGATATCACTTAGAAGCTGGATTTCACAGGCAGGCAGTTGGCAAAGCATGTCTGCCAGCCTGAGCACTCCAGTCCCCAGGAATCTGCCCGAGAGCTGCAGAAAAAGGTTTATGGTGATGATTCCCCATCATATAATTTACTCAAGAATTGGCTTCATTTCAAATGTGATCAAACTTTGGTGGAAACGGCTCCAATTTCATGGCAACCCCAATTCCACTATCTATAAACACACCTTTCAAGTTGAGGAACTTAATGACTGCTCTGTATTCCACTTGGTCCATTATCAAACCTCACACCACGTCGACACCCGTAGATCGTTAGAAGTTCAGAATTGGCACGTCACTTACAGACATATCATTATACTTGTGCAGTTTCTGCGTCATGAAATAAATAGAAGTTAGTCAGGGAAATCTTTACTGAATGCCTCTTCAGAGAGGAAGAGGACTTAAACTGTAGTGCTACCTACTGGAAGTAGCAATCCTAAGTCATTATCTGCTCTTTAATGAGCCTTGCCACAGGACTTGGGTTACATTTATAGAGCTGGAAATTCTATCTTTGGCAGAAAATAGTGGGTATGTAGAAATTGGTTTTGTGTAGTTAATGGCATTTCTACATTCACACAACAATACTACACATTTGAAATTGTTACCTTGTTGACGAGAGGGTATGATTCAATAAATAAAATGTTTCTTTCCTAATAACAGAAACCCCATCATTTCTACGACCTTTGGTAGATCGAACTGTATCAAAGGGAGAAACCACAGTCCTGCAATGCATAGCAGGGGGAAACCCTACACCTAAAGTGAATTGGACAAAGGATGACAATCCATTAGCTGTAACAGAGAGACATTTCTTTGCTGCTGGGAATCAGCTCCTCATTCTTGTAGACACAGACTTTGAAGATGCTGGAAAATACACTTGCGAGATGTCCAATATTCTTGGAACGGAGAGGGGCAATATACAGCTTTCTGTAATTCCTAATCCAACGTGTGATTCCCCTGCGAATGCCACACCATCTTTGGAGGATGATGGATGGGCCACAGTTGGGGTGGTGATTATAGCTGTGGTTTGCTGTGTTGTGGGAACCTCACTTGTGTGGGTGGTCATCATATACCACACACGAAGAAGGAATGAGGATTGCAGTGTTACAAACACAGGTGGGTATGACTGTAGAGCAAGCCAAGAAATAAAAGCTGTCAACTTTCAATTTTGGTTAATCAAATTGGCATACATCAGTGGTTAGAGGGACACACACAAGCCTGAAGAACATATGTTGGGCAGTGAGCTTCATCTGGCGGAAATGTGTGGCTTCTAGAAACAAAAAAATATATACCACAGATTACAACAGTAGATGTATTTATATCTGGAACCACCAGAATATTCAAAATCTCTTCAAAAATACTCATAGCCATGTTTTATCTGTAATTCATGCAAAATATCATTTTACAGATGAGACAAATCTGCCAGTGGATACTCCAAGCTACTTGTCTTCCCAAGGAACACTTGCCGACCGACAAGAAGGGTACATCTCCTCTGAAAATGGAAGCCATCACTACATAACCTCCTCCATGAGTGGTTATTTCTTGCAGCAAAGAGACACTAATGGTATTTCAGTTTTTTTTACCCTTACTTCTTGTGTTGACTTTACATTTTACTAGATTAGTGTTTGAACCTGAATTGCACCATCCTTAAAGGGATCCTGTCCCCTCCAGAACACCTCCTAAGCTATCAAAACATATCCCTGCAGCATCCTATCAGTAATCTCACACTTCTTTTGTCACCTAAAAACATCCTGTGAAAATGCAGAAAAACGTTTTAATACTTGCTCATTAGTGATTATAAATTAGCAGGGGCCATATTCTTTAGTCACCAGGGGGTGTTGTTTTCCAGCTCCAGGATCCACCCTCTCACTGTCTGTGCTGCTGTGATGTGGAGCTGAAGGCAGGACTAATGATTTGCATTCTGTGAGTGATAGAGAGGGAAGGGTAATGCCTGCACATCACAGCAGAACACACAGAGACAGGGTGGATCCTGGAGCCTGCAAAACAGCCCGCCTTGATGACTAAAGAATAGTCACTGCTAATTATAATCACTAATGAGCGAGTATTAAAACGTTTTTCTACACTTTCACAGGATGCTTTTAGGAGACAAAAGAAGTGTGAGATTAGTGATAGGATGCTGCAGGGACATGTTTTGCTAGCTTAGGAGGCGTTTTGGAGGTGACAGGATCCCTTTAATGATGAAGAAACTGGTACCATAAGAATAATTACACACAAAATGTGTGTGAATAATATAATTGACATAATTGGAGCTTTTAAAATTCTATGGAGTGGAGGAGCTAGAGGCATTAATAAAAATATATATTCTAATTTCTGTCTACCTCGTGCTCCTCCTAACGTCCCATACCATTAAATTTTAAGAATCAGATTTATCCAATAATGTGTTTTTGTTTTTTGTTTATCCAATAACGTGTTTTTCTTTTTTTTTTATGTGTAATATTGGCTTATGTAAAGCACATTCAAATGAATTACTCTTTTTAAGTCATATGTCACCAAAAACGCAACAGTAAGTGCCTAATTCACTAATGCTGTAGAAGGATCTGTGGTGATGTCACGAACATGTGGTCATAATGGGCAGAGCTAGGTACGCCTTATGTGAAGGAAATGTTGACTTGGTGCCACCATTACGGTCACATGGTCGTGACATCACCACAGGTCCTTCTATAGCATTAATGAAATTCTGCAGGTCCTTACGTGATTTTAATATATTACAATTGGGGTGAGGGCGGGGTGCGTTACTATGCTTAAAAAAAAAAAAAAAGCAGGAGACAAGTGGATTGACATGACAGATAACAGCTGAACAATCCAACCCGATGACTGTGCAGGTATCGAACGCAAACCTAAACATCTAATGTGCTTTTTTTATGATAAATACATGGATTTTATTTTATTTTTAAACCAGATTAGTCATGCACAGTGCATAATCTAAATAACATTGGCGGCGGTTTAAAAACAAATAAGGACATGACAGGTGCCATTTGAGGTTGATCTCCTGTCTCTGCAGCAAATTTTAATTTTATGTTTTATTTATAGGAGTTTGTCATTTGGATAATGAAAGTGAAGCGGACTTGGAAACCTTAAACGACCCACTTCATTGTCGGTACATGGGTCCGCAAAGCACAGTATATTTGAAAGGAAGCATGTACAGCCCTGAAGGATGTGATGTCTACCAAGCTAGTAGGTGTAATATATGAGCGTATATTCAGGGTTGGCAACTTTTTTATTTTTTTCTGGGTAATTTATCAAAACATGGGTAGACAACATTTTTCAGACACATTGGAACCATGATAAATCATTAAGACTAAGTGATCCATGTCTACAGCCCATAATTCTGGTAAGACATTAGCTGCATTCACTGAATACTCTAAAATACACTGCAGTCAAAATTATCTGTATGGGTGTTAGGTCCCTTGGCACAGCTCCCCATCTCGCCTTCACTAGCTCTGCATCCTCTGCCAGTCAGGCATCCGGCGTCCAGGCGTGCTGTGTCTCTGAGCTATTGCCGGGTCCCCTTCCTGTCTGCCGGTCACCGGGTTCACACACCAGCACACTACAATGGACAATGTAATGAGCGGTGCACTTGACGTGACCGTGCTCCTCCCCTGTGACTCTAGGGCCGGCATGGCTCAGCCTGACATTTCCCTTGGCCAATAGCTGTCTGTCCTCCAGGTATATCAGGCCGCCTCCACTGCTGGGAGGTGCCTTATTATTGTGTTAGTAAGCTTCTGCTTCTCTTGTTGTTAGTCAGGCCCACCTCGTGCTCTCATCCGGTAGCCCCGGGCTCTGGTGCCTCAGATCCTTCTTAGCCTTACCGTAGTATAGGCTAACCCTACGAGCCACCCCCCTGGTACTAGCAGCTGTGGTATTTAGACCCCCTGGGCTTGTTCCTGACAATTCCTGTATAGGGGTTGGTTAAACTAGGACCAGCTCACCCAGTGGAGTTCGGTACCACGGCCCAGTGGGTCCACTCTAGGGCGCCTCCCCCCGTAGCGTAACAATAGGTTTGTTAAGTCTAAAAAATAAAAAATATATCGCAGTAGCTTTAAATTTTATTTTACTTTTTTAAACAGGGCAAAAAATTGTCCAATTTTTTTATAGACTGTCTTGGAATTTATGGCCGGTTGGCGACCCTCATACCTCTTTGTTTCTAGATTAGTATTTGACACAAGCATTAAGTGATGTATTTATTTCTTTTAAAAGGTTATACTTCAGATGAAAGATCAGCAAACCTCAATACTTATGAGCCAGATTATGGAACACAAAACGACTTTGTATCCGTATTTACACAACAAAAAGACGATAATTACATCAATAATTCGGATGTAAATGGAAGTTTTCCTGTGATTTATGCCTTTCCTGGTTCTGTCTGCAACCAAAGTGAAGATACCAGGGCCAACACTGATTCAGAGACGGACATCTTTGGAGTTAAGAATTCCGATAAAACGTTGCACATGGGTACGTACATGTTATTATGTTATCTTTAAAACTGAATTTGGTTATGACAATATGACTAAAAGGCGGCTGATGGGCAGGAACAGTAGTTCATAGGATCACTCACTCCCTGTTTTGCCCTGTGTAAACATACAGCAATCCACCTGATTTGCAGCTGTCATACAGACGTGAAAATTGTACAATTGTTAGCAGCACATCCCTCTGTTTAAGTAGAAATGTGCTGCAAGCATTACTAACAAACTAACTTGTAAAATGAGAGCCAATCGATTGAATAAGATAGATTTGAGTGGCTTATTTGCCTGTGGAGATGGACCTAGACACATTGCTTCTTTGTAAATCTGGTATGACCGACCCATGGTTTAAATATAAAAAGCTAAACTGGTCATTCCGGTAAATGCATAGTTATGGTCACATGGACTTCGTAGGTCACCTACACTCCTAGACTGGGCCAAATGTGAAGAAAAAAGCCAAAACTTTGACAGGTGTAAATTTTTTTCAAAATTTTTCACAAGTCTGAAGTCCCGAAATCATCAAAGCAGGCACTTTATACACCAGTCCTTGAGTGCGCTGGAGTGAGGGACACAGAATTCCTTAAAATGTGTACCTTTCTTATTGACTTTGTTGCATTGTTCAGCTGCTGTAAGCCACCACATTATATGTACCCAAGGCAGCAATTGGAGTATATTGTCGCCTTTATTAAATTCTGATGAATTTCAGCTGTCCTCTGTTTATGCCCCATCCCAAACTTTTCAACCAGTTTTAAGCCAAAGAGTTGCCTGATGAATTGGGGCCTAATTGCTTATAATATGGTATATTTTGTATATCATCTCAGAAGGGTTCTACATAATTGTATTTGTGGTCAGTGTTTCACATTCTCTAAGGTTGGTTTTAAACTTTGACCTTTTTTTATTCTGCATTATAACAAAAAAAATGTTCAGTGCAGATAACGCTGATGTATTCAATATAGTGCAGGTCATAATACTGTCGTACCTGTAAGGCTAATCTCACACCAGCTTTCCTTTACCATCTGTGTGCATCCAGCTTGAATGGGATGCACCTGCATTCATTTTCAGCCCCACTGAAAGTCAGGCACTTGTGAGTGCAACTAGTTCGGTTTTTGCATTGAGACCAAAACCGCGTTTTGTTGGGATTTTGGTCTCCATGACAAAAAGAACAGGAACACCCAGACCCGGGACACTGCAGGTTGGATTAAAATGTGTCCCTATGTCACCCGGATCAGGCAGACTCCCTGATCCCTATGGATCTGAACACCGGATCCGGGTTTTGGAACTGTACCTATGGGGCATGTCATTTGTCCCCAGATCTGGCGGATGTAGGTACACAGCCAGAAGCAACTGTCTGCTCTCGCACCTGTATTATCCCTGATCCATAAAACAGATCAGTAATGATACCCATGCAGGGGCATTAGTTTTCACAATTCTGGGGGTGTGGGGGTGAAGGAATCTGGGGGAACGCAGGTTAATCCTACATCATCCTCGGATTAAAAAAAAAAAAAAAAAGCCAGTGTAAAACTAGAGTTAGGGACCTTTCACATCAGCATTTTTGCCGAATCGCGACATTTACCGTATCATAATGGCCGACTGGCAAGCCCCCATTCGTTCTCTATGACTTGCGGCAGGTGCAGTTTTTGCTGCAATCTGGCAATTGCGGCAAGTCAAAAGCCTGTGGCTAGCTGCGGTTTTTTGAATTGCCACAACTGCCGGCTTTGTTGGATCGCGGCAAACCCCGTACTTGCCGCAAGTCTCATAGAGAATGAATGGGGGCTTGCCACAAGCCATCCGTTATGCGGTAAATCTGCCGCGATAAAGCAAAAACGCTGACATGATAGAGGCCCAATTCCTAATTTTTTTTTTTCTTATCATTGAAAAGATTTGTGAATGTTCCGAAAAACTGGCTTTAACATTAATTTCTATAAATTCCAGGCACATTTGGTAAATCTGTATGGAAGCCCCCTCATGAACCTTTCCAGAAAACAATGGGATATGTGACCACACATACGAATCGTCATTCCTCATTGGATATACATTTGGACTGTAATACAGAAGAACCGTCGACAATTGTGTGTACAGATGAGCCCGAGAAAGAACTCTACCAGCAAAAGGATTCTGAGGATCATAGGACGATGTTTTATTGCTATGATATAGACACATAGCGGCTTAGCAGTATTTGCATTTCTTAATCCAAAGACTGTAACTTTCTACCTCAACTATAGACTTTGCCCAAAGGGAAAACAATAATGAGTTTGAGTGAATGCAAAGTCACTAGCAACGGATTTCAGAAAGAATCTGAAGAAAAAAACTTTGCAGAAAATATCCGCTTATTTTAGAGCTTTGTTTGATATCGAGAAAGAACAAATGCTGCCATAATTTAAAAACTGTAAATATTGGTTCTAAATATTTTTGTATTTTTATATCAGATTTTCTATGGAAAATGCATAACGTATTCTAAAGAAGTTGCCAAATCTTTTTGGTTTTTGGCTCTTTGAACGTATTGTATATTTGCACAGTATGATGAATAAATAAAAAGGTGCTATAATATGTAGTGTAATGATGGTTCTATACGATCTTTAGAATTATTAATTCATATAAGGGGTAGAAATTGGTGAATTGTGTTCATAGGATCAATATTAATAAAATTGGCAGTTTCACTTAACTGGGTTATAGATTAAATAGTAAAGTTAACCTTTAAGACCTCTTTCAGTACAATGGTCCCCAACATATGTAAAGGCTGTAAAATGACATGCTTACCAGGCAAAAAGCGGCTTATGAAGGGGTTAAAGGGAACCTGTCACCCCCCCCCCCCCCAGGGCATTTTATACTGTGCCCAGCAGGTTATACATGATGTAAATGGGGTTTTAGTAAACCCTGTATGTGCCTATAGTGACCCCATATACCTGTGATATAAAGGTATATCCACCTTGGAACTGGCCTCTTGCTGAGTCCTGGAAGCAGCTATTTGGGTCATGGTGGGTAAAATGCTTGCTGCCCCTCCATACTGATAATCCCACCCTGCTGGTTTCAAATCTCCTGCCCCTCTTCTGGCCGGCGCGGTGCGTGACAAAAGCTTGCGCTGGCACAGTGGAGCTGGTGTCTTTGGTGCATTGATCAGTGCCGAGGTCTTGTGAGACTTCACTAATCTCATGAGACTTCGGCACTATGCACGGACACCCACTCCACGGCGCGGGTGTCACTGTCAGTGCCGAAGTCTCATGAGATTAGTGAAGTCTCACAAGACCTCGGCACTGATCAATACACCAAAGACACCAGCTCCACTGTGCCAGCGCAAACTCCTGTCACACACCGCGCCGGCCATAAGAGGGGCGTGAGATTTGAAACCAGCAGGGTGGGATTATCAGTATGGAGGGGCAGCAAGCATTTTACCCACCATGACCCAAATAGCTGCCTCCAGGACTCAACAGCAGGCTAGCTCCAAGGTGAATATACCTTTATATCACAGGTATATGGGGTCAGTATAGGCACATACAGGGGTTACTAAAACCCCATTTACATCATGTATAACCTGCTGGGCACAGTATAAAATGCCCTAGGGGGTGACGGGTTCCTTTTAATTCTACACTGTCGTTGTGATTTAATCATGAAGCTAACTCATTAAAGGGGTTGTCTGATCTAAAACTGATAATTTTGCAGCCACTCGATGTGACTACAGACTTCTCAATCCTCCCAGCGCACACTGTGCACTGCGAGGATTCACTGTTTTGCAAGCCAGGAACAGACTGCATGCATTTTTCAGTCCATTAGAAAACTAACGCAATATAACACAATGCTATAGATTTGTGCAAATCTGCAGCATTGCATTATATTGCCTTTGCAATAGATGATCATAGAAAGATGATAGAACTGAAAGATAGACAGATGCAAGAATAGCATTACCAATCTCCTTGCTCTGTCTTCCTGCTCACACTCTGCTGCTTCCAGGACCATCTTTTAAGCTACTTGCATATTAACTGCGCTGACTGGCAAACGGCCAATCACAAACGCTCACACTCTGTGAGAGCTTCTGTGATTGGCTGTTGCAGTCAGACTCCACTTCCTCAATCTGGACGATGATTGTGCTTGGTTGCCATACACATTAGAGTATGGCAACCAATCTGCTGTCATAAGACGTTAAATAATTGGGAAAAAAAAAGTGTAAAACTTCGCAGTATTTTTCAGTCTAGCCCAATAAAAGCAGACAGCTGCGAGCTGCCTAATCTTACCTTGGCTGGCAGCAAAAAAGTGGGTAGGGCTCTGCCCTGTTTATAATTGCCAGCCAAGGTAAAACTAGGCAGTTGCGGGCTGGTATTCTCAGTGGGGTGAGGGCCTATTGTTTTAGGGCCCCTCATGCTAGAGAATAGCAGTCCGTACCCACCCCTGATTTATGGCGCATTAATAGGAAGTGTCATTTCCAGGTGCTTTACAAGGCTCTTCCAGCGACCCTGGTGTCAGGTGGCACGCTGGGTAATAAGGGGATAATACCAGCCTTGTTTTACTAGCTGGGTTTAAGCCCTGAGATTCTTAATGTAAGGCCAAGTTAGACCTGGCCGCTAAGAATCTCAAAGGGTTAAAAAAGACAGCACAGAAAAATGTGTTAGAAATAAAAACACAGACAGAGATGCCCTCTTTATTACTTCCTCCACAACTTAGTACACATCCATGATCTTCGTCTTCTGTCTTCATGAACAGATGCAGCTCTGCTACATCAGAGACCAAGAGGAGGAAGAACTCTTCCGCTCACCTTAGTCTCTGATCACTGAATGAGTGAGCACAAACCTGCAGCGTGGTAAGCAGTGATGTCACTGAGTACACAGTTACCATAGTAACTAAGCGACCGGTTACTATAGCAACAGTGTGCTCGGATCACCTCAGTTTAACTCCTTGCTTACTGCACCACTATTCCCGCAGCTTACCATGCCCAGGTCTCTGCTCATTCATTCAGTGATCAGAGACCACGGGGAGTGGAAGCGTTCTTCCTCCTCATAGTTTCTGATGTAGCAGACCTGCATCTGTTCATGAAGAGAGAAGACTAGGATCGTGGATGGGTATGAGGGTGTGGAGGGAGTAATAAAGATGGCATCTCTAAGTGTGTCGGTGTTTTTATTTCTAATAAATTTTTCTGTTAACTTTTTTTTTTTTTTTTTTTAACCCTTTGAGATTCTTAATGGGCAGGTCTATTAAGAATCTCAGGACTTAATACCAGCTGGTAAAACAGAGCTGGTATTAACCCCTTATTACCCAATGTGCCACTCACCACCGGGGCTGTTGTAAGAGCCTGGTAAAGCTCCTGGAATTGGTGCTTCTTAGGAATGCGGCTGGGGGCTGCTACTCTTTTTGTGTGGGGGCCCTAAAACTATGGGCCTTCACCCCGCTGAGAATACCAGCCCTCAGTTACCTAGTTTTATCTTGGCTGGCATTTAAAAATGGGGCAGACCCTATGCACTTATTTTTTATGCCAGTCAAGGTAAAAGTAGGCAGCTGAGGGTGGCAGCTCGCAGCTGTCAACTTTCGTTGGGCTAGATTTAAAAATAATGCGAAGTTCCACGCGTTTTTTTTTTTTTGTTTTTTTTTTTATTTCACACCCTATGATGGCAGGTTGGTTGCCATACACTAATGTGTATGGCAACCATGCACAATTGCCGTCCAGTTTGAGGAAATGCAGTCTGACTGCAACAGCCAATCACAGAGGCTCTCGCAGAGCGTGAGCATCTGTGATTGGCTGTTTGCTGGTCAGTGTAGTGAATATGCAAGTAGCTTAATGGACGACCCTGAAAGCAGCAGCAGGAGTCTTGTAAGCCCTATGTATGTGCTACATGAGATACTCAGTTGATTAGATAGATATCTCATGTAGCGCATATGTTTTTGTGTTATCCAAAATGTATGCGCTCAAAAAGAGCTAATATTGCAACTTTTACTGTCGCTTACAATGGATCTGTTTAACGGATGCATTAAACGCTCAGCAAAAACGCTGTGTGTACTTACCTTTAGCTTCTGGAAAACATGGAACACAGACGCCTTTCAACAAGCATTTTTATTTGGATGTTGAACCCAAACAGTCACACAGACATACAGTTGAAGTCCGTGTTCTGAGTTTGGCACTGAGCACTAATCGTCCAGTATGAACCCCAAACTTCACTGTTCGGGTTCACTCATCCCTACTTATTAACACTTTAGGCTCTTCATATGGACCAAATCAATGTGGAAAGAAAAAATGAAAATGTTACTTTTTCCCCACGAAAATATTGTTTTAGCACCAAATTTTGTATTTTTAAAAGGATAACAGACGAAAATGGACCATGCAATGTGTTGTGCAACTTTCTCTTTAGTACTCGCCGTACATGGTGGAAAACTGCAGTGTTTTGGCACATGCCAGGGCTCGGGAGGGAAGGAACGTTATCTAATTTGTAGTTGGAATAGATTGCAGCCGCCATGTCACATTTGTAGATCCCTTGATGTGCCAAAACAGCAGAATTTCCCCCCCACCCACACACCTTAAGTGAACCTACTACACTACACTTCTTGATGAATTCATCCAGGGGTGCAGTGAGCATATTGGCACCACAGGTGTCGCACAAAATGTAATAATATTGGACAGTGAAGAAAACAAAAAATATTTACCACTAACATTTTCTGCTAGTTCTGTTTCCATCACTGGAGCACTCAGTTACTACCAAAAATGTACACATGCTAATAAGCAGTTTATATATGAGAAAAAAATTTTAAAACTTGCGTTTTTTTCCAAAAACTCAAAATTGTTATCTTTTTATTTGCTGGGGTTCTTGGTACGTATATTGGCCAATTTATGTACCAAGAACCCCAGCAAATGAAAAGATAAGAACAGTTGTGGCCAACAGTATTGACACCCCTGCAATTCTGTCAGATAATACTCAGTTTCTTCCTGAAAATGATTGCAATCACAAATTCTTTGGTATTATTATCTTCATTTAATTTGTCTTCAATGAAAAAACACAAAAAGAATTGTCCTAAAGCCAAATTGGATATAATTCCACACCAAACATAAAAAAGGGGGTGGACAAATGTATTGGCACTGTAAGAAAAATCATGTGATGCTTCTCTAATTTGTGTAATTAATGGCACCTGTAACTTACCTGTGGCATCTAACAGGTGTTGGCAATAACTAAATCACACTTGCAGCCAGTTGACATGGATTAAAGTTGACTCAACCTCTGTCCTGTGTCCTTGTATGTAGCACATTGAGCATGTAGAAAAGAAAGAAGACCAAAGAACTGTCTGAGGACTTGAGAAACCAAATTGTGAGGAAGCATGAGCAATCTCAAGGCTACAGGTCCATCTCCAAAGACCTGCATGTTCCTGTGTCTACCGTGCGCAGTTTCATCAAGAAGTTTAAAGCCCATGGCACTGTGGCTAACCTCCCTAGATGTCGATGGAAAAGAAAAATTGACGAGAGATTTCAACGCAAGATTGTGCGGATGGTGGATAAAGAACCTCGACTAACATCCTAAAAAGTTCAAGCTGCCCTGCAGTCCGAGGGTACAACAGTGTCAACTCGTACTATCCGTCGGCATTTGAATGATAAGGGACTATATGGTAGGATACCCAGGAAGACCCCACTTCTTACCCAGAGACCTAAAAAAAGCCAGGCTGGAGTTTGCCAAACCGTACCTGAGACAGCCTAAAACGTTTTGGAAGAATGTTCTCTGGTCAGAGGAGACAAAAGTAGAGCTTTTTGGGCAAAGGCATCAACATAAAGTTTACAGGAGAAAAAAAGAGGCAGTCAAAGAAAAGAACACTGTCCCTACAGTCAAACATGGTGGAGGTTCCCTGATGTTTTGGGGTTGCTTTGCTGCCTCTGGCACTGGACTGCTTGACCGTGTGCATGGCATTATGAAGTCTGAAGACTACCAACAAATTTTGCAGCATAATGTAGGGCCCAGTGTGAGAAAGCTGGGTCTCCCTCAGAGGTCATGGGTCTTCCAGCAGGACAATGACCCAAAACACACTTCAAAAAGCACTAGAAAATGGTTTGAGAGAAGGCACTGGAGACTTCTAAGGTGGCCAGCAATGAGTCCAGACCTGAATCCCATAGACCACCTGTGGAGAGATCTAAAAATGGCAGTTTGGAGAAGGCACCCTTCAAATATCAGGGACCTGGAGCAGTTTGCCAAAGAAGAATGGTCTAAAATCCCACCAGAGCATTGTAAGAAACTCATTGATGGTTAGGCTGAGGGTGTCAATACATTTGTCTGGCCAATTTTTGGAGTTTTGTGTGAAATGATCAATGTTTTGCTTTTTGCTTCATTCTCTTTTGTGTTTTTTTCATTTAAGACAAATTAAATTAAGATAATACCAAAGAATTTGTGATTGCAATCATTTTCAGGAAGAAGCTGAGTATTATCTGACAGAATTGCAGGGGTGTCAATACTTTTGGCCACAACTGTATATAATGTAACAGGCCTCCGTGATGTGTTACACAATTTTTCCTGAATGTGGCAATAACCCGTATGAGACTGTACAGTACTATTTGGACACACGGCAGGGTTCGGGAGTGAATGAGCAACATTTTACTTTAGAAACACAGATATTTCTAGAATAGTTTGCAGATTTCATTTACAAAGCCCCTAACTTCCAGAAAAGCAGAAACCTCAAGTGACCATATTTTAGAAATTATACCCACTGGAAATTTGTCTGGTGTAATGAATTTTGTCTTTGGAAAACACCCATGGAGTTAAATACAGTAAGTGTTGCAGAATTAAAAATTGTAAATAAGTCCTTGTAGTATCAAGTACATTGTAGTGCCTGTATATTGTGCCTTGCTAGTACATCTCGAGACACACCCCATAAATTAAGCACACTACCTCACCTACAACAATGCCATATGGGGACGTTAACTGTGGTTTAGGCACATTGTGGTACTCAAAATGGAGGGGGCTTTTGGATTTGGGAGTGCAGGATTTGCTGCATTTCTTTTTTGGGGGGGGAGCCGTAGCGCTTTTTCTGCACTTTTTGTGCTAACAATAATGTGGAAGCCCCTATATTTCTGTTAACAGATGATGGATCTCAGTGGGGACTTGTTTATTTTGTGGGTTGATTTTTGGATTAGTTCACATGCTCTATGCTGAACATTTACATTTAGGATTTCTTCCATATCTCAGAAATATGTGTTTCAGGTGAAACACCAGACGGATCCATTCACTAACATGTAGCAGAGTTATTCTGGAGTCTGATTGACCTCTGTTCATTGATGTCATTCTTTTCAAAGGTGCACAAAACTGTTGACCATAGTTTTGTGCATGCCTAAAAAGACATGTAAAAAGATGGACACCACTAGACCACAGGCCAGACCGGGAGATCAAAGTGACTCATTATCTCATTATAGTGAATTTTCTGTTAGGAAATTTGTCCTGTTTTTCAGAGATTTACACTGATACCCTGTTGTAAGCGCTCAGTGTAGAACACAGGATAAATGTGAGCTGAGCCTTAAGGCCGCTTTACACGTCGCAATATCGCAATGCAACTACGATAAAAAGTCACGTTGTAAGGCCGTTGCAGTTATCGTTGGTGAGTTGTGTCGTGTAAAAGGACAACGCGATGCAAAAACGATGCAACTATGATATCGTTTTGGGATTGTGCATGCTCTTCAACCGTGCAGTATTGGCTAGGCGATCTGGCAGGATCGTGCTGTGTGAGAGGTCAACTACGATTTGGAGTGCAACTTCCCCTATTCACAATGTTAATTGGTCGTTCCCTAAGTTGCCCAGACACAGCGTGAAAAAGGGGCGTACTACATCGTAGTTGCGTTGCCTGCCGATATCTCTCTGTGTAACATCTCCTGTGCAATCTTGGGCATGTGCCAAAAACATGAGCGCTCCCGTGAAAACGTGTAAAGCGGCCTTTACTGCGATCTTTGGGAGACAGAATGAACAAATCAAAATCTGTTGATTTAGCTATATTTCTTAAGCCGTTCACTTCATGCTATGTGAGAAGGTGACTTTGTTCAACACTGAAAACATTTTGCCTCACTTAGTTTTGAAGCCTATAGTTTATTTTTCTGCTGACAATCATGTAAGGGATTGACTTTCTTGTGGTATGATTTGGAGACTTGAGCGGTACTGTTTTTGGCCACAATAATTTTTGATCGCTTTCTATTTCGATTTTTGTGAATCGAGAAGAAACTGCAATTCAGGAGTTTCTTCTTTTTTGTTTTATAGTGTTGTAAAACTCTGCTTTATTCTTCAGGTCAGTATGAATACAGCGGTGCTGTATTTATAGTTAATTTTGCCTCTTTCTTGCAATAAAAACAATTTTCTAGTAAAGAAAATTGTTGCATTGCTGTATTGTTTCTGCTGTATATTTTTATTTTTTCACTGACGGAGCTGTATGGTGGCTTGTTTTTTGTTGGACAAGGAGACGTTTTCAGCAATACCATTTTAATTTACATATGACTTTTTGATCGTGTGTTATTCCACTGGCACTGAAAAGTTGACTTGTGTGTGACAGTTTTAAGGTACCTTTACACGCCGCAACTACGGTGTAGCAACTGAGAGGCAATCCGGATTTCCGTCGCCGTTGCCCTGAGATTGCTATGAAATTGCGGCTTGTAATTGTGGAATGCGATGGTGATTTTTAAAGTTGCTCCCGGTTGCGGTTTCAGAGCATTGTTCAAAAACCAGAAGCAACCCTGAAGGTGAATTGCCCTGGTTTTGGTGTGTGAACGGGCGATAGGGATGGAATCTGCGTCACCTACTGATTTCCCAGAGGCGTGCCACAGCGTGCTGGACACCGCGCCCCGTGAGTGATGATTGGTGGGGGCTACTGTGTTTCCATTGGCTGTCCCTCAACAGGGCGACATATTTGAAGAGCTGTCCATTCACACGGCACGATTGCAATGGCATTATGTATTAGCCAGCCTTCCTGCGCAGGCTAGCCAATCATGGCGCTAATGCATTGTCTAATTAGCGTGTTTGGGTCGCGGAATACACATCTGTCACGCCTATGTTTTGGCGGCGCAGAACATGTACACCTACATTCCTCTGGGGATTGCGGCGTGTGAAGCGGCGTCAGGAGTCAACCGGATATTTCCCCATGTTGGTGTGGGAACTTCCGGAACGACACATCACCTTAGGTTGAGGGCGCAATTGCGGCGTGTACATACGACATCGGCGTTCAGAGGCAACCGTCAAAAACATGCACGTTCGGTTGCCTCCGATCGCCGCCAAAAGATGTGGCGTGTAAAGGTCCCTTTATAGTCATTCTGAATGCGCCAATACAAAAGATGTGTTTTTTTTTTTTTTCTTTTTATCCCGTAAATATATATATTATTGAAGGGGTTTTTTTTTACGACCGTTACCGCAGAACATGGTTTTCACTTTAATGACCTTGCCATTTTTTGCAATTCTGACCAGTGTCACTTTATGAGGTATAACTCTGGAACGCTTCAATATATCCCAGTGATTCTGAAAATGTTTTATTTTTGTGACATATTGGATTTCATGTTGGTGGTAAATTTAGGACATGTTTTTACATTTTTAATTGTAAAAAATCTGAACTTTGGCAAAAATCTAGGAAATTTCACAATTTTCAAACTGAATTTTTATGCCATTAAACCAGAGTTATGTCACAAAAAATAGTTAATAAATAACATTTTCCACATACCTACTTTGTCAGCAGAATTTTTTTTAAAAACATAATTTTTTGGGGTTAGGAAGATAGAAGGGTTCAAAGTTTATTACTAATTACTCATTTTTACAATAAAATTCACAAAACAATTTATTTTAGGAACCACATCATATTTGAAGTCACTTTGAAGAGCATACTATGTTATAACGGAAAATACCCAAAAGTGACAGCATTCTAAAAACTGCACCCCATATACTGCTCAAAATTACATTCAAGAGGTTTATCAAGTGCTTCACATGAACTAAATCAATATGGAAGGAAAAAAAATGAAAATGTTACTTTTTGCCTCCAAATTTTGCATTTTTACAAGGGTAACAGGACAAATTGGACCTGAAAATGTATTGAGCAATTTTCTCTTGACTACATCAATAACCCATATATGCTGGAAAACTACTGTTTGGGCACACAGCAGGAATCGGAAGAGAAGGAGACCAAGTTGACTTTTCAAGCAATTGATTGGCTGAAATAGTTATAGAATGCCATGTTGCGTTTGGAGAGCCTCTGATGTGCCTAAAAAATGGAACCCTCCCCCCACACCAGTTGACACATTTTGGAAACTAAACCCCTCAAGTTACTTAACTAGATGTGTGGTGAGCACCTTAAACTTCTAGGTGCTTCACAGTTTGGCTGTGAAAATTAAAAAAAAAAAAAAAGAAAAAACATTTTCTCCACAAAAATGTTCTTTGAGCTCAATTTATTTTTTTTAGTTTCACATGTGTAACAGGAGAAAATGATCCTCCTAATTTGTGGTGCAATATCTCACTATTACCTCATATGTGGTGGAAAACTACTACATGACAGGGCTCAGAAGAGAAGGAAAGCTGTAATCATTAGGAGACACCATGTCACGTTTTCAAGAACCCCTCATGTGCCTAAACAGTGAAAACCCTTCACAAGTCATCCCATTTTGGAAACTAGACACCTCAGGGAACTTACAGGTGCATCTCAAAGAATTAGAATCTCAAAAAGTTAACTTCTTTCAGTAATTGAATACAAAAAGTAAAACACATATATTATACAGAGTCATTTCAAACACCGTGATCTATTTCAAGTATACATTTCTGTAAATATTGATGATTATAGCTTACAACCAAAGGTCATTATCTCAGAAAATTGAAGTAGGGAGGAATAATGGTTAAAAACTTGCTGCCGTATTCCATGAGGGCCAGGGAGCCCTAATTGACTAATAAATCAATAACATATTCACCCTTTGATGTTCCTTGAAATATGGCAGCACGGGTTTTAACCTTCATCCTCCCTACTCTATAAGCACCATGCTGTGGACTGCAGCAGCCATGATATGCTTTTATAGTGGTTGTGACTTTCACAGCCACACAAGGTGAAGCCTCGGATACCTATTTAGGTAATATTATATCTCTCAGACCCTTCATCCTCCCTGCTTTAATTTTCTGAGTTATAACCTTTGGGTTTTCATTGGATCGAAGCCATAATCATCACAAACTATAGAGAAAAGTGAATCCACCATGGCTAAAGGCAGGGGGTGCTCAGCCAGAAAAAAATACTAAAAATTTAACAAAAGACTGACCGACAACACCAATGAGTGTGAACAGTAGCTAGATGAAAAAATGACTATAAAAAGATAAACCTCTGCACACTAGAACACTGAAAATTAAATAGACAATAGCCGTGCATTATTGCAATAGGAACATAAATTGCAAATCTGCATTTTACTACACAATACAGGGTGGGCTATTTATATGGATGCACCTAATAAAATGAGAATGGTTGGGCATATCAACTTCCCGTTTGTAAAAATACAAAAAGGGGGGAGACAAGAGGCGCAATAATGCCCTATCACTAGTGACACTGTCTGTGTGAGTTTATCTATAGGTGTGCACTCACCTGGTCCAGTTGTGTGCCCCACAACTGGTTTATGAGCATTTGGTTTTTTAGCTGCTGCAGAACCTCCACCAGCCACTTGCACATGGAAAAATGTCCAGATCTTGGGAAGATGGTGTACCACGGTCCGCGCTGCTGCCTCAATGGAATCACAAGGAATGTAAGGTTCCAAGAAGTCACAAGGAATGCAAGGTTCCAAAGGTAACAATCTCCTTTATTCCACCAACGTGTTTCGGTGCCTCTCCTGGCACCCTGATGAAGGTGCCAGGAGAGGCGCTGAAACGCGTTGGTGGAATAAAGGAGATTGTTACCTCTGGAACCTTGCATTCCTTGTGACTTCTTGGAACCTTACATTCCTTGTGATTCCATTGAGGCAGCAGCGCGGACCGTGGTACACCATCTTCCCAAGATCTGAACTTCCCGTTTGTGGCGCATTAGTATTTAAGGGGGGGGGGAAACTTTTCCAGAATGGTGGTGGACCATAGCGGCAATTTTGAAGTTGGCCATTTTGGATCCAACTTTATTTTTTTTCAATGGGAAGAGGGTCATGTGACACATCAAACTGATTGAGAATTTCATTGAGAAAAACAATGGTGTGCTTGGTTTTAACGTACCTTTATTCTACCATGAGCTATTTACAAGTTTATGACCACTTATAAAATGTGTTCAAAGTGCTGCCCACTGTGTTGGATTGTCAGTGCCACCCTCTTCTCCCACTCTTGACACACTGATAGCAATACTGTAGAAGAAATGCTAGCACAGGGTTCCAGTATCCTTTGTTTCAGATGGTGCACAGCTCATATCTTCACAGCATAGACAATTGCCTTCAGATGAAGTGATGAGGCAAACTTGTTTGTGAATAGTGAAGTTAAAAAACAAAACCACCTCTATTGGTCTGACACTAACCCACAGTGGATAGATCTCTCCAAGACTGTTGAAACACAACAATTGATGGTAAGGTGTGGTATATCGGGTACAAAAATAGTGGGTCCATTCTTCATCAATGGAAACCTCAATGCCACTGGATATCTGAATCATGTAGTAATTTCAGATATCCAGTGGCATTGAGGTTTCCATTGTTGAAGAATGGCCTCACTATCTTTGTACCCCATATATCACACCATACCATCAATTTTTGTGTTCCAACAGTCTTGAAGGGATCTATCCACTGTGGGTTAGTGTCAGACCAATAGCGGTGGTTTTGTTTGTTACTCAAGACTCCGTGTGGCCTCTGCTCAGCAGTGTCCTTCTTTTCAAAGGGGCACAAAACTGTGGTTGACCACACTTTTGCGCATTCCTAAAAAGACGTGTAAAAACATTGACACCGCCGGACCACAAAGCAGATGGGAGTTCAAAGTCGCTCCCTCTGCCTCACTGCAGTGAATTTTCCATTGGGAATTTTGTCAGGATCACTTTTTTCAGAGATTTACATGTAATCACCGATATAACCGCTCAACGTAGAGAGCAGGATAACTGTGAGCTGAGCCTGAATACAATCTTTGGGAGGCAGAATGAACAAATCAAGAGCAGTTGAAGAATTGATTTTATTGGCATTTTTGCACCGTTCACTTTGTGGAATACGTGAATGGCGGCTTTATTCGTGAGGTCAGTATGTTCACAGTGATACCAGATTTATATAGTTTTTTAGGCATGGCTACTTTCACACTAAAAATGCTATTTTACCAAAAAAATCTTGACAGATGTTCAAATTGAGATGCCTTTCTAAAAGAATACTGCTGCATACCTAAAACAATGACAAACTGCGATTATTTTATTTTCACATATTTAATTATTGAACCAGAAAAAACTACGGTATTCTGCCACACAAGAATAAATAACATTTTAATTGCTTTAGCATCCTTTCATAAATTGAATGAATAAGACATTTAAAAAAATCCACAATCCTTTTACAATATTGCAGGAAGGCAATACAATAATCATGGCAGTAATTTTGAGACATCATCTAGCTCTTTGATCCCTGATTCTGTGAATTGAAAAGAATGTGTTTACTGTTATTGTCAGTAATAATTTCTTCAGGAAATTGAGAAATTAAAAAATAATAAAATAGGAACAAGTGACTTAGTTGTTCCTTCCATTGCCATGAATAGATGTTATTTTGAGTTTTTTTCATTTTGTGATGACAACTTCTGCGGCACTATGTTTTGTTTGTTGATTGACAGTACCAATAATGATAAGACAGCTAAAATTAAAGGGATTAGGAACAAAACTGCACAGCTTGAGAAAAACATCTTGGTCCTTATTATTTTCTTCAAGTTTTGTAAGAATTGAGATGAAAAATACCTGTTTTTTACTCTTCTTCCCAAATAAATTATATGGCTGCATTTTAAGGTACAAATACCGTATAGATAAACCATTAGTCAAATCTAATAACTTTGCCAGGACAGTCAACTACCATTAAAGGTACCGTCACACGCGGCAATTTTGCAAGCAATTTCACTGGCAATTTGCTGGTTGCAGTGAAATCATGGATACATTGTTCTGTTTTGTTGCCGTGTAGAAATGGAACCATGTATCCATGATTTCACTGCAACCAGCAAATTGCCAGTGAAATTGCTTGCAAAATTGCCGCGTGTGACGGTACCTTTATAGAGATGTGTCAACTCTCCTTTTGTTGCAAATGTCATTTTGAAGAAGCATCCGCAATGTTAGTTCTTACAGGGGTCGTTCACTACCGAGAGACAGACCCTTTTCAATCAGTGTTTCCCCTTTTTAAAATAATAAAAGTTATACTGACCTTCGGCGTCATTCCAATGGTATTGGCACTGTCTCTACCAGGATCACACACCAGAGTTAGGCCACTTTACTCTCCAATGCTTCAGATGTATCTCATACTTGCTCTGGATGTGATTTGTCCATAGGTGCGGAGAGAAAGCTGCTGCTGATTGACCACAAGGATCTAATGAAATCACATCCAGGATAGACAATGCTGACACAACTGGAGGTGATCATAGGCTTAATTTTTTTTCAAAAAGGGGGAAGCATACAGATTAAGAAGGGGTTGTTCGAGTAACATCCCCAATCTTTTTCATTATAACTTTAAATAAGCTATAGCTAGAGGAATCTGGTAGAGACTTATTGCCCTTCACCACTGAGAATACAACTTAGCTTGCATGTGTATGGGTAGTTGTTCAGCAAATGGTCATCTATGGTGTATGGCCACCTTTAACACACTTGATGAGCATGTGGCTCACTCATATTGTTAAAGAAAATGTATTCACTATATATATTTTTTTCTACTTAAAAAGTACACGGGGAAATATTTTTTTCCTAATAGCCTTTTTCCCCATATTATTTTTACCTGGTTATAGAATGATCATCTTAAATAAGCTGTTTTAGCAACATTTAAAGATATGCTCTATAAAAGCCCAAAGGACCTTAGGCTGGTTTCACACTGCAGTTTTTCCCTGATCAGGTTCCATCCGGTTTGTGTGCCAAAACCAGGAGTGAAACTTGCAGAGAAAAACTATAATTGAAAGATTGACACCTGTTCTGGGTTTTAGAGGCACTCCTGGTTTTGACACACAAACCGGATGGAACCTGATCAGGGAAAAAACTGCAGTGTGAAACAAGCCTTAGGGCGGCTTCACACTGCGGTCAGGTCCGGTCCGGGGCTGTCAGGGATGGACCTGACAGCCCAGGACTGGATCAGCACACAGGACTGGAGGGCTCATTTGCCCTCCGGTCCGGTGTGTAGCTGCACGCAGCTGCCGCCGCTGATCGGTGGGACCGCGGCTCGTGAGCTAGCTGTGGTCCCGACCTATCTGCGGCGGCAGCTGAGTGCAGCTGAACATCGGACCGGAGGGCAAATTAGCCCTCCAGTTCTGTGTGCTGATGCAGTCCGGGGCTGTCAGGTTCATCTCTGACAGCCCCGGACCGGACCTGACTGCAGTGTGAAGCCGCCCTTAGTAAACTTTAGAGTTCACTGACATCTGTGTCCAATATATGCACAAATCAAAATGAAGGTCTCAGCCTTGTTTAACAGTAAAAAATTGATAGATAAATAGATATCCTACAGCTATATAATTTCACAACCACCCTACATATTATAAATTTGCACCCTTTAGTGCCATTTCTTGTTGTGGCACTAAAGAGTGTTTGGCCTTGTTTAAATAATTAATCAAGAAAAATTATGTTGGTTCCCCCTATTTATGATAACCAGAAAACGTAAAGAAGACATTTAGGGGCTAATATTATCAGGCTGGGAAGGTCCATGATTGAGTCATTAGCAACCTGAAAGCTGCCCCAGAAACGGCACATCACATTCGATGCGCCACCTTCCTGATTGCCCAGGTGGCAATTGGAGTAATGGTTTTATGGTTGATGTCAGCTGTTTAGTGTCGAAAAACAGAGCTGATATCAAGCCGTAGTGTTAGTAATGTAGAGGTATAAAGCACACACACCCTTTATTAGCCTAGTAAGTCAAAAAAATAAACACAAAAAACAGTTTTAAAAAACTCTCTCCAATTCTTTCCCTGGTTCACCAATTTATTAAAGAAATAAAAGCCATGCAGGTCTGATGTAGTCCAGTAAATCCAATGTAGTCCACAAATGGAAACCTAAAGAAGCATAAAAGGACAGGAATAAAAATAAGACTCTTTCCTTCATTCACCAATTTATTAGAAAGTAAACTCCCACACTGGTTCAACATAGTCTAGCGCTTCCCACGACTTTCCTCGATGATCAACGGCTATGGAGCCTTATTATTTGAGCTGCAGCCACTCATGGCTCACACACTGACCTGTCTTGGAATCCTATCAATGAGATTACTAATGATTGTCTGAGGAATGTTTTGTCACGCTGAATGCACTTGGGCACACAAATGATCAAGCTATCATTTTGAAAAACAGCCCCTGGGATACTTAGAAGAAATGACTGTAGTATTGGATCCACGACCAAATCATTGTAACACTAAGCTGTTAGACTACGTTCCCAAGATGAGTATTTGGTGAGTATTTTGTCCATAAATTATATATATTATTTTTCATCTTTGATACACATTTTTATAGGTTCTTGTTTATTACTTTTCTAACTACCCCCCTTTTTTATTTGTATTATTAATACATTATTTTTATTGTGTTATAGATAAAATACATTTTTAATAAACTTTGCATATCTCTTCATAATTCCCTGATCTTTTATG
This sequence comes from Allobates femoralis, assembly GCA_033576535.1. Taxonomy (NCBI): domain Eukaryota; kingdom Metazoa; phylum Chordata; class Amphibia; order Anura; family Aromobatidae; genus Allobates; species Allobates femoralis. The sequence goes on along the minus strand of JARQOC010000004.1, from coordinate 346,416,006 downwards.
TGTATAATATTCATATTTTGAAGCTGGAATGCATCAATAATGAATTAAGACTTTATGAACATACAAGATGGTGGCCCGATTCTAACACATCGGGTATTCTAGAATATGTATGTAGTTTATTTATGAAGATTTAAGAATAATGCAATGAATACACAATATCTATCTATCATCTACCTATGTGTCTATCGTCTATGTATGCTATATTTATTTATCATCTCTCTATGCATGTTTTATCTATCTATCTACTAGAAAAAAATTCTCTGCAGCACTCAGCTACTACCAATGTGCAATTGCACACCGGTAGTAGCTGAGTGCTGCAGAGAATTTTTTTCTAATTGTTTGACCCAGTGTCCCTGCTGGCACCAGTTCACATTATGTCTGTGAGTGCTGTGCAGCTTTTTCTGTTTTGTATCTATCTATCTATCTATCTATCTATCTATCTATCTAACTAGAAAAAGTTCTCTGCAGCACTCAGTTACTACCAATGACGTACAAATGCTAACAAGCTATATGTATATGAGAAAAAAGTTTAAAAACTTACGTTTTTTCAAAAAACTCAAAAATTTTATCTTTTTATTTCTGAAGTTCTTGGTACACACATTGGCCAATGTCTGCTTGCTTATCAACTGCGACAAAGTGACTTCAGGTCTGATGAGTCCTATCGCTGACATCCCTGTCCTCCTTGTCCACCCCCCACCTCTCAGTGGGCAGACTCTATCTTGACCCTAGATCACCTGTGGTCAATGAGGGTGCAATTGCAGCATGGAGCCAGCATCTCCATATGATACAAAAAAGAGAAAAAAACTGCACAGCACTCACAGACTAAATGTGAAGTGGTGCCAGCAGGGACGCTGGGTCAAATAACTAGAAAAAGCTCTCTGCAGCACTCAGTTACTACCAATGACGTACAAATGCTAACAAGTTTTTTTCTCTTTTTTGTATCATATGGAGATGCTGGCTCCATGCTGCAATTGCACCCTCATTGACCACAGGTGATCTAGGGTCAAGATGGAGTCTGCCCACTGAGAGGTGGGGGGTGGACAAGGAGGACAGGGATGTCAGCGATAGGACTCATCAGACCTGAAGTCACTTTGTCGCAGTTGATGAGCAAGCAGACATTGGCCAATGTATGTACCAAGAACTTCAGAAATAAAAAGATAAGATTTTTGAGTTTTTTGAAAAAACGTAAGTTTTTAAACTTTTTTCTCATATACATATAGCTTGTTAGCATTTGTACGTCATTGGTAGTAACTGAGTGCTGCAGAGAACTTTTTCTAGTTATTTGACCCAGCGTCCCTGCTGGCACCAGTTCACATTTAGTCTGTGAGTGCTGTGCAGTTTTTTTCTCTTTTTTGTATCATATGGAGATGCTGGCTCCATGCTGCAATTGCACCCTCATTGACCACAGGTGATCTAGGGTTGAGATGGAGTCTGCCCACTGAGAAGTGGGAGGTGGACAAGGAGGACAGGGATGTCAGCGATAGGACTCATCAGACCTGAAGTCACTTTGTCGCAGTTGATGAGCAAGCAGACATTGGCCAATGTATGTACCAAGAACTTCAGAAATAAAAAGATAAGATTTTTGAGTTTTTTGAAAAAACGTAAGTTTTTAAACTTTTTTCTCATATACATATAGCTTGTTAGCATTTGTACGTCATTGGTAGTAACTGAGTGCTGCAGAGAACTTTTTCTAGTTATTTGACCCAGCGTCCCTGCTGGCACCAGTTCACATTTAGTCTGTGAGTGCTGTGCAGTTTTTTTCTCTTTTTTGTATCATATGGAGATGCTGGCTCCATGCTGCAATTGCACCCTCATTGACCACAGGTGATCTAGGGTCAAGATGGAGTCTGCCCACTGAGAGGTGGGGGGTGGACAAGGAGGACAGGGATGTCAGCGATAGGACTCATCAGACCTGAAGTCACTTTGTCGCAGTTGATGAGCAAGCAGACATTGGCCAATGTATGTACCAAGAACTTCAGAAATAAAAAGATAAGATTTTTGAGTTTTTTGAAAAAACGTAAGTTTTTAAACTTTTTTCTCATATACATATAGCTTGTTAGCATTTGTACGTCATTGGTAGTAACTGAGTGCTGCAGAGAACTTTTTCTAGTTATTTGACCCAGCGTCCCTGCTGGCACCAGTTCACATTTAGTCTGTGAGTGCTGTGCAGTTTTTTTCTCTTTTTTCTTTTATCTATCTATCTATCTATCTATCTATCTATCTATCTATCTATCTATATAGAGTACACCTTGAGATGGAGATGTGGTGAACAGCCGTCCCACCCATCTCTTTAGCTGTTCAGAAAAACCCAGCCCTGTTAAAGATAAATTAAGTTTCTCAGCATCTATGATACTGGAACATTACATCTATGTTAATATGACCAAATTTAACAATTTGGATGATACACATATCCCCTCTTAGACTTAACGTGTGATCACCTTACTATATACAATATCTATAAATTTATCACACCTATGTATTTATGTATACCTATGTCATATCTTTCTGTTATCTAGCTATGTATTATCTATGTATTTAGATCTATTTATTTGTGCATCTGTCCATCTATTTTTTTTTTGTATTTTATATCTATGTATTTATCTATCTAAATATGTGTATATATTAAATATCTATATAACAGACTAATAATGCAATGAATATACTGTATTTTCCCTGTACAATATATACATTATCATTAAATGTAATCAACCTTAAATATTTTTGTACACCACATTTCTTGTGAAAACCTTTAGAACATCTCTAAGTAACTGTCCTTGTAAAGGGGTATCAAGAACTTGCAACTTGATGTTGGATCTCATTTTAACTCTAGAAAATGCAACGTACAGTTGTCCATGACCAAAAACTGGCTCCGGTAGATATATGCCAACACGGTGTAGAGTTTGACCTTGTGACTTGTTTATAGTAATGGCAAAAGCTTATTTTACTGGAAACTGTCGACGACGAAGCCTAAATGGAAGACCTGTGTCCGAAGGACATATATCAGTGATGGCAAACCTTTCTGAGGCCGAGTGCCCAAACCGCAACCCAAAACGAAATTATTTATGGCGAAGTGCCAATACGATACTACAGTTCTATCTATTGTGTTAAGGAAAAAATAGCCCCAGTGGTATATACAGGCCCCAGCAGTATTACAGCAGCCCCAGTGGCATACAGCAGCCTCCCCAGTGGTATATACAGGCCCCAGCAGTATTACAGCAGCCCCAGTGGTATACAGCAGCCTCCCAGTGGTATATACAGGCCCCAGCAGTATATACAGCAGCCCCAGTGGTATACAGCAGCCTCCCCAGTGGTATATACAGTCCCCAGCAGTATTACAGCAGCCCCAGTGGTATACAGCAGCCTCCCCAGTGGTATATACAGGCCCCAGCAGTATTACAGCAGCCCCAGTGGTATACAGCAGCCTCCCCAGTGGTATATCCAGTCCCCAGCAGTATTACAGCAGCCCCAATGGTATACAGCAGCCTCCCCAGTGGTATATACAGGCCCCAGCAGTATTACAGCAGCCCCAGTGGTATACAGCAGCCTTCCCAGTGGTATATACAGGCCCCAGCAGTATTACAGCAGCCTCCCCAGTGGTATATACAGGCCCCAGCAGTATTACAGCAGCCCCAGTGGTATACAGCAGCCTCCCCAGTGGTATATACAGGCCCCAGCAGTATTACAGCAGCCCCAGTGGTATACAGCAGCCTCCCCCCAGTGGTATATACAGGCCCAGCAGTATTACAGCAGCCTCCCCATACTTTGACGTATATGAATGTCAAAGGTGGTGAAAGGGTTAAATTACATTATATACAGCACACATGTACTGGACAACACATGCTCATTACATACATCATACATGTCCAGAGTACACACATACTATATAACAGATGCACAGCAGGTACACATCATATACACAGAACATGTGTATATACACACTTCAGTATACTCAAAATATATCCTAAATACACAGAGACACAACCCACACACAGAGACACAAAACCCACACACACACACACAAAACCCCCCCACACACACACAAAACCCACACACATACAGAGACACAACCCGCACACAGAGACACAAAACCCACACACACACACACACAAAAACCCACACACATACAGAGACACAACCCGCACACAGAGACACAAAACCCCCACACACACAGACACAAAACCCACACACACACACGCACACAGACACAAAACCCACATACACACACAGACCGCACACAGAGACACAACCCGCACACAGAGACACAACCCGCACACAGAGACACAACCCGCACAGAGACACAACCCGCACGCAGAGACAACCCGCACACAGAGACACAACCCGCACACAGAGACACAACCCGCACACAGAGACACAACCCGCACACAGAGACACAAAACCCACACACAGAGACACAAAACCCGCACACAGAGACACAAAACCCGCACACAGAGACACAAAACCCGCACACAGAGACACAACCCGCACACAGAGACACAACCCGCACAGAGACAACATACACACACACAGAGACAACATACACACACACAGACAACATACACACACAGAGACAACATACACAGACAACATACACAGAGACAGCATACACACACACACACACAGAGACAACATACACACACACACAGAGACAACATACACACACACAGAGACAACATACACACACACAGAGACAACATACACAGACAACATACACAGAGACAGCATACACACACACACAGAGACAACATACACAGACAACATACACAGAGACAGCATACACACACACAGAGACAACATACACACACACACACACAGAGACAACATACACACACAGAGACAACATACACAGACAACATACACAGAGACAGCATACACACACACAGAGACAACATACACACACACACAGACAACATACACACACACACACAGACAACACACACACACAGAGACAACATACACACACAGAGACAGCATACACACAGAGACAGCATACACAGACAACATACACAGAGACAACACACACAGAGACAACATACACACACAGAGACAACATACACACACAACATACACAGAGACAGCATACACACACACACACAGAGACAACATACACAGACAACATACACAGAGACAGCATATACACACTCAGAGACAACATACACACACACAGACAACATACACACACAGACAACACACACACAGAGACAACATACACACACAGAGACAATATACACACACAGAGACAACATACACAGACAACATACACAGATACAGCATACACACACAGAGACAACATACACAGACAACATACACAGAGACAGCATACACACACACACAGACAACATACACAGAGACAGCATACACACACACACACACACACACACACACAGACAACATACACACACACAGACAACATACAAACACAGAGACAGCATACACAGACAACATACAGAGACAGCATACACACACACAGAGACAACATACACACACACACACAGACAACATACACACACAGAGACAGCATACACACACACACACAGACAACATATACAGAGACAGCATACACACACACACACAGAGACAACATACACACACACAGACAACATACACACACAGAGACAGCATACACAGACAACATACACAGAGACAGCATACACACACACACACACACACACACAGACAACATACACAGACAACATACACAGAGACAGCATACACACACATACACAGAGACAGCATACACACACACACAGAGACAACATACACACACACACAGACAACATACACACACACACACACAGACAACATACACACACAGAGACAACATACACACACAGAGACAACATACACAGACAACATACACAGAGACAGCATACACACACACACACACAGAGACAACATACACAGACAACATACACAGAGACAGCATACACACACACACACACAGAGACAACATACACTCACACAGAGACAACATACACACACACACACACACACACAGACAACATACACACACAGAGACAACATTCACACACAGAGACAACATACACAGACAACATACACAGAGACAGCATACACACACAGAGACATCATACACACACAGAGACAACATACACACACAGAGACAACATACACACACAGAGACAACATACACACACAGAGACAACATACACAGAGACAGCATACACAGACAACATACACAGAGACAGCATACACACACACACACATATAGAGACAACATACACACACACAAACACACAGACAACATACACAGACACATGGAGACACACACTCCTCTGTGCTGCAGGAGTGGAGGCTGGTGTACATGTGCTTTACCTGCTCCCAGCAGCTGAGCACTTCCCCCACTCTTCTGCCAGGAGGACTGTCAAGCAGGAGAGCTGTCATGTGGTGGACACGGCCCCTCTATGAGTTACTGGACTCGGAGGAGGGTAAAAGCTGCAGCACACACAGTGCACACATAAAAGTGCAGGTTCACGCAGCATAGGAGAGATAGGATGTCAGGGAGAGAAGAGCTGCCGAAGGCAGTATCTGATAGAGCGGCCCTTCAGTTTATCAGCTGGTAGCGGCGCTGGGTCCGGGGCGGCGAGATTCGGGGCTCTATGCATAAGAATCGGGGCTGCAGCCCCGATTCTTAATGCATAGCAACGTCCCTGGCTCCGACACAGCTTTGATCTGCCGGCGCCGCGGCGCGCGCCGGCAGATCAAAGCAGCAGTGTAGTGGCGAGGCCGCGTGCCAGCGGAAGCGGCTCTGCGTGCCACCCCTGGCACGCGTGCCATAGGTTCGCCATCACTGACATATATCAATGTGTGGAATAAACACTTTGTCTCCTTTTGCTGATCCACTGATGACTTGCTTGAATTAGGTGGGAATGAAGTCCAGTAACAATAAGGCAAGTTCCATTACATAGACCATTTTTTGTATATTGATTCCAAAGCAACATTACAATTGTTCCAACTTTTAGTTGTAGTCTGTGGGATGGCATTCCTGATGGTGTAAGACTATTTAAAAATTCAACTGGATAATGCTCTCGTTCATTTTCATTGTCTACATCCACTGAATCATCACTGTTGTACAGCTTATACTCTCCAGGCATTCTATCCATCACATGGGAATTTAGCAGAGCCACGTCATCGTTCTTGGACAGAGAATTGCATGAGTAGAGGCTCTCTCAACACTGGTTTGGTCGTTCACATCAATTTCAATGCGTTGTCCAAAAACATCAGTTACAATGCAGTAAGTGCACAACATTTCAATAATATCTTCTCCAAGGTTGTATTCATTGCTAAGTTCACCGTTACCAAGTTGAAGAAGCCAATTGCTGTACTCTGGGTCTGAAGATCGCATGTTATTAATTAGTTGGAGTTGAGTAAACTGTTTCCAAAGATCAGCCATTTTTAAGCTGGACTCAATAACATCTGTTCTTGTTCCATTTGGTATGACTGGAAGGCATTGCCTAAAATCTCCGCCAGTGACAAAAACTTTACATCCAAACGGAATTTCATTCTTTTCAGCAACATTTGTAGTCATTACTTCACGCAGAAGTCTGTCAATTAAGGTCAAAGCATATTTGGGTACCATGGTGAACTCATCAAGTATCAAAAGATGTGCGTTGTTTAACTGTTTTTCAGCAAATGTGTCTTGTTTTATATTGGAAACGGAAATTTCGTTGACAGGAACTGGTATCCCAAAGAGTGAATGCATAGTGATCTGTTGGACAAAGTGTGGTTATGTCCGCGCTGCCGTGAAATGATCACCAGAGACAAGAGAGTATCTAGGACTAGTAGTGTCTTTATTCTTCACGTTTCGGTGCACCCACCCGACTCCTACCTCAGGGACAATCAAGATACAACTGACAATGCTCCTATTTAAACAGTAAAAAGCGCCAAAACATGATGCTGCTGAGTCACAATGACGTAACACTCAGGAGGAGACTGAGTGACGTAATCGTTTTTTTTTGTAAATAGAGGCTACAGCCTAATACATTTAGTTCCAATACATATAAAAATAGACCAACAATAAAACATAAATCTTAATAAAAGACACTACTAGCCCCAGATACTCTCTTGTCTCTGGTGATCATTTGACGGCAGCGCAGACATAACGGCATTTTGTCCAACAGACCTACAGGTTTTTCTCCGCGGTTACCCGTGGAGGTCCGGTCCTTGCAGCAGCTGTCTTTCAGGCGACTACACTAACTGTTGGCTATTATACTGGTTGTGGGTGACACAACCAGACCAGGTGAGCAATTTTACTCACACATTTATTTACCTCTTTATCTAGAGATAAGACCCTATTGTGCATTTTCTCACTTTCACAGAATGCATAGTGCGACCTCCTCGTAATTGATTTGCTGCAATACCTGTTGTAGCTGATGGCAATACGACTTTACCTCTAACGTGATGCATTAAAACTTCATACAGGTATGTTTTACTGCTCCCTCCTGGACCGTCAATAAAGAAACATTTTGCCCTTGCATCTGCTTGGTTTTCTATGGCACTCACAATAGTATCATATGCAATATGTTGTTGTTCATTCAAGGAGTTTATTTTCTGTGTAGCCAACAATAATTCGTAAGCTTCATCATACTCTGGAAGTTGTGGAACTTGAGTTGCAGGCTGTGGCAAATTAAAGTCTGAAAATGTTTTTCCATGCAGTATAGATCCAAAAGAGTTTTTTACCAGGCTATTTGCGCTCCCAGAGGTCTATGATCCAAAGCACATACAACGCGTTTCGACAGTATAAAATGTCTTCCACCTGAGGAAGACATTTTATACTGTCGAAACGCGTTGTATGTGCTTTTCTTAAGAAATATTAAAAAACTCTTTATGAAATTGCAAGAAGCTTTGGATCATAGACCTCTGGGAGCGCAAATAGCCTGGTAAAAAACTCTTTTGGATCTATATTCCTATGGTAACTCGGTCTGAGCTACTTACTAGCTACCAGGGATTTGCAGCATACCGACTACTGAGGAAACCTACGCCTGGATACTTAATGGTCCCTAGTGACCGATACGCAAGTGAACAAGACCTAAAAAAGGTGAGTGCCATCCACATCCACCTACGATCTGATTATACATTTACATTTAGATCGGTGCGCTTTCTTCCTCTCCTTTTCTTCTACCAGAAAATTTCCATGCAGTAGTAACACATTTTGGACATTTTGCATGGCATAAGATTGGCAATTTTGACCATCTCCACTTTTGTTGTGAAGACGTAAGCAGTAATCCTCAATTAGATGTTCTTTGAAATTTGTCCAAAGTTGAGTGGGATTTGTAGGTGGTCCAAATACACTGATGTAGGCAAACAATTGGCGAAGTTGCTTAGGCATATGTAGGGTAACTGCGTCTTCTAAAGTAAGTGTCCAAACAGTATCATCCAATAAAAGTCCTAAAGCCAAAGCTGCAGCTTTAAATATATCGTGCAATACTCCGTTAACTGGTTTCAAATAATCATAACTTGTAGCTCCTTTGACATGCAGCAGTAACAGCCAAAGGCAATATCTTTTTTGATCCTTGACACTAACAGTATACATGCATCCAATTATTTTGCTAATTCCAAGTTTTATTCCAAACGTAATGCTCTGGAATCTCGTGATACAAATACTGCCTTGTGTTGTCGTCACATTGGTTCAGCAAAAAACATTCCATTAATGTTGACATCGTGCTTAAAGATTTTGAGACATCTTCAACTTGACAATTTTCATAGAAATAAAGCTGTTGTTGATTAGGTAAATGGATAACTAAATGTATAATGGCATGGGACTGTGAATGCAGTGGAAATGCAAATATCCTCCAAGCAGCTTCAGGAGCACTCACATACCTTGAGTCAAGAAAAGTTGATGATTCATCGTGATTGACTGTTTTCTGTTGTATTTCAACACATTTGCTTTGTCATGGCCCTTGTAGATGTACTTGAAAAGATATTTAACACTTTTTAAAGCTTTTTTTTTGAAGCGCAGATTTCTACGTTGATGTGACAGTAGTAGCGTTTTGATAAGTACGGGTTGTATGGGACTATCCATGAGTTATTTATAATTTTTTTTTGTGAACAATGTTATCAATGTGGGCTCGCTGGTAGAATGGGTAGGCATCCAAGTCTTAAACAGTGTGCTGTTTTAACTCCTTTGGAAAGCCTTTAGTACACTTGCCGTTTTCCATGCATGGACTTTTTGGATTTGCTTCACCGCATGGACCATGAACCATATGAGAGATTACAATATCATACAGTTCAGGATATTTTTCTTGGTTAGGAATATCAGCCCACAGTATGTTGTCAATTTCTTCCTCTGTGCGAAACTTAGAATCCACATCTAAGATAATAAGTCTATGCGCATGTGGAAGACCTCGTTTCTGAAACTCAATGATGTGTACCATTGCTACAACTGTTCCAAAAAGGCCATTTTTGATATGTTTCTAAAGGCTGGTGAGTTCGAGTCAAAATATGCGTGCAACTAAGTCCGGCCTGTGTTCCACTTGTTGCCAGTGTTCTAGATTTTCAGTAATTTCCGGCCATTTAGGATTGCAGGTCATTGTCACAAAAATGTCAGGTCTTCCATACTTTGTGACTATTGCCATTGCATCTTGATAACGCTGTTGAATGTTGCAGGGGCTACCTTCAAACGACGACGGGAGAATTACTGTTTTTCCAATGGGAATTCCCTTTTCAATTGATTGGTTTTGCAAATGTTCTTGAAGAACGCAGTAGTCTTCAACATTAAATTGTTTTTGGTTCATTCGTATAAAATGTAGGCGATTAGCTTCAATTTTAACGTATGCATCGACTAAGTACTGTTGTGCCAGTTTGCAAACATTTAAAATAGGATTAAAGTAATTTCATACAGACAAAAGAAAACTGTAGTACTGCAGTTGTGTAATTTGTCTTAAATTGCCTTGCTGGTGTAGGTTTTCATGCCACCCTTGATCACCTCTTGGAAAGAATAGCGGATACAGAAGAGCATCAAGGTTGCTGTGCAAAATGCTGATGCGCTGTGTCTTAGGAAGCAAAGGGTTGTTAAGGTCTGGCTTAAGATGGACTAATATATCCCTTTGAAATGGAGGCTCTGCATCATCGTTTTGAAAAACAACTGCAACCTCACTTACAAGTGGTTTGTTATAACGTCGGGGATCTTGTGTACGTTCTTGTATAATTGCCTTGACAATAGAAGGCATTTCAGTCCCATTTTGTATAGCCCTCTGTTGCTCCTCAGCTTTAACGTCTTTTAGCATGCGATATGCGGCAGCAAATGGGCTGATTTGTTGTAAATGTACGGCAACGAGATTCATCAGTTCAACATTACACTTTTCATTTTCTTTCAGAAACATCCTTTGTTCTGTAGTCTCATTTGCATCAAGGATGTATAATTGTGCAAATTTTGGTGGTTGTCCTATTTCTGGGTAAAGTGTTCCAGTTCGGTGGTAGATCTGGCCATGAATTTTAATTCAATACGGTCCGAATCCAGGGGGCGGTGCAATGTTGGCACCAAATGAAGCAAACGCATGAGAACTGTTGATGCTTCTGATATTGTCCATAAAATTTCTACTGTGTTGATGCGCTCCTTTCATCAATTGATCAAACAGATCTGAGTAGTGAAGTCTTGGTAGCATAAGGGTGTGTGCTCACAGGAAGGTTTTGCTGCGTTTGAGATCAGGTTTTGCCTTGGTTTTATGTAAATCTATGCTAATCTACTCCTGAGTTTTTGGTTTCCAGCAAAACCTATGTTATTAGGGAAAAGCTTTCACACACATTGATTTTTGTTCTCTGGAGACAGTGTAAACACCACAGGATTTGCTGCATTTTTGTTTTCCAGCAAAACCTATGATTCTAGGATTAGCTGTCCCAACACATTGGTTTTTGTTTGGTGAAGAAAGTGGAAACACCTCAGATTTTGCTGTGTTTTAGAAAGAATGAGCATGTCAATTCTTTGCTGCACTTTTGCCAAAGTGGAAACACCTGTGGTATTTCCATTTTCTGTAGAGAAAAAAAAAGTGTGTGTGTGAAAGCTTTTCCCTGATCACATAGGTTTTGCTGGAAACCAAAAACTCAGGATTAGATTAGCATAGATTTACATAAAACCAAGGCAAAACCTGATCTCAAACACAGCAAAACCTTCCTGTGGGCACATACCCTAAGGTATGTCAAGAACTGTCAAATACCTGTGTTTGGGAGAGAATTGACATGTTAAGGGTATGTGCCCACAGGCAGGTTTTGCTGTGTTTTTCCTGCGGTTTCTGCATGCAGAAAACCATTGGTTTTATGGTAATGTCTGCTAATTTGTTCCTGCGGTTTTGACTCCCAGCAAAACCAATGTGTTTCACAGAAACGCTGTGCCCACACATTGGTTTTGCAACTGTCAAATACCTGCATTTTTTGTGCGGATGGGAGAGAATTGACTTGTTAATTATTTTCCTGCGTTTTTGCTAAAGTCAATGGAAAAAACACAGGAAAAACGCAGCTATCAAAAACGCAGTAAAAACGCACAAAAAACGTACATAAAACGCACAAAAAACGCAGACAAGATCATAGCTACTCTCCTGTCAAGGACTCTAGGATCTTCAGGTTTTGCTGCGTTCAGGACTGCTTAAAACACGTCCTATGGGCACATACCCTAATTATTTTCCTGCGTTTTTGCTAAAGTCAATTGAAAAAACGCAGGAAAAACGCAGCTATCAAAAACACAGTAAAAACGCACATAAAACGCGCAAAAAACGCAGACAAGATCATAGCTAATCTCCTTTCAAGGACTCTAGGATCCTCAGGTTTTGCTGCGTTCAGGACTGCTTATAAAACGTCCTGTGGGCACATACCCTATTGCTTCTTGTTGTATGATCTGTTGCCAATATACCTGATACTTCTCTACTGTTTAGCAAAACCTCTCCTTGTAGGGGCTTCTTTACCCTGTTATCTAAATACCCTCTGCTGTAGAGCAGTGTGTATATATATATATATATATATATATATATATATATATATATATATATCTATTTATAGGCATATTTTCTAGAAATCTAGAAAATATGTGTACCACCACAATTGGTATTCACTCTATTTTAAGTGGTGCGCTCCTGGTCCTAGTCGGTTCCTCCTGCTGCTTTCGCTTTCAGTTCTCCAGCTCACTCTGTTACCCCCGTCCTGTGAGGTGAAGTTGCGGTGGTTGGCTGTTACTAAGTACGACTGCCGGGCGTCGGCAAGTTGCTCTTCCTGTTCCACGTCAGCTGACTAGCGTATCATCTGTCACATGATCGGGTGGGGAGCTGTTACTGTCCACATAGTGTCAGCGGGGAGTGTCAATGAGAGGGCAGTCTGAGCTGTCAGGGTTCACCAATGCCTTTCAGAGGTCACAGCCTCCTTTCTCGGGGTGGTTATCTGTCAGCCAATGTGTTCACCTTATAAAAGCGGTGCTGTAGTTCTATTGGCTGCTGACCTTGACCCTTTGTTAACTGTGTGTGTGCTAATCCACATATATTTATTCGAATGAAAAAAGAGATTTTTATACTGATCAAACCTAAGGGTGTCTGACCCCAATTACAGTAAAAATCACCAACAGAATTCAAGTGATTATGCAAGGTAAAAAATGCTTTTATTGATTACAGAAGTCAAAGGTGATATAAAAACCAAGTTGGGGCAGATCACAATCTTCAATTAAAAGCTGGAAGAGATATAGAGAATAAAATGGTGGAAAAAGAACATCTGGGTAGAGGAGAACCAGATAGTAAATACAGATAATGGCCACTTTACACGTCCCGATATAGTCGTCCAACTTCGATAAAAAGTAACGTGGTTCGGCCGTTGCCGCCGATATCGTTCGGGCGTTGTATGATGTAAATGTCCAATTCGATGCAAGAACGATGCCAAAACGATATCGGGGAAGAATTGTGCAGGCTCTCCAACTGCCCGATATTGGATGGACGATCTGGCAGGATCGTTCTGTGTGACAGCCCAACACCGACTTGGAGAGCAACTTCCCCTATTCACTCCCATGTTAAATGGTTGTTCCCTGGTTCACGCGTACAAGGGGGCGTAGACATCGCAGTTGTGTTGCCTGCCGTTATCTCCCTGTGTGACAGCTCCAATGCGATCTTGGATTACTGCCAAAAATGTGCGCGCTCCCGTGCCGTTGTATCCAATATCGGGACGATATTGGGACGTGTAAAGTGGCCATAAGGAATGGGAAAGCTCACATAGCAACCTAGAAAAATGAGGCTATTGGTGCTTGATAAAAACCCAAAACAGAGGCTTGCTGGTCAAAAAATAACACATACAAAAAACTACTCTGAGGTTAAGCAACCTGCAGAGGTTGGATGAAATAATGGAAACACCTAATGTTTTGGCATTATAATCTTCAAACATGTTATAAATATGCAAACCGTGACATATCTTAATGTTTTGTAGTTGATTATTTGTGTTAAGTGATATGTGTATGTAAATTAACTGTTTGTTTTGCCGAATTGTAAGAACATTGATGAGAGCCTGATACCAATGGCAGACCTTTCGGATTTTCAAAAAGGCCAAATTGTTGGTGCTCGTATGGCAGGCGCTAGTGTAACAGAACGTGCCCGAATGCATGGCATGTCAAGAGGTACTGTCTTCAAATTAATGACTGCGTTTGAAAGAGAAGGAAAAGCGTCCGCAGCAAAGCACAGGTCCGGCCGAAAGTCGAAGTTGACTGAGAGAGACCGTCAGACACTAAAGCGAATTGTGAGAGGATTGCAAGACCACAGCTCCGAAAATCACTGCTGAGCTCAATGAACACTTACAGAACCCAGTTTTCACGAAAACTGTTCATCAGGAGCTGCACAAATCTGGATTCCACGGAAGAGCTGCAATTAGAAAACCGCTGCTCTCAATGACAAATGTCTCCAAGTGTTTAGATTGGTGTAGAAACCTCCAGAATTGGTCCTTCGAGCAGTGTAAACTAGGGGTGAGCGAGTATGCTTGTCACTACTCGGTACTCGCATGAATATCTCGGTACTCGGGGTACTCAGCAAGCACCGAGTAATCTCACGATTCTCTTGCTATGCTCGGGGTCCACCTTCCTGCATGTTGGCACTCTTTACAGAGCCAGCCCGCATGCAGGGATTGGCTGACAGACACTGTAATGCCACAGCCATGTTGATTGAGGCATTACAATGATTGGCTGGCAGCACAGCGTCATCAGGTTTTTATAAGACCTGACCGCGCTGTGCTCGTCACTCTGCTCCACAGACAGTCAGTGTAGGGAGAGCTGCTGCTCATTGAGGGACAGATTTGTGGCCATTCAGCTAGTGTAGGCGCCGGGCTGCCAGACTAATTACCACAACAGTCCTTCTGAGGACTAATATACAGGGAGGCAGGGTATATAGCAAATTTCGTTGTGCCAGTATACCAGCCTGTATCACATCTGGGGCTGGTGTACAGTTTCATCCATCCCAAAACAGTGCTTTTAGGAATTAATTTAGCTCTCTATAGGCAGGAGTAGGTTTTAGCGCAATTTAAGATACGCCAAAAGACTCGCTATTCTCGTCAGCGTTTGTGTCTTAGTGTCTTAGTGTCGTGCTAAAAAACAAATCTTGTCTGCATTCATTTAGCATCTTAGTGCAGCTGCAGTAGGTTGTAGCATAAATTAGGATACGCCAAAAGACTCGGTATTCTCATCAGTGTTTGTGTCTGACCAGTCCATCTGTAGGGCCTTAATCTCTAATCTCAGTGTCCAGCTAAAAACCAACTCTTGTCTGCATTCATTTAACATTTGTGTGCGCCAGGAGTAGGTTGTAGCATAAATTAGGATACGCCAAAAAACTCGCTATTCTCATCAGCGTTTGTGCCTGACCAGTCCAACTGCAGGGCCTTAAAGAGGACCTGTCACCAAACCAGGCATGGTGATCTAATTACAGCACTGAATGCAGCATGTCTGCAGCATCCAGACAAGGGGTCCCCCAGCACCAGGGGTGAACCAAGCCTCTCTGCTGCCTGAGGCGAACTGCAAAATGGCGCCCCCCCCCAGGTGAACTAAGAGCGGCGGGGGGTGGGGGGGGGAAGGAACGCTGTCTGCAGCCGACCATGGTAAAGAGCGGGGGGGGGGGAAGAGGGAGGATTATCACTGCGCACATCACCTGTGACGGCCTCCTCACATCGGCAGCAGCGTGAGTGTGATCAAGATAGTGTACACTTTTAAATTTAAAACGCATATTATAAGTGCATACTGTACATCATACCAAATCTTAGAGACTCTTAACGTACACTCTTAAACAGGCTCCTTATTTGAGAATCCATATGTGACACTCAGTAAAATAAAGCATCTGCCTTTCTTAATGGGTAAAAGTCCTTTTAAATGGGCAGATTTAGACACTGAATCACATCATTGGATAAATCTGCCTGTGCTGCCTTTACCATTACTTACCTCTGAGCCATGGTTTTCTCAGCTGGATAAATCTTTAGTAGGAGCGTGGGATCTTTCGTAGGGGTGAGCTAGAGATCATCACTGTTTTGAAAGATTCAATGTTCCTTCGCCGTCTCAAACCTGGCTTCAGCATCAGGATTCCATGTCCCTCTGATGGCTGTTCACAGCCCTCCACTGGATTCCACACCAAAAAATAATTTGCCAAAGCTCATTTCACGTGACAAATATGAGCATCAGCAGACACAACATTGACATTGCTGGAATGTTACCGATGTGGGACATAAGCACGTGAATAGTTTTTACTTTACGTGACATACATTAGCATTTAAAGGGGTTGTCCAAGACTACATATATATATTTTTTTCTATGACACAAAAAACTAGCAAACTCTACTGCAGGGAAGTCTGCTGCCCCACATTAACAGAGCAGCTCTTCCTCTTCCGGGTTGCTATGCCAATGGGGTGTGAATGCTGGCCTCATGCAGATTGTCAGGCTGTGTATGCAGATTGTCAGGCTTATGTTCACACATTGCGCATTTTTGAGTGCTTTTTTGCGTGTTCTTTTGAAAAATGTGCTATGTGCCTTTCGTCTGCCGGCAAAGTGAATGTGAAATTCACTTTGCCATGCAGACACTGCGTAATTATAAGCAGCAATTTTATGGGAGAAAACGCTGCTGCCTAATTGACATGTCAACTCTTTACACACCTGTGCCCGCAATTTCTCCCATAGGGGGCGGCGCTGCTGGATCTGATGTCACAGAGGGGAGGAAGAATCCTGCTCCTCCTCCCTCTGTGACATGTGTGACTGCCCCTATTTGATTTCGCAGTGTACTAATATACACTGTGAAATCAAAATAAAACAAAGACAAATGTGTTTAAAATAATAAAGAATGAATGCTTACTCTTCGGCGGGTGTTCAGGGAGCTACGAGCTGGTACAACCGCAGGTATCAACCTGCAAGGACCTTGCATGATGTCATTGGCAACTGTGATTGGCCGCTCGCGGTCATATGATATGTAACATGCTATGACGTCATATCACATGACCACGAGCGGCCAATTACAGTGGGCAATGACATCACGCAAGGTCCTTGTAGGTTGATACCTGCAGCTGCGCCCGGCTCCCCGAACACCTGCTGAAGGGTAAGTATTCATTCTTTATTATTTTAAACACATTTGGATTCCTTTTATTAAGATTTTGCAGTGTATATTAATACACTATGAAATCAAATGGGGCTTTTACACATGTCACAGAGGGAGGAACACAGGATTCTTCCTCCCCTCTGTGACATAACTCCTCCCCTGTGCCCGTAAAAAAGCGTGGAGTCTGAATGCACTGCTTCTTTTTTTGCGCGGGTGCAAAACGCTGCAGAAAGCGCCCGCACAAAAAAGTGCAATGTGTGAACGTAGCCTCAGACAGCTTTTTGCAGTTAAGGCAGTGAAAAGTCGACTGTCAATCAGCATCATGTTGGAACTTCGCAGTCACTTTCCATCAACAGAGCAGAGCAGAAAAGAAGCTACTCTGACAATCTGACATCAGTGGAAGCCGCAGAATGGCCAGCAGGAATGGTCTGTGAATTCTCTGATCTGGCAGAGATCAGTGGGCACAATAAGCAGGTAGTTAGCAATGGCCTGCCAGTTAACTCTTAGGGCGGCTTCACACTGCGGCACAATCCGGTCCGGGGCTGGTACCTTTTTTGCCCAGCGGTTTCCCTTTAATCGTCTATATGGAACATGTAGGGGAAAATGCACAAAGAATGAGGGTGCTGCTTATTTTTTCTGCACCTAAAAACACAAGGAAAAAACTGAAGGTTGGCACAGTATTCAGAAATCCAACAGACTTTGCTGATTTTGGGAAAATCTTCAAATAAATAAATGAAAAAACACAGCAAAAACACTAAGTTGCCACATAGCCTATTGCTTTTAGCTTAGCAATACACAGTAATTTTGCAGATTTTAGCAAACGGGACTGGCTGCCCTGCCTTCAAAAAAAAAACTGCTCCAAATGCTTACCCTGCTTGCATTGTATCCCACTGATTCTATAGTGACTACCACCCCCATATCTATCACTATATCAGCTTCAGTCTGGCTGATTTCAGACTGGCGTTCCCCTCCGCAGCGTTCTGCGGAGGGGAATCGCCATATGTGCGCAGCCAGCGCAAGCCCCTATGTTTAGAATGGGAACGCACGGTGCTGCGCTTGACTGCGCATGACCGTGCGCACCCATTCACTGCCATATGTGATTTGTATGCAGGCGGATGCCTGCGCACAAATCACACACTCTCGTCCGCACCAGGGACGCGACACGAGAGTGTGTGATTTGTGCGCAGGCATTCGCCTGCGTACAAATCACATATGGCAGTGAATGGGTGCGCACGGTTATGCGCAGTCAAGCGCAGCACCGTGCGTTCCCATTCTAAACATAGGGGCTTGCGCTGGCTGAGCACACATGGCGATTCCCCTCCGCAGAACGCTGCGGAGGGGAACGCCAGTCTGAAACCAGCCTCTGTGTGTGTGCCAGGCTGCTGGGTAATCTTTTAACTGTTTACAGTAAGATAAGATATATTGGAAAAAAAAAGACCAGATGCAGTGATTTTTCGCAAAATACCTACTATATGTTGCCCAGTTGCAGCCCAGCCTTGAGCACATTGCCACATGATCTCGGCATAACGGCACAGCACAGCCATTGAGACATTATAAAGTAATGGCGGTCAGACTCAGGTTCTTCACCTGCTTCGCTGAGCAGAGTGTGCAAACTTAAACGGAACCACCTGTCACCTAGTTTATACCCTCTAACCTTTCACTACCTGTTCCTGCACCTTCCTAGCCATCCCTGTCTATCCTAATTGTGAATTATAAATGTGGGGGAAAAAAAGCGTTTTACACGCTTGCTTTTGTCCCCCGTTCTGTGGCGGTCGTAGACAGGTGGACGGTCTTCCCTGGTCCATTTCCTCCCCTTCGCTGCTGGTATCATGCCCCAGTGGGTGTCATAATTCTTTCAGGAACGTGGTCCAAATTTCATAGTCATGGATTCTCCTTCCGGGTATGACACACGGCTGGGCGGTTGTCATTTCCGATCCGGTGCATTGTGGGTGATTATCGGTTGCAGGACAGCTTCGGAATGTGCACTGCACATGCCCCGGAGCCGGCCAGTATAACCAAAACACCCCCTCAATGCACCGGACCAGAAATGACAACCGTCCAGCAGCGTGTCATACCCGGAAGGAGAATCCATGACTATGAAATTTGAACCACTTTCCTGAAAGAATTATGACACCCACTGGGGCATGATACCAGCAGCGAGGGGGAGGAAATGGACCCGTCCGGGTAGGCCACCCATCAGCCACCTGTCTAGGAGCGCCCACAGAACGAGGGGACAAAAGTAAGTGTGTAAATTGTTTTTTTCAACAATTATAATTCACATTTAGGTCAGACAGGGATGGTTAGGGATGTGCTGGGAAGATGCAGGGACCAGTAGTGATAGTTAAACTAGGTGATAGGTTTCCTTTAAAGAAAACATTCATGCTGTCCTGGGGGCCACACTCACCTGTTTCCTCACACTTAGGGCCACGTCACACGCTTCAATTTGATGAACGATATTGTTAGTGATCCCATGCACGAGCAATCGCTAACAATATCGTTCACATCGCTGGTGAGCTGTCACACAGGCAGACTCACCAGCGATGTGGACCAGCGAGATCGCTGGTAACTATGGTACACATCGGGTTACTATGCGCCGCGCGGCGCTTTGTAACCCGATGTTTATGGATACGAGCTCCCAGCATAGGCCATGCAGTGCTGGGAGCTCGCTGATCGCTGGTCTCCTGGTGTCACATGCAGCGAGGCTGTGTCCACCGGCCGACCAATGATAGATTTGTGAACAGGTTCACAAATCTGCGATCAAACAATCAGACGATTTTTCAATGAAATATCGCTTGGTTACACGCAGCGACGCACAAACGATATCGCTTAAGCCATTAAAAAAGCAGGTCGCTTAAGCGATATCGTTCATCAAATTGATGCGTTCGACGTGGCCCTTACTGCCACCATGTTATACACTCAGGGCCGCAATCATGTGCTGCTACTGGTCACTAAGCGTTCTGTGGAGGGGATCTGCAATGTGAGCGCAGCACCGCCAGCCCCTATGTTTATAATGGGAGCGCACAGCGCTGCACTTGACTGCGCGTGACCGTGTGCACCCATTCACTGCCATATGTGATCTGTGCGCAGGCGGATGCCGGAGCACAAATCAAACAGTCTCGTCCGCACCACGAACGTGACATGTTGCATTTCTGGTGCGGACGAGACTGGGTGATTTGTGCACGGACATCCGCCTGCGCACAGATCACATATGGCAGTGAATGGGTGCGCACGGTCATGCGCTGTCAAGCGCAGCACCGTGCGCTCCCATTATAAAGATAGGGGCTTGTGGTGCTGCGGTCACATTGCGGATCCCCTCCGCAGAACGCTGCGGAGGGGTCCGCAAATGTGAAGGTAGCCTCACACTCACTTGCCACTCTGTCTCCCCCTCACCTGCTGGCTACAGTCCTGTAGCTTACAATTACTGATGTAATGATCTCCAAGTTCTTCTCCAACAATCTGAACACAGCACTGGCTGCTCTGGGACAGGTCACAGCCAGGAGTCACTGAACACATACACAGAGGTAGAGTGACTAATGAAGTGACCAATCATCTCATACTCCCTTGCTGCAGGGAGTGGACACGCAGATAGGAGACAGCGTCACAGAGCCAATTGCTGCTCTTATATTATAAAGAAAATGAAATGAAAGTGCACTGTGTACAGCCAGTCCAGGCAAGCCTCACACACTCCCAGCCCTCCTCCTCCCTAAACCCCCCTCCTCCCTCTCATCCCGATCACACACAGCTCAGCTGTCATTCTTATCTTCAGAGCACACAAACAGTGACTAACCGCAAACACTGTATTGCAGGACTCCGGAGCAGGGGACATCGCACTCAGCACATTATCTGACTGACTGTCTGCAGGTCACGATGCCGCCCCTGTCTTCTGACTCATGGTGCCGCCTGATACATTGTACTCACACTGGCTCATGAACGGTGCGGCCCTGCCCAGCACTTGAGCAGCCCTGTACCCCGAGATATTACACTTAGAAAATTTACATGCTACAGCCACTAAGGAGGTGGCTAGGGGCTGCTGTGTGGCGCCCCTGCGTCCAGAAGGCCACAAAAAGGAACTGCAGCCAGGCAGGTAGGACACTTGTTGCACAACAACACCCTCACAGCCCACACAACCCATGTGCAGTAGGTGGCAGCATCCAGCCCTAAGATTGGAATACTCTAGGCAATTGAGGGGTGGTGAATTTAGAGGAGTGGGTTGGGCACACACGTAGTCAGGTGACTTGACGGTAGAAATAGTGAGGGGGAGGAGGAAGGAGTTAAGTAGGCCCAGGGTGCCGAGCTGTAAAGACCAGTAGTAGGCCACAGTGAGCTGAACAACAAAGACCAGAAGCTGAGGAGCACAGGCCAGAGAACAGCAGAAGGCTGAGTTAAACTGAGCAGACAGAAAAACTCACATGTCCTGAGAGTGTACGGTGTAGGAGCGCAGAATCTGTACCGAGCTAGTGTGAGCCGGAGGAGAGAGAAAGCACGTCCGAAGCCAATACCACCAGGAGTGTGAGGAGAGAGAGAGGGACGGTGATACCCGGGCCCTAGACATACAGCGAAGCTACCGACTGCAGGCGGAGTAACCCTACTATGATACCAAGAGACGCAGAGAGAAAGAGCCTGGTAGAGCCTCACACCTGAGGACTGCTGGAGGCTGGGCTGAGTAGAGTGTCGGCTCTAGAGGGGACCGTAGTTTACCCGGAATCCCCAAACAACACGACGGGGAACCACAGCTTTACGTTAGGGTCCCTACCCCAAAGGACAGGCAGCTCAGTGACAAACAGGAGGACCCACAGGGGCCCGAGTCACCGCCATACTGTCCGGCGTTTCACACACACACCCATGGATACAGAGACCGTTAACAGCCCGGAAAGGACACAGAGACTGTGTGAGGGATCACAGAGAGAGAGAGGGGCTTGGCTGCAGGGAGCAAAGGGAACCCGGAGAGGGAGAGTGTGCCCGTGTACTTGTACTGAACTTTGTAGAACTGTAAATGACTTATGAACTGTCTGAAGAACTGAGAGTAAACACGGAAAACCCTGAGATTGCCTCCCTTGTGTCTCTGCATGAAAGCAATTTTCTCCATACAGGATTACAGAAAGCCCTCCACCTGCAGAGCCACAGCACAGCCTGTCAGCACCAGCATCGAGGAGAGATCCCTGCAGCGTCTGCACAGTAAGTGTACTGAACATTCCACAATAGACTTAACCCTTACTGCCCCGGGGAACACAGTTCTACCCACTGGAACTATCCCACCTATCTGCTATTCCATCATCCCCGAAGGTTCTGCAGCAGCGGCGGCCCCTTCACTGGCCGCATATAGTGGGTGGCGTCACGACTGACAACCCCTGTAAATATCCCCTTTTATTGCCGAGCCCGGGACACGGACCGGACCAGGACCACCCGTGACTTCCCCAGCAGCAGACCGTTCTGGTATCGAGTACCCCCGTCCCAGTGGGCCCGACAGGAGGTGGCTAGGGGCTGCAGCCAAGGGCAGATTCACACCCCCTGCATGTGTAATCTGCCCACCGCTGCCAATCATTCTCTCCCTGTCTGCAGCATTTAAGCAGAGTTTTTTTTTTCTCTCCCGTTTAGCCCCGCCCCTCAGGGGGCGTGGTAACGGACTTTCTGGGAGAGTGAAAAAAAAACCTCTGTTTAAATGCTGCTGACAGGGAGAGAATGATTTGCAGCGGTGGGCAGATTACACATGCAGGGGGTGTGAATCTGCAATTGGCTGCAGCCCCTAGCCACCTCCTTAGTGGTTGGAGCATGTAAGTTTTCTAAGTGTATTATCTCGGGGTACAGGGCTGCTCAAGTGCTGGGGGACCCCTTGTCTGGATGCTACAGACATGCTGCATCCAGTGCAGTAATTAGATCACCATGCCTGGTTTGGTGACAGGTCCTCTTTAATCTCTAATCTCAGTGTGCTGCTAAAAAACATTTCTTGGACGCCTTCATTTAGCTGCATACAGTCAGCACAACATTGAAAATGTGCAAGGTCGGTGGCAAGGGACAAGGAATTGGACGTGAAGGTGGTGCAGGCAGAGGCCGAGGCCGTGTGCAAGCTCGAATTGTGTCACCACAAACGCCCACATCATCTCACTCGATCTTCCTGTCCCAATTTCTAGGGAACCACAGCAATACTCCACTATTAAACCAAGACCAGTGTCAACAGGTTCTTAGTTGGATAGCGGATAATGCTTCCAGTCAGTTTGGCACCACCACAAATACCCTGTCTTCCACACGGTGAAGTGTCAGTAGCCGTGAGACTGGACTGCACATTCCACACCTTGATACTCCTTCCTCCCACCATGCCGAGTGCCCAGCCCTGGAAATAACTGATCCCACACTTGGCCACTCTGAAGAGCTGTTCACTTATCCATTCGTAGATTCTGGCCTCTCGCCAGCTCCAGTTGAAGTGGGTCATGAGGAGATCGTATGTACCGATGCCCAAATATTTGAGCAGCCACGGTCTCCCAAAGGCAACGGTGGGAATGTGTCTCAACAAGAGCTGGACGATGATGAGACACATTTGCCAGAAAGTCAGGAGGAGGACCAGGGTGCGGAAGTGGAAGACGACGTGGTGGATGATCCAGTAACTGACCCAACCTGGAAGGAGGACATGCAGAGCGAGGACAGCAGTGCACAGGGGGAGTTAGGCATAGCATCACAACAGGCCGGAAGAAGCAGGGTGGTGTCCACAGGCAGAAGGCAGGCAACCGTTCCCCGGAGCAACAACACGACTGAAGTTGCCAGTACAACTGTTAGGTCTTCCCGAGTCTGGCTGTTTTTTAAGGGGTCTGCAGATAATTCCAAAAAGGCCATTTGCAACACCTGCCATGCCAGCATCAGCAGGGGTAGCAAAACTAGCAGCCTGACCACCACCAGCATGATCAGGCACATGGCAGCAAAGCACCCGACTTTGTGGGATGTACAGCAGAGTCCAGGAGCATTGTCTGCGGGTGACACCACTGCGTCTTCCACTGTTGTGCGTGCAAGCCAATCCCCTGTCCATACAGCATGCGAAGACGCCTCCTGTCCTTCACCTGTACTTGCACAAGCAGAAATAGCACCATCATCAGCCACGTCCTTGTCCCAGCGCAGCATTCAGTTATCCATACACCAATCTTTGGAACACAGGCGCAAATACGCTGCCAACGGCCCACATGCCACAGTTCTAAATGCACACATTTCGCGACTGCTTGCGCTGGAAATGTTGCCTTTTAGGCTGGTGAAGACGGAAGCATTCCGCAACCTGATGGCGGCAGCTGTCCCACGTTACTCGGTCCCCAGCCGCCACTATTTTTCCCGGTGTGCCGTCCCCGCATTACATAAGCACATGTCACAAAACATCATACGTGCCCTTAACAACGCAGTTTCAGGCAAAGTCCACCTAACCACGGACACGTGGACAAGTGCTTGTGGGTAGGGCCGGTACATCTCGCTGACGGCACACTGGGTTAATATTCTGGAAGCCGGGACCCAGTCTGAGCTTGGGACGGAACACGTCCTTCCGACACTAAGGGTTGCAGGCCCTAACTCAGTCAGGGTTTCACCCACAGTGTACAGCTCTGGCACGTCATGCTCCTCAGCCTCCTCCTCCTCCTCTTACTCCACTTCACCCTCCACACCAGTCCCAAGCTGGAAGCACTGCAGCACTGCCTCGACTAAGCGGCAACAGGCTGTGCTGAAGCTAATATGTGTAGGTGATAAGCCCCACAACGCTGAAGAGTTGTGGACAGCTCTGAAACAGCAGGCAGATCACTGGCTCACACCGCTGAACATGTCAGACATGGTCGTGTGTGACAATGGCCGGAACCTTGTGGCGGCTCTGAGGTGAGGCGAGCTGACACATGTTCCATGTGTGGCCCATGTGCTCAACCTCGTGGTTCAGCGGTTTATTGAATCCTACCCGGAGCTATCTGATCTGCTTGTCAAAGTATGCCGCCTGTGTGCCCATTTTAGAAAGTCACCTACTGCTTCTGCCGGCCTTGCCGGCTTTCAGTGGTATTTGCAGCTTCCGGCTCACAGACTGGTGTGTGATGTCCCCATGCGTTGGAATTCCACACTGCACATGTTGGTCAGGATTTGGGAGCAGAAGAGGGCAGTTGTTGAGTACTAGCATCAACTAGGCCGTCGGTATATGGTTCAAACTCCACACATAAGACCTCAGGAGTGGACATGGATGTTCGACATATGTACCGTCCTCCAAAACTTTGAGGACTCCACCATGATGGTGAGCAGCGATGACGCCATCATTAGCGTCACCATCCCGCTTCTCTGTCTTCTAAAACGCTCTCTGCTCAAAATCAAAGACGATGCATTGCAGGCGGAGCACGATGAGTTGCAGCAAGAAACCGTACTGGGTGATTACACACAGCCCAGCCTCATCTCATCCCAACGTGCATTGGAGGACTATGACGAGGAGGATAAAGAAATAGAGCTACTTTCATGCGGAATTGACGGAAATACATGCACAACCGTCAGACCGTCGGTTCAGCGTGGATGGCCAGAGAACAGGGGAGAGGAGGAAGATGAGGAGGAGGATGAGGTCAGCATGGCCAGTCATGCTGTTGGTGAGGATCCTGAAGTTTTGCCTGTTAACAGTCTGGTGCAGATGGCTGACTTTATGTTACGCTGCCTGTCTCGTGACCCTCGCGTTATCAACATCTTGGCAGACACTCATTACTGGTTGGTGACACTTTTAGACCCACGCTACAAGGAGAACTTTATTTCTCTTATTCCCGAGGCAGAGAGGTCTACAAAAATGCTGCAGTACCAGAAGGCCATAGTCGCGGAATTAGTCAAAAAATTCCCTTCTGAAAACACTAGCGGCAGAGGTCACGATTCGGTGCACAACCAAGTCGTCCAGCCGAGAGAGGCACAAGTCCAATCCAGCAGAGGTAGGGGAACACTCTCAAAGATCTGGGACACTTTTCTCAGCACCTCCCGTACCACAGGCCCTAAGGTGCGGGGTAGTGTCACAAGGACTGCAAAGTTTGGCAAGATGCTGAGGGAGTACCTTGCTGATCGTACTAAAGTGCTCCTAGACTCCTCTGCGCCTTATAATTATTGGGTATCCAAGCTGGACACGTGGCAGGAATTGGCTCTCTACGCCTTGGAAGTCCTGGCCTGCCCTGCCGCTAGCTTTTTGTCAGAGCGTGTTTTTAGTGCCGCAGGTGGAATCATTACTGATAAACGCACCCGACTGTCAACTGAAAATGCTGACAGGCTGGTCCTCATGCATGTCTCTATCCAGGGGCATCAGAGTGCCACCCAATTTTTGGCTTCCCTGCCAAGGTCAATACTACAAAAGACCCACTTCCTTACAATGGGCATATTATTTAAAGAGGCCCTCATGTACGTCTCTATCCAGGGGCATCAGAGTGCCACACAATTTTTGGCTTCCCTGCTAGGCAATACTACAAAAGACCCACTTCCTTAAAATAGGCACATTATTTAAAGAGGCCTTCATGTACGTCTCTTCCCAGGGGCATGGGAGTGCCCCACAATTTTTGGCTGCCCTGCCTAGGGCAATACTACAAAAGACCCACTTCCTTAAAATGGGCCATTATTTAAAGAAGCTCTCATGCACGCCTCCGTCCAGGGGCATCAGAGTGCCTCCCAACTTTTGGCAGCCCTGCCTAGGACAATACAACAAAAGACCCACTTCATTAAAATGGGCACATTATTTAAAGAGACCTTCATGTACGTCTCTTCTCAGGGGCATCAGAGTGCCACACAATTTTTGGCTGCCCTGCCTAGGGCAATACTACAAAATACAAACTTCCTTATAATGGGCACATTATGTAAAGAGGCCTTCATGTACGTCTCTTCCCGTGGGCATGGGAGTGCCACACAATTTTTTTTTTTTTAAATCTTTCATATAATCCAAAAAACTAACATACACCAACTCTTTCTCACAAGTGGGTATGAGCCCTTAACATTTTTTCCATGAAAATCCATTTTGGTTTCATTTTGTAACATTTTCTTGACACTCTGTAAAAGTGGCGTAATAGTCTGACAACATTGTTCACAGCAGTGACCTTGGGGTCTGAAATGCTTACAGGTGTCTTCCCTATGCTGTTCCCATGTCATTTGAGCACTGTTCTGATACTTTTGTGACATTTTTAGGGTTTTTCCATGCTGCCGGGGGTCATGCCAGAAAAATATTCGGGTCTTCCATAGGATAACATTGAGCTCGGTGCGCGGGCCAAGTACACGAGTATCTTGGGATGCTTGGCCCAAGCTTCGAGCACCCGAGCATTTTAGTACTCGCTCATCTCTAGTGGAAACATGTGATATTCTCAGACGAATCATCGTTTACCCCATTTTCCGATCTCCAGCTGAGTGTGCGTTTGGAGACAGCCGAAAGAAACATTCCACCCAGACTGCCTTCTCCCAACCGTAAAACATGGCGGAGGTTCTGTGATGATCTGGGGTGCTATTTCGTGGAGATCCGCCAGGCCAATGATATCACCTTGTATGAATCCATACCTTGGAGAATTGAGGCTGTAATTGCCGCAGAAGGTGGACCTACACCATATTAAACTAACTTTTGTTGATTTTTCCAGGTGTTTCCATTATTTTGTCCAACCCCTGTATCTGTCCACACAATCAAAATAAATGTCTACAATGGAGCACTCACCCATAACCGTATAATAAAGGTCCCCTCTAGTCCAGGTGTTACCCCAACTCTGTTCTTTTTGTTATAGTTTTTGCACCTTTTATTGAGCCCTCTTATTTGCCTTTGTCTTGAGGATTTCTCGATCTAGGAATTTGGGAAGACAATATCATCAAGAACTTCAGATACATGGATGGAATTTAACTGAATTATATTCTGCCTAATGAGTCTTCTCTATGTATTTTAGTTCATTTGCCCACATCCAAGATGGCCGCCGGGACATCTTGCGCATGCGCGGGGTGTGGCCGCAGGCTCCGGTATTGCCGGGTTTCTATGGTAACGCCACCCTGAAACAAAGACGTCTAGAAGGTTTTCCTCCTTCGGGGCGACGTCAGCATACCCGCGCCGCTGACAGATGCTTCCTGCCACGCCCCCACCAAAACATGTGCGATTACTTCCCTCATTAGTAGCATTATAAGGGGCTCTTTCATGACGCACACCACACTCTTTTTTTTCATTCAAATAAATTCATTGTGAGTTTGACATGTAAAAAAACTATGGATAGACTGTGCTCTCCTGGATTTGTATTAACTAATCCACATATATCCAGCCATAGTGTCATTTATCATGATGTAGAGATATAAATGTCCTGCTAATAAATTTAGTATTTTCTGGATTACTGAGTATAACTATCCTTATATTTATCAGTATTGATTATTTTTTGGGAGGTATCTGTTGTATGTGAAGATTTTTGATATCTCCCTATAGCGGCCGTCACACATGTCGACATCGTGAGCGATATTGTTAGCAATCACGTGCACGCGCGATCGCTTACAATATCGCTCACATCGCTGGTGAGATGTCACACAGACAGACTCACCAGCGATGTGGATCTGCGATCTCGCTGGTTACTATGGTACACATCGGGTTACTAGGCGCCGCGCGTCGCTTAGTTACCCGACGTGTACCATAGTTTCCATCTCCCAGCATAGGCTCTGCCGCTGGGAGATCGTTCATCGTGGTGTTATACACCACGATGAAGCAGATTGTTTAATTGTTCATCGCAAGATGTGAGCTCCGGAGCTCAGATCTCGATTTTGCGATTTTAACATTTCTCGCTCGTCGTATCTTGCCGTCACACGCACAGACATCGTTCAAGCGATGTTAAATCTAGCGCGTTCAAGCGATATCTTTCAAGATATCGTAGCGTGTGACGGACGCTTATTGTGTCTACTAATACATAACTGATCCATGATATTGATTGTGTCATCAGGTAATTTCCTTTTATAAAGTTGGTTTTGTATTAATGTTAAATATCACAATATGTAATCTTTGAGTTTTACACATATCTTTTTACTTTTCTTTGTTGTTTCCTCGTATATGTAAGGCGGCCGTCACACGCACAGATATCTTGCCCGATATCGTTTAAGCGATCTCCTTTTTGATCGCTTAAGCGATATCGGGCTTAAAATCGATACATGTAATCAAGCGATTTACGATGTTAAATCGCTTGATCATGACATCGCAGATCTGAGGTCCGGTTCTCAGATCTAGCGATGAACGATTTCATGATCTCCTTCATCGTGGTGTATAACACCACGATGAACGATCTCCCAGCGGCGGAGCCTATGCTGGGAGATGGTAACTATGGTACACGTCGGGTTACTAAGCGACGCGCGGCGCCTAGTAACCCGATGTGTACCATAGTAACGAGCGAGATCGCGGCTCCACATCGCTGGTGAGTCTGTCTGTGTGACAGCTCACCAGCGATGTGAGCGATATTGTAAGCGATCGCGCGTGCACGTGATCGCTTACAATATCGCTAAAGATATCTGTGCGTGTGACGGCCGCCTAATGTATACCTGTTGAGTTTGTTGATTATAGACATTGTATCTATTCTAGTGTTATCTGATATATCCCCTTATAGTATGTGGGATTAATTGATGTGTCTTGGTCCTCTTATAGAAGTTATTTGTGGAGTGTCTTTAGTACTATAGTGTCTTGATCCTCTCATGGCTGTTATGTATGAGGTTTCTTATTATTGTATGTAGAGTATTGGTTCTACATGGGTGTATATTATATTGGTCCTTTTCCTTAATCCATTTGTCTATAGGAGTCTGATATGTATCAAAATGAAGAGTACTGGTATGTTATCATGTGTATTGGTGGGATCCCTTGGTGGTCTAGATAGTTGACTACCACATGTGTGTTTCTGCTTCTATGTGTGGTGGTTGTTTGTCGGACTCTAACATGGATGTCTATAGAACTTATACTGTGTGTATCTATCTGGAGTTCTTTTTTCTTTCTCATTCAACTCATGGTGGTATTGGTTGTGTTGGTTCTTCTAATGAAGTTATCTATGTGTAAGGTCTCTTTGTTGCTATATGTTATCTGCTAAGGGGGCTGTTTTGGTTGTATAAAATCTGATCTTGTCATTATAAATACCTATGGGGTCCTTTGGTGGTCCTTATTCACTATAATATCTAGTATGTTATGTAGTCTTGTTGTTCTCTCTCTTAGCTCTACGGTTACTCTGATTAGGTGACATTTGGCCTTGTAGGTTAGGTTATCTCCTGTAGTATGTCATTATAATTGTGCCAGAGAGTACTAGGAGGTTTTCAGAAGGCGAATAGTTCCAACTCGTGTTTCAGGTCTTTGGGGCTCATTGAATCCAATTCAAAAATCCATTTTGACTCGCACCTAGGCATTTTCCCTGTAAAGTCCCCTCCTCTGGGATCTTTGTGTACTTTTTGGATAGCACAGAATGTTAGATGTTTTGCCGTGGAGTTGTGGAAATTCCTAAAGTGTTTGGATAGTGGATGTCCTTGAAAGCCTTTCTTTATGTTGCAGACATGTTCAGCTATCCTTATCTCCAGAGATCTTATTTTCTCCCTACATACCGTAGATCGTCTCAGGCTGGTTTCACATTGCGTTTTAGTTAAATCCAATGCTATCCTATGAAAATCGGACAGCATCGGATCTGAATCAGCCCCCATGTTATCCAATGGGAATCGGATTGGATTTGGCATAATTGCCATCCGATTTGCCTCCTATCCGATTCTGTCCGATTTTTTGTAGGAGCAAAAATTGTACACTGCTGCGATTTTGGCTCCTGAAAAAAATCAGAGAGAATCGGATCGGAGGCAAATCGGATGGCAATTATGCCAAATCCGATCTGATCCAATTACTTTAACATGGGGCCCTATGGTGCAGGGTCCGAGGAAACATCTGATGTCTCCTTGGACCCGATTTTAGTGTACTGAGCATGCTCAGTACATGCTCAGTACACTAAAACTATTGTGTGCTGCCTAATTTCACTTCCGCAATGTATATACATAGATTGCGAAAGTGAAATATAACTAAAATCAAGTGTTTAAAATAAAAAAATCTTTATTCTCACCTGCCAGTGCTCCCCTGCCATCTCCATCAGCCTACCGCTCGGTAACAGGACCTGGGATGATGTCACAACCCGATCAGCTGATCGGGTCACATGAGCGGTTACCGCGGCAACCGCTCTTGTGACACGATGACGCTTCTGACATCATCGCAGGTCCTGCAAAACCAATCGGGAGCTATATGGACATGCCGGGGGAGTGCTGGCAGGTGAGAATAAAGATTATTTTATGTTGGAATGACAGGAGAAGCAGGGTGAAGAGGAGAGGACAGGGAAGAACAGGGGGACAACAGGGGGACAAGCAGGGGAAAACAGGGGGAAAACAGGGGGACAGCAGGGGGACATCAGGGGACAAGAGGGGAACAGCAGGGGACAACAGGGGGACTGCGAGATGACAGGAGGCAGAGAGGAGGGGGAGCGAGGTGACAGACCAAACTGATTCTGCAAAATGTTGGAATCGGAGGCCTTTTTGGCATCCAATTGCAGGGATCAGTTTGGATCTCATGCTGTCCGATTTTCATCAGACAGCATTGGATTTAACTATAACGCAATGTAAAACCAGCCTCACATGGGCAGGTTTTCATATAGATAACCTGCTTAGATTGGCAAAGAGTTCTTGTTTGATTCTGAAGTTGGACACAATCCTACTTGCGTCTGGTTCTTTGTTGTCTCAACTTATGTATGGGTGGTGATGTTGTTGAAACTAGGGGCAACCTGTTGGTTAAGGTAGTTTCTAACTAATTAAAAATATAAATAGTGAAAATGCTCTTAAAGTATATTACATCAAAATATTACTCCAAAAAAGCAATATTCACTAATTTGATTAAATAAACCAAGACAATGTAGTCAATTATTTGCTTTATACAACTTTATTTCATTTTTAATTTGTTTAATAAATCCCAAATTTCCAGACATAAAAAATGTAAAAACAAAAAGGTGCTTCTTGGGTGGATATGTGACCCAAAGGAATATCGTAGGGTAAGCAACACTCACCTTGGTTCGTTTTGCCGAGTAGACACAGCTTTGTAGAACACAATATGGTCAAATATGTTCCAATACTGCCACAGTAGTCCGCTTCCATAGGCTAACACATTTCTTGATGACTGAATGCTAGAGACAAAGCGTAGTCTGATCATGCTGCGGTGGTCAGTCAGACAAACTCTACACCAGGGGTCTCAAACTCTAGGCCTCAAGGACCACCAACAGTGCAATGTTTCAGGATTTCCTTAGCATTGCACAGGGGGTTGGAATAATCACCTGGATATGTGATTCATATATGACCTTTGCAATACTAAGGAAATCCTGAAAATCTGCAATGTTGGTGGTCCTTGAGGCCTAGAGTTTGAGATCCCTGCTATACAGACTCCCAGATGGTCCTCCTGGTATCAGCTGCTTCCAAGCAGCTGCTAGGAGGCACGCTGAAGCCTGAGCACAGCGTGGCGGGTCCACTTTGATGATGCTGTGATAGCTGGCCTGGGAGATTCCAAACGCTCCAGGATGACAGCCCAGGTGAACATATTGGCAGCTGCTGGTGAGAGACGCACTGGAGAGAGGTACAGCGTGGCCAGATGGACTCTGATGGTGTTGAATGGTTAATATGGCAGACTCCACATGCTCCCCGCTAATGCTCCAAGTGTGGATACGAGCGGCTACCTCCAAAATGCTGCTGCACCGACATCCTACTCCACACCTGAGCCAGGTGGGAGTAAATGTGGAACCCCATGGGTTAATGTGCCACAATAACATCACATGGGTTCTCTCCCCACTACACACTGACAAACACTAGCACCTCTGGGCCAAGAGGGGGAGCACAACCTGCTTCCTTATATACTCTTGCTCATGAGAGGGAGCTCAGTTCAGCTCGGAGCAGGGCTGTGAAGAGCACGAGTTAGTGCAGAACTTAGTGCAGACCTAGTAAGGGTCAGAGGAACAGGAGAACTACAGACTGAGGAACATGTCTGGGAGCTGGAGTGACACCTTCACTCGCCCCAGAAGAACACACAGAACGGACACCGGATCCGGTACTGTGTCTGGCACCCACAGCACAGTGAATCCAGGAACAGTGGGATTTCTAGATGCCCCTAGTACCAGTGCAAAGCAACACGGAGGGGTCAGCACAGCACAGAGGACTCAAGTTGCCTAGCCAAGTGGTACCAGCAGAACACAGACAGAGAGAGACGTGAGAAGTCCCAGCAGCTCAGCTAATAGCAGCGGCCAGGACACACACACAGTGCAGCACAAGGAAGCTAACGACCCCGGACTGGGTGGGAAGAGAGCTCAGCCCCATTACAGACTCCATGGACTATAATCTGCAATAACATCAGCAGTAAAGCTTTGGAAAACAGCAAAACTGTGAGTCTGTGTATTGATTGCGACCTTTGCTCCACATTCAGCACAGAGAGCTTCCTCCTGCTACAAGCCTGTCAGCTCTGCAGCCTCAGGAGAGAAGGAGAAGTGCCCCAGTGTCTACCAAACGTGAGTGTGTGTCCTTTAACCCCGTCTCCACCATCTATACCTCTTATAGACTATACCATCACTGCCCCGGGGAATACAGTTTTACCCACAGGAACTATACCATCTATGCTGCCACTACATCATCCCCGGAGGTTCTGCAGCAACGGCGGCCCCCTTACTGGCCGCATATAGTGGGTGGCGTCACGACTGACATTTCCCCTGTAAATAATCCCCTTTTATTCCCGAGGGGCCCGACATAAACAGATCAGCAGATCTCAAAGTAAAAAGGGGTTATATATATATATATATATTGTTTATTGAGCTCAACACGTGGTGCCAATAAAGTTTTTTTGGTTTGATTCTACTGCCACAGTGCTGTCTCTCTCCTTGCAGTGCCCATCTTTTATAGCCCTTTTTACTTTGCGCTTTGCTGAAGTTTCTAGAAACTAAAGAGTTAAATAATGTTGCAGTTCATGTGTTAAAACAGAATCATTTCAAAGAATTATCACACATGAATGGGTTCTGCATTTAAGGTGGAAATTTATATCTATCACTGTTTTTCTGACCAGTAAATGAGAAACAGCTGTTCGAAGAGCTGTAGGGGGTGATGTAGAATTAGGTTTTCCTGCTTAACTAGGTGAAGGTCTTTTGTTTGTAGTTAAAAGGCTTTTGTCCAGAATCCAATGTAATCTTTCCTTTAATTTAGGCGCCACTGGCTGTATACAGGTTATTAATGTTACATAGAAATCCATAATGTTAATAGTTTTAATTACTCTGATAATAATATTAACAAATGACACAATAAGCATGTAGTATAACAAAGAACGTGTTAAAACATTAAATCAGTGCATCAAACACTAATATGACTACCAAGATAATACAATATTAATGCAAAAAATAAAGCTTTATGGCTAGTAACATAAAAGCACTGTAGCTTATTGTAGAAAATATTCTTTTATTGGCATTTTATTAAAGCTGAATGTTTGCTTTTGACCCAGTGCACTTACTGTAGATATGATGTAGCTTATTGCATATACCGTATATACTCGTGTATAAGCCGACCCGTGTATAAGCCGACCCCCCTACTTTTGCCCCCAAAAACTGGGAAAACTTATTGACTCGCGTTTAAGCCGAGGGTGGACTCCAGCACAGGTATACAACCCCCAGCAGTGAGGTATACAGCAGCCTCCCCAGTGGTAGTATACAGCAGCAGCCCCAGTGGTATATACAGCAGCAGCCCCAGTGGTAGTATACAGCAGCCCCAGAGGTATATGCAGCCCCAGAGGTATATGCAGCCCCATATGCAGCCCCATAGGTATATGCAGCCCCAGAGGTATATACAGCCCCAGAGGTATATGCAGCCCCAGAGGTATATGCAGCCCCAGAGGTATATACAGCCCCAGAGGTATATGCAGCCCCAGAGGTATATGCAGCCCCATATGCAACCCCAGAGGTATATGCAGCCCCAGAGGTATATACAGCCCCAGAGGTATATGCAGCCCCAGAGGTATATGCAGCCCCATATGCAGCCCCAGAGGTATATGCGGCCCCAGAGGTATATACAGCCCCAGAGGTATATGCAGCCCCAGAGGTATATGCAGCCCCAGAGGTATATACAGCCCCAGAGGTATATGCAGCCCCAGAGGTATATGCAGCCCCAGAGGTATATGCAGCCCCAGAGGTATATAAAGCAGCCCCCCCATATCATGTATACAGACATTGCCTCTGTCGCGCAGGCAATGATGTCATTGCCTGCGACCATCGGAGGAAGCCGGAAGAAGACGGAAGACGCTGGATGAAGACGGAAGAGCGCGATGGCGGCGGCGGGACAGCGGCAGCGGGACAGCGGAGGGATAAGTATACTAATCTCTTCCTTTACAGGATTACTACCCAAGGGGGGGCCTGTATACTGATATGGGGGGGGCACTGTATACTGTATACATTGTATACAGTATACAGTGACTCGCGTATAAGCCGAGGAGGGGACTTTTCAGCCCAATTTTTGGGCTGAAAAACTCGGCTTATACGCGAGTATATACGGTACATAACATCGGTATTGAAAATGTGGCTACAATTATCTATTGTAAAGATAAAGCTAATTATTTCTTTACTAGTTTCAATTTACTGCTCATATTAAACATCCAAGCATATAGGGACATTTACACTGCGAGATAATGAAGAACAAGACGTGTTAAAAATGCTTGTTTCACAATTATCTTACCATGTAAACATTCTGCCAAACACGGAATAAGCGAGGAAAATACTTGTTCATCAGGTGAGATGATCTTTCGTGCTGCACAAAGGATTATAATTCTAGGCGGTTCGTCATCCTTTGTAAACAGATCTTGTATGAGAACTGTGGCAGTCTATGCGCACTGAGCTAAAACTCATTGCCAAGTGCACAATTTACATTGGTCTGCTGGTGTAAACAGGCTTTTAAAGGACTGCCAATTGGTAAAAGTCCATGAAAATAGACCTTTAGTAATGGCATCTGAGAATAAATTAAAAACTACAGCACAAAATAACTACTGTGTAAAATTTTTAGGCAGGTGTGGAAAAAATGCTGCAAAGTGAGAATGCTTCCAAAAATAGTTTTTAATAATGTTAACAGTTTATTTTTATCAAGTAACAAAATGCAAAGTGCATGAAAAACGGTGATCTAACTCAAATCAATATTTAGTGTGACCAATATTTGCTTTTGTGGAGTGCTAAGGGCCAGGATACTCAGACCACTGAGCAATGGAAAGACGATCACTTGTGGTGGTGGCCATGCTCAGCAACTGTGGATCTGGCATCACATGAAAAGCTGGGTGTAGGGTTTATAATGCAAGAATAAAGAAAAGAAAAATAGAATTTTTTTGACACCAGTCGGGATATTCAACGGGATGTTTTAGGGGAATCCTTGAGTTTCCCAAAAAAGGCTCTGTTTGGCCTCTAAGCTGTGATTCTCAAATCCTTCAGTTTCCCCTAAAAAGGCTCTGTTTGGCCTCTAAGCTGTGATTCTCAAATCCTTCGATGTCCCCTAAAAAGGCTCTGTTTGAAGGATTTGAGAATCACAGCTTAGAGGCCAGTTTCCCCTAAAAAGGCTCTGTTTGACTTGTAACCTGTGATTCTCAAATTCTTCAGTTTCCCCTAAAAAGGCTCTGTTTGGCCTTTAACCTGTTAAACTCAAATCCTTCAGTGTCCCCTAAATTGTTATTCTTTTACCTCTAACCTGTGATTCTCAAATCCTTCAGTTTCCCCTAAAAAGGCTGTGTTTGGCCTCTAATTAGCTTTAAGAGATATTGGTGATGCACAGCTCTCAAGTTAGAGTGGTGCAAAATACCGCATGACGTGTATCATCACTTAATCTGAAAAGCTCATGCAGACACAATTATGCACACCGTATAGTAAGATATGTAAATTTTATTATATCAAAAAGCAAGGCCAAACAACAGACAAGATAAAAACAATTAAAATCAAGTAGGTCCTGTGACACTGGCTGCACTTATTATGTAAATAGATCACGTCCAAAATGGTGTATAGGGACAGAGGTCAGTTGAGGGAATCACTTGTTGTGTAGATAATTCAAAGGATCAATTCAATATAAACACCAGCATATAATAATCTTACATGTTGTCACCTGCTGGTGCTGGTACTACAACAACAACAACAATAGAACCTACTCCTTAACTAAGACATGACTCATAAGTACAAATTCATAATATCTATACCAATTGGAGGCTGCAACCTGGGTGTCCGGGGGCCCCACACATTCCGCTGCTCTAGGCAGCTTCCTCAGGGGAATCTAAGTGAGACTGTGAATATTCTGCCTTATATATATGTATTTTTTACCTCAAACAGGTGAGCGTGGGTGTAGTCATCACGTGCAAGGGCGTCAGAGTGTGGAAGTTGTAAAGATGGAGGCCGGGCATCCCCATGGCCGCTGACGTAGTAGCAAGCCAACCGAGACCATAGTAACAGGTCGTACACATCTGGTTGCGCGTCGGATGTGACGTAGCACACAGAGAGTTATTGAAAAATGAAAAGATGAATATTAAGGAATTGGAAGGTAAATTGTCAAAATGGGAAGATATTTCCATGATGTCAGGAGACAGTATATGGAGCAACCATTCACCTAGAAAAGGTAACCTCAGAGACAGGAGGTTGTATACTGACTGCAGTCAGTGACTGAACAGTGTAATACCTCCACTGTGTTACTGCAACAGCGGAGGTATCTGAATACTGTGCGGGTGTGCCCGCTATTGAGATGATCTGTACTGTTTATAATGCCAAAGGTCGGCGTACGTTTAATTTTCACCATGCGGTTTATGCTGTGTTGAAATAAACCAGTTGGACTTATTTCATAGAAGAGACTAGTTTGTATATTGTTTTGTGCTTCCAAGCGAGTGATCCCCAGCACATTCAATAGCGCTACCTCATACTACCTACAGGTCAGCCTCCAAATCGGTAGTTTAGTGGGCCCACATCTCCACACAACTCCGTATGCCTCACAGATTGCTCAGGCCATGCGCCCAGCTGGCCCTGCCTTTTCAGCTCAACGGGAACTCACCCATGACCGAGAGGAACAAGAAAGGCTCGCCACCATCATGCAGTCATGGACATTCGCCTAAGCTCACTTCACATTGTTGAACCTGCTACAACCAACACTCAGCCCTACTGGCCTTCAGCAAGAACTCACTTGTCAGCAAGGGATACAAGGCTGCGTTCTGCAATATCTGCTTCTTTAGATGAACATCTAACATTGGACCACTGACCTAGCCACACTTCAACTGGCAGCTCCTGAATCTGTTATAGTTCTCAATCCGACTCCGCTACTCTGCAAACCATCAGAATTGAACCGGGATTCAAAGAATTGCAGGGGATTTCTGAATCAGTGTCTCATTCACTTCAAGCTTCTCTCACTGCAGTACCCACTGACTCTGCTAGAGTGGCCTTTCTTGGAGGGAAAGGCTTTGGACACCTGAATAAATCCTCTACTAGAGAGACACAACCCCATCGTCTCCAATCTACAGAACTTCTTAGAGGTTTTCAGA
Organism: Allobates femoralis; assembly: GCA_033576535.1. Classification (NCBI taxonomy): domain Eukaryota; kingdom Metazoa; phylum Chordata; class Amphibia; order Anura; family Aromobatidae; genus Allobates; species Allobates femoralis. The sequence continues at coordinate 346,376,967 of JARQOC010000004.1, read as the reverse complement.
AGAATCTTCGATAAGCCCGGTCAAGTTGCCACTGCTAGCGAGGCTATGTTCACCATTTAGCAAGGAGATCAATACATGGTTCAATTCCGCACCATAGCATCCAAAATCAGGTGGAAAACAATGAACCCCTATTTGCTGCCTTCATACAGTGACTTTCAAGCGAGATTAAAGATGGATTAGCTGGTCAGGAGATGCCCACTTCTCTAGGCAAAATTATCATTCTCACCATCTGAATCCAAATCCAAAGATTCCAATTAAGAAGCAAAGGAGAAGATTCTGCAAAAAAGACTTCCTTGCCTGGCTCCTTCCTTCCAGAGGCCTCTCTCCCCTCGTCCTCCTGCTTTTGCATCCTTGGTGGCTTCGGAACCAATGGAAGTCGGTAGTGTCAAGATGGCCACTCGTAGGCAAAAGGAGAGGTTTACAAAAAACTTATGCCTGTACATCGGGAGTGGCAATCGTCTTCTCCGCTGCTGTCCAGAGAGGCAGGAAAACTCTGCCTATGCCAGATAAGAGAGCCACCCTAAGTGAAATAGATTCCGCTCTCTCTTTAAATGTTTCTATTCAGTTTTCCCATGGTGGAGTGAGGTTATCGGAGGTGGCCTACCTTGGCTCTGGATCAGCTGGTAATTTCATTCAACAGGCCCTACCTCTTCATCTCAGAATTCCTGTTACTCCACTGCAGCATCCACAGATCATCACCTCAGTTGATGGAAGACCCTTGCAAGACAGCATCCTAGGTATCACTGCGGAAGTGGAAACACAGATTGGAGCTCTTCACAAGGAGAAGATGTCCTTGTATGTGCTGCGTACCCTCTCCTCCCCGCTCCTTCTTGGCCTTCCATGACTGCTCATCCATAAATAAGTTCTTGATTGGCACTCTGGAGATGTCCTCAGATGGGGATAGGCCTGTCATAACAAGTGCCTGAAATCCATGGGACCAGGGCACTCTCCTTGTTCACCATCGGCTTTACCTCGGCTATCCACTACCTATTGGTCATTCATTGACATCTTCGACAAGGAGGCTGAGATCCTTACACCTCACAGGTCTTTTGATTGATCTTCTCCACAGCACTACGCCTCCTCAAGGTCGGATATACCCTTTATCTCCAGCTGATACTTAGTCTATGTCTGTATATATCAAGGAAAACCTGACCAGGGGTTTTATCCAGAAATCCTCCTCGCCGGCCTGTGTTGGTTTCTTTTTTTGTTAAGAATGGTCTCCCAATACCTACCCTCACGCAACCTGCGATCCTCCCAAGAGCTTCTCCTCTACTCCCCCCTCATCTCCTCTTCGCACAACCGCATACAGGATTTCTCCCGTGCTTCACCCAGACTCTGGAACTCACTGCCACAACACATCAGACATTCTCCTACCCTGGGAACCTTCAAAAGAAGCCTGAAGACCCACCTGTTCCGCCAAGCCTACCACCTGCAATAAGACCCGGTCCACCACACCGCCTCACGACTGGAACTTCCCCCTCCAACTGTATCCCCACCCACCCCTCGTAGACTGTGAGCCTTTGTGGACAGGATTTCTCCGCTCTTGTTTCTGTACAACCGAATTGTCAACATTTATGGTTACTTGTATTGTTACTATGTTACTTGTCCTAGTCTGCCCTTTTTAGCATGTAAAGCGCCATGGAATATAATGGCGCTATATAAATAAATAATAATAATAATAAAATAATAATAATAAAGAAGAAAGACAGATCTTTGATTCCATGTGTTGACTACCAGGGTCTTAACCAGATCACAGGAAAGAATAAATATCTACTTCCTCTCATCCTGGGGTTGTTTGATCATCTTTGTGTGGCTCCCCTGCGACCAGGGTGGCCACAGGTAGGAACTGCAGCCAGGCAGGTAGGAGACAGTTTGTGCACTGAACACCTTCAGCACACACACCCACCAGAGCACAATACCCAACCTGGAGCCCGGGACTCTAGGCAGGCAAGGGGTGTTAGGATTTAGAGGGAAGTGGGTGGAATGTAGGTCAGGTGACAGACCAGATACAAAAGGAGGAACCGTAGGTGGAGTGAGTTAGTAGGACAGTGGGTGCCAAGAGGTAAAGACAAGACCAAGTAGAAAGTGACACTTTCCCGGAGGGATAGGGCTCCCTGGAGGTGCAGAATCCACAGAGCCACCGTTCCATGGAGAGAAAGCCCGCTCCATAGCCTGCAGCCCAAGGGAAAGGAAAGACAGAGACTGGACCAGTGCCACCAGATCCGAGGAGTACGGCAGCGTTGACCGACTACAGGCGCGACAGGTTTCCCTTAACGTACCCGGTAGTCACACGGGTCGGAGAGAGCCCGGTGATCCCTTGCAAGACAGGGACACCCAAGGCTAGGCTGGGACCAGAGTGTCGGCTCTGAGGGGGACCACAGCTTTACACCGGATCCCAGACAAGCCGACGGGGGACTCTAATTCCAGGTCAGAGTTCCTACCACATGGGTTGGAGGCACAGCAGCGTATAGGACCTGGCTTGCCACCCACACACATAGAGGGAAGTCAGACAAAGGGACCAAGCTGCTGCCATACAACCCACAGGGAAGAACAGATGAGAGGAGAGCCAGAAAGGTTACAGAGAGAGTGAAAGGTCTCAGAGTGAAAGCCTTGGCTGCAGAGGGTTCAGAGACTGTCCGGAGTTAATTGTGTGAACTGTACCATGAATTGTTGGAACTGCACTAAGAACTTGCAAGTGAACACTGCTTCAGTCTCTTGTGTGTGATTCCCTGCAAACAGAACTTTTATTCCACCTTATACACTGTCAGGAGCAGCCCGACCCGCGGCGGGCTCATCCATCTAGCTGCAGCCCCATCCATCCTCCTGGCAGAGCTACGCTGCAGCGATGGTCCCCTTGCTGACCACAACCCGTGGGTGGCGTCACGACAACATCCCCTGTAAATATTCCCTTTTACTTGTGGGCTTGGGACACGGTCCGGACCAAGGACTGCCGTGATACCCCCCGTGATACCCCGGTCTGGTACCAAGTAACCCGTCCCAGTGTTCTCCACATTTGTGGACGAGAATATTTACTAAACTTGATCTTCAGGGAGCCCACAATTTAATCAGGATAAGCTCGGGGGATGAATGGCAGACTGCATTCAACACTCATGATTGGCACTATGAATACCCAATGATGCCTCTTGGTCTTAGTAATGCACCAGCAGTTTTTCAGGAGTTCATTAATGATATCTTCTGGGACCCTCTCTATTCCTATGTCATGGTATATATGGATGATATCCTGGTGTTCTCGCCCAACCTGTCTACTCATAGAAGAAATGTTCACGTTCTTCAGAGGCTAAGGGAGAATCGTTTATATGCAAAATACGAGAAATGCCTCTTTGAATGAAAATCTTTGCTCGTTCTTGGATACATTATCTCTGATTTAGGAGTCGAGATGGATCCAGTGAAGGTTTCCACTGTCTTCAAATGGCTCTGTCCATCAAAGTCATCCAGCGATTTTGTTGAATTCGCTAAACAATACCGTCTGTTCATTCCACACTTCTCTGCTCTTGTCTGTCCCATTATCTCCCTAACCTGCAAGGGAGTTCCAAAAGAAGGGTCGCAGCACTCCAGTCTAATGTAGCCAATTTGTTTAAACCAGCTTTAGGCACAGGAAAATTACGATGTTTCAGGCACACACGGCCTTAGTCCAGCAACCACACCTTGGTCTGCTAAGCCTTTTATGCATTTTGCACCCAATACATCAATTCATGCTAATTAATCAATTTACAGTGTTAAATCGTTATAATATTTTCACAGTGTCAAATCATTATAATATTTTGTGTTCTATGGCTCTTGCTACCGTTATTATACTTTCAGGTGTCTCTGTTATACCAAAGTGATAAAATACTTATACAGTGTTTACAATTACCATGAATTGATGTACTGATTGCAAGATGCATAAAAGTCTTAGCAGACCAAGGTGTGGTTGCTGGACTAAGGGCATGTGTGCCCCGAAACGTCGCCATTTTCCTGTGCCTAAAATTGGATTAAACAATTTGGCTACATCAGACTGTTGTGCTGTGACCCTTCTATTGAAACTGTATGTATTATAGGGGACTTGTAAGGCATTTCCTGGATCCCTTAGCACCCAATTGAAACCAGCATACAGTGCTGCTATGCTTTTGTTTCTTATATAACCTGCAAGGGAGCTAAACCCAAGAATGGGACCCCTAAAGCTGAAGTGTCCTTTCAAACCCTTAAACAGGCCTTCTCCTCTGCTCCCACTCTATGTAGACAGGACATTAACAAGCAATTCGTCCTCAAGGTAGATGCTTCCTCCTTTGAAGCTGGGGCCGTGCTAACTCAGAGACTTGCCTCTGGAAAAATGGTAACTTGCAGTTTCTTCTCCAAAGCCTTCTTGGCCAGCAAATGCAATGAATCCATTGGCAATCGTGAACTGCTCATCATGAAATTGGCATTGGGGGAGTGGCGAAATTATTGAAGGGTGCTGTTCATCCGGTCATCATCTTCACCAACCACAAAAATCTTGCTTATCTCCACTCTGCCCAAACATTGAACCTCCATCAAGCTAGTTGGTCATTGTTCTTTGCCCACTTCAAGCTCTGCACCATTTTTGTGCGGCTGAGAAAAACCTTAAGGCCGATGCGCTGTCCAGGTGCTTCCTATCTGCTTATCAAGAGGAGGAACTCCAGCACATCATTGAGCCTGATAAAATGCCCACTGTAGCTTCTGTTACCCTGTCACAACTTACTCCTGATAAGACTCTAGTTACTGAGGAGAATAAGAAGTGAGTGTTGTTATAGGATCATTCTTCTAAGTTGGCGGGCCATGTCAGCCAGAAGAAAACCTTGCAGCTTATTGGACGGCACTATTGGTGGCCAACATTACGCCAAGATGAGATCAACTTTGTGGCTGTTTGCCCATCCTGTGCTTGCAACAGGACACCTAAAATTTCCTGCCGGTTGTCTACTTCCTCTTCCAGTCCCAGTCTCAATATGGTAACACAGTGCTATGAATTTCATCACGGATTTGCCTAGCTCTTCAAATTGCATCATTATTTGGGTCAAGGTGGATTGGTTTTCCAAGATGAGTCACTTCATACCTTTAATGGGTCTCCCTTCCAAACCTAAATTGGCAGACCTCTTCGTCCATCATATCCTCCGCCTCCATCTCTTTTCTCGGCATATTGTCTCTGATATGAGAGTCCAATTCATCTCCCATTTCTGGCAGTCACCCTGCAAATTGCTGGATATCGCTATTGATTAATCTTTCACCTATTACTTGTGACACTTTGTGAGCTTTCATTACAGTGATTGGTACTCGCTGCTGTCCTGTGCTGAATTTTCTTACAATAACCATGTTGGTGAATCCAATATGGAATTTCCTTTTTTCTTTGTGTATGGACAGCACCCTAGAGTTCCTACTTCTGTCGTGCTTCCTTCTGACAATCCAGCGACTGAGTCTCTTTCTAGAGATTTCTCACAAATATGGGCCAAGACGGAGGTTTCCCTGAAACAGGCAGCTATCAAGATGAAGAAGCATGTGTAAACAGACGTCTGGATTTTCCATCCTTTCGCCGTGGTGAAAAGGTGTGGCTCTCCTGTAAGTATTTTTATCTCAAAGTGCCTTCTTTTAAACTAGGTCCTCGATTAATTGGTTCATTCAAGCTCCTTCAGTGGATAAACGAGGTGTCTTACAGCTCTGAACTGCCACGCTCCATGCACAATTACAATTCCTTCCATGATTCCCTCCTGAAGCCAGTGGTTCTCAGTCCGTACTTTCATGATTCTGGGGCTTCTTCTCCTCCTGTCTCCACTGACGACGTCTATGAAGTGCAGGACATCTTGGCCATGAAAAGGAGAGGTAACAAGACTCTTTTCCTGATGGACTGGAAAGGATTTGATCCTGAAGAAAGAATGTGGGAACCTGAGGAGCATATCAATGCGCCTTGTCTTCTGGAGAAGTTTCAAATTGGCAGGAGGTATAGGATGTGTAAGGAGGGGGGTACTGTCTGGCCCCATGCTGTGGGACCTCCCCTGGGCTAGGAGATCAGTGCCCATCACGCAGCTCTGTGCACCCTGACTGCCCTATGGTCACTGCGGGGCCAGTCTCCACTAAGCAGGGAGACCAGTGCCCATCATGCAGTCCCACTCGGTCTGCTTATAGTTACTCTCAGGTTACTTACCCATCCAGCGATCCTGCGCCGCATCCCAACACTCTGTCCTCCTCCTTCTCTTCCCAAGGTCTGATTCCTTCCAGCAAAGCCTCCAGGAGCATGCTTAGGTCACGTGCCCCACCCACTCAATTCTCTTAAAGGGCCAGTACATCTCTTCTTAATCTCACTTGAGTCGGTTGACAGGGTAGGGGATACTCAGACACCGGGATAGGCGGTTGCTTCGATGCGGGAATCATGGCTGGTCGGTTCCCTGTTCCGTGCCCTGGACCCTCAGTGGTAGGGGATGGGGGTGATGCTGATGGGGGAATTGGTATCCTGACGCCACCTGTGGTACCTGGTGATAGGTTACCAGTGCTGCGGCCGGCCGCTGAGGTGATGGGAGGCAGCGTTGGGTAGTACAGCTCCCCACAGGTGGAGCTTTACCTCAGGGCAGTGGATCGGATGAGAGGAGTAGTAGTAGCGGTCCTGCTGTGAACTCTGCAGGTGGCAGCGGGAAAGCAGGCACACACTCACACAATAGTCTTGGGTTTCAGTAACAGGTACGGTCCAGGAGGGTAACCAGGTGTCAGTGCAGCTTGGGGCATTCACCTTGGAGAGTTGTGAGGCCTCCTCTGTTAGTGTGTGTGTCTTTTTGGGGTAAGCTCTGCCTTTAGCTGAACCTGCCGCTAAAAAGGCACTTTTTTGCCTCAAAACTGTGAATACAAAATCCTTCACTTTCTCCTAAAAAGGATGTGTCTGGCCTTAAACAAGTACGTTCCAAATCTGTGTGCATAAAAATGAGTGTTAAATCCTGAGATGGTGGTTTAAAGGGGAAGGGGAAAAGGGTTGTTGGAAAGGGGAATAGGCCTGGTGTTGGAGGTGTATGTGAGGTAGGTGCTACTGATAATCTTACTGAATTTGTAGTAACCAAAGTTTGGCTTGTCATCATATCCCAAGCAAAGCGACTTCTTTTACTGGACAGCCTACTCCAGTGTTTTTGTCTGCCAGCAGTAGAGGGATATTAGTTGTGGATGAGGCCCAACTTTTGCTACCGTTCATGGAAACCACTGCATCAAGTGGTCTGTCCTCCTGTTCCTTCACCTCAACATCACAAACAGAACAGCCCTCAGAGGTGACACCCTAATTACCCTTGTATCACCCTATGTCACAACTCTCAACCATACAACTGATTATGGGGAAATCCAGATGGGCGATTCTACAGAAATGTTAACACATTCAATTCAATGGGCTTCAGAGGTCTGCTCCAAAGATTTAGGCTAGGATCACACTTGGGAGCCTGCATCCAGTAACTGGATGCAGTACTGGATCCAGTTTTTCCCCTTTTTCTGTTTGGAGGCAATTTTACCGGATCAAGTACCTGATAAGGTACCTGATGGTACTGGATCAGGTTCCCATAGGGTCCCATGTTAAAAAACTGATCAGGTTTTGCTAAAATGCCAAAAAATGTTGCAGACCCTATTAAAACCTGACTTCTCATAAACTGGATCCAGTAGACAGATTGCACTTTGGCAAACAATTGTTAAGGAGTCTATGGGTCAGGTACCTGATCACGTTTTCAGGATGAAAAACTGGATCCAGTAACTGGATTGCAAACGCAAGTGTGACCCTAGCCTTACATACTGCATAGGAGGAAAGCATCTGCCCAAATTATTTTGGAGTTTGATCTGAGGGATGGAGGAAGTATGGTCCCAGCAGAATCCAAACCCTTGTTACCAGATGTTAATCCCCGGGGGGAAGGTGATGATGAGGAGACTCAAATACCTGAGGAGCACCCACACTGTACTGTGCATTCAGGGCAGGAAAAGAAGAAGGATGACTCTCATGGCTAGGAGTGGGACAACACAGAGGATGATGATGAGGTTCTAGATACCAATTGGAATGAACCCAGAGTCATGCAGAGTAGCTCAGCAGAGGAGGAGGTTAAGTTGCATGTTCCCACAGAGAGTCTGAGGGCTGCAAGTAAGCCAGGTGGACGCGGGTCTATAGTTGTCCAAGGCGGCAAAGGTTGCCTAGCCTGGGCCTTTTTTCTTACCGTACATAATGACCCATCTCCCGTCATTTGCAAACTTTGTACTAAAAAATTAAGTACTACTACATGAACTGCCACATGGCCCAGCACCATGCATTTGTCTGGCTAAAATACTGTGTTAAAACTGTATCTAGCGGACATCACTGAACACAGTCCGCTGTATCAACAGCAACTGCTGCTTCTTCCTCCTTTGTCACCGTGGCGAGTGTTGTCCTACAGGTGTCCTGCTGCAGGACCTTCACTTGTTCACCTAGTACAGTCGGGGCGACTGACAGACCTTCAGCTGTTACGGAAGTGGACATGCTTGCTGGTTTTGATAGACCCTGAGCACAACACTTGTTTGTCAACCCACCTTAACCTCTGGGTCTGCACTTCCTTCACAGTGCAGCAATTTGTCCGATACACCTGACTCCACCCATTTTCATCACAGCAGCCACAGTCCTGGTCATAGTAAAGATTATTTCCTCCTACACATCCCAAAGCAAAGAACTTGAACTTCACCATCTCCCATTTGTTGGCCACACAAATGCGGCATTTTTGCCTGGTGGATATAGATGGTTTCTGAAAGCTAATGGCCATTTTGTCCCCCCAGTATCAGTTGTCCAGTCATCACTACTTCTCAAAGCAACTTGTGCTATACTAGTATGTCACAGACAACATCACCATTCCTTGACAAACTCTCAATGCCCATGCCATCAGAGGTGGTCTGTATCCTTTTGCATTTTGGGCTTCAAAAATAGAGGTGTGGCCTGAGCTTGCCAGTCACGCCTTGAAGGTTTTGTGATACCTGGCAGCCAGAGTTCTCTCAGAACATGTCTTCAGTGCTGCTGGTTGTGTCCTGACAGATAAGTGCATATGGCTGTACTCTAAAAGTGTAGAATGCCTAAATTTCATCAAGATCAATAAGTCATGGATCTCCAAGGACTTTTCCACCACAGTGGGAGACTGGGCAGACTTTCAGTGTGCTGCATTAATTTCGTCATTATACAATTTTTATTTTGGGTCAATTGATGCAACTTTGGCGGTATCTGGTCCTCATTTTTGTTTAAATGCGGAGACTCTTCTTTGGGTTTCCTTCTTGTGTGTTTCCTGAATTTAGCAGGGTTCTCTGAACATCATGCCTACACCTGTCCCTCATCCCCCTGTTCCTGATCAATGTTTAACCTTGACATGCTAGGCCAGGCCCTGTTCCAGACCCTGTGCCATGCTTGCAGGCTGCACCATTATACAATTTTTATTCTGTGTCAATTGATGCCACTCTCATGGTATTTGGCCTTAATTTTTTAAACATGTAGACTCTTCATGAGGTGTCTTTGTTGTGTGTTTCATGAATTTAGCAGGGCTCTTTGAGCACCATGCCTGTCACTTATCTCCCTGTTCCTGATCAATATTGAAGCTTGAAATACTGGGTCATGCCTCATCCCATACGTCCATAATACACCATGATAAAAATTTTAACTGTGGGGAACAGGTGGCACTTTTACTGGTGGCTAACCCAGATTTGAACTGTTTCAGCAGGTTTTCTGCCCCATGTAAGGTGTTTTCTATGCCCTTGATTTTGCCTCTCATTCATTGGAATAAGGTTCAAATGTTCAGCGAACTCTTCGTCGAACAGTTCAGCGAACATATGCCAATTCAATGAACCGAATCAAACCCAAATTTCAGAAGTTTCACTCATGTCTAGTTGCTACACTTTTGGATCTGCAATACAAGAGTAAATTTAGACAGATACTTCCTGCCCTGGGCAGGGACATGTGCATGCTGGAGTATAAAAAAACGTTTGTAGACAAACTTTGGACTGCTTTTCCACAACACAGCAGTGAGGCACACAGTACGCATTGCAGAGCTACACTTCCAACTACACATGCCCTTTAATTTGCTTCCCATTGATTACAATGGGGTTCGGAAGTTTGGCAAACATATGCCAATTCAGCGAACAGAACTGAACAGGAACTTCAAACGGTTCTCTCATCTCTATTCCTAACCACTGGACCGCCTTGCTGCCTAAATGAGTAAAACTTTTAAAAAACAGCACCTTTAAAAGCTATATTACAAAATGGCCTCTTCTGATTAGCTCTAAGATAGTATGTTGTGCATATTGTGAAGGATATTAATGTCTACACATACAGTATTACGTCTAAAAAAAGTTTTGAGTTGAAGAACTCCATAGCCTTTTTTTTCTATGGGAACTGTCTAAGGTCCACTTTACAATAAGTTAAATATTTGCACTGTATAGGTTCAGCTATTTAATGACAAATTGCTAAAAGCTATGTAATACCTCTAAAATGTTGTGATATCTTATACAGTTATGCAGTTTCATAGGAAACGTTTTCATCATTTCAGGGTGCCATGTGAATGTAAAAAAGGGGAAGACATTTAAACATATAGTAACTGATCATTAGTACAGTAGTCACAAGGACCTAGATTCTCTTTTATGATGCTATTTCACAAACTGTTATTTTACTAATGCATTGCTGCGTTCAATAAGTCACTGTGCTTCTTCTTCTCAATAAAGCGAGAGTGCTTTCAGGCTCTATTTGCTTCCTGCTGACTGCTGCTCATCAAAGTAAGAGTTCCTCTAGTTCTTAAAACAAAATGCTAATATGTTGACTGTACAACTTCAAAAGAATAGCTTCTTTTTTCCTATATTATGATTTCCATCCTTTTCTTCCATCCTTTTCTCTTTATAGATCATATTCACTGTTTTGTAAAATACTTAAATCAAAATAACTTCTTTATTTAGTATGAAATGTCAAAACAGACAATTGTCAGAACTCATTACTTACGCTATCTATCTATCTATCTATCTATCTATCTATCTATCTATCTATCTATCTATTGTAAGGTAGCGGTTAGGATCGGCACGACGGAAGGCAGTGACTCAGGCAACTGTTCACACAACACACAGTTTAATGGTACAGTTCAGGTATATTACAGACCTCCAGGTTCTGGGGCACAGCTGGTACAACTCTGTTCATCCAACACACACAGTACCTCTGTATCTAGGACAGGCTCTGTCCTGGCCGGCTCCACTGGTGAGGGCCAGGTCCTCACTGCTAGGCTGTGTTATCAGCACACAACCACTCTCTCTGCACCGTCCGCTCACTAGTCTCCTGAACGTCCTCTCTGAGAGAGCTCCCAGGCTGTGTTAGCTTCACACAGCAGTTCCTCCTGTTCTCCTCCACTCCTCAGCCCAGGGCAGCTCATATCATTTCCTATCCCATCACAGGTGGGCTGAGTGCTTTCAATCAGCACTTAGCTCAGATCTCACTTCTGTTAACCCTGTGAGTGCTGCCACAGAGCAAAAGATACAGTCCCCCATGTGCTGTACACCGGTCAGGGGACACATCGGGGTCGCATCACCACATACCTCCCCCCTCTGTTCAAGCCCGTGGGGCGGAACACCAGCCCACGATCCCGGGCCTCGAGACAGGGCCCCCCGTCCTCGGAGCCCACCGGTCGAGGGGACCGTCGACCAGGGCCGTCCGCGTCTGACACGTGGTCCCGTACCGGCACCAACTGTTTCCTTGTGTACCAAGACCAATCGGACCCAGTCACTCTATGTCTCAGAGGCACATCTGTGGGAGGTCTCCCCCTCCCCCAACGGCCAGTGTGGTCCACCTATCCTTTTGGCTATGTGGAGTCCTGACGCTATGTCTTCTGCTACACGATTGGGCAGGTCATCCGAGTCCCGTAGCCCTAAGTCCACAGTGGAGTCACTGTCTGTACCATGAGTACATCTACGGGTCTTGGGACATTGTGGTTGGCGCTTCTGCACCTGTATGCGGGGGTTGTACGCTCTGAAACCTCCTGCCTTTACCTCTAGGGAACGCCTATCGGGATTACACTCTTTCCCTATAGTGGTGACCCCTATGGCAGGTGTCCCAGAGTCGGGATCTTTGGGCTCAGGGCCTGGACCATTCACTACCTGAGGATTAGTTTGCCTCTCCCACAGAGTCCAGAACAGAGGAAAATCCCTCCCCAAAATCATATCGAAAGGCAGTGTCTTCACCACCCCCACTTCATGTCGAACCCGTCCGGACAGGGTAGTGATAGTGACCCTCCTTGTTGGATACCTACGGTGGTCCCCATGGACCCCAAGCACTCGCACCGTACGGCCGGTGGGTTGGGATCCAGAGGCCAAGGAGGCACACACAAGGGTCACACCACTCCCTGAGTCCAACAGGGCCGTAGCGTCATATCCATTGAGCCGAACCTGGCACAAAACACTCCTTTTACTCCCAGTCCCATAGCATCCTGCCCTGGCAGATTGGGCGAACATGGACATCCGGCGGGTATACCCACAGTCCATAGACTCCGTGTTGAGGGGACACTGCGCCATTGTGTGTCCTGACTCCTGGCATCGCCAACACCTTATGGCAGGGAAAAAATTATTTACGGTGCCCCGCTTAGGAGACCCGGGTTTCCGTCTCACTTCTGGGCGGTGCACATTCTCTGCCTGTGGTGGGGTTGAACCCAGCAGAGGCCTGGGTTGGGGGTCCCTAATTGCCGGTTTGGTGGATGCGGTCCGCCGTGCTGCACGCAGTGTCCCAGAGTCCCGAATCAAGTCTTGTGTAGCCACATGCCGCTCCACCACACTCACTACCTGATCTAGGGTACCCGGGTCACCTTGTCCCACCCACTGTTGGATGGAGACAGGCAGAGTGTGCACAAACCGGTCAACAACCACCCTCTCTATCATTTGTGCGGGGCTCAGGCTTTCAGGCTGCAGCCACTTCTTTACCAGGTGCAACAAGTCATAGGACTGAGACTGGACGGGTTTACCCTCCTCAAAGGACCACTGGCTTACCCGTTGAGCCCTTACATACGTATTAACCCCCATTCTGGCAAGGATCTCACCTTTCAGAGTCCCATAGTCCATGGTGTCCTCTGTGCAGAGGTCTAGGTAGGCTTTTTGGGACTCTCCGGTTAAGTAAGGCGCCAACATTTCTGCCCACTGCTCTGGGGTCATCTTTTGCATTGCACGCCTTACCACCTTCCGGACGCTGCTGTCATCTCCTTGACCTGGGGATGGAGCCGCTGGCTTTGCACGGATTGCCTCCGTCAGAAGATCCAACTGTCGCTGCTGATGCTCCTGTTGGCGCTGCTGATGCTCCTGTTGGCGCTGCTGATGCTCCTGTTGCTGCTGCATTTGCCTGATCAAGAGCTGATTAGCCTCCTGTTCTGCGACCTGCTGTTGCTTCTGCATTTGCTGCTGTTGTTGCTGTGCTTGCACCAGGTGCTTAAGCAGGTCCTCCATGCTGGCTGCTGGTTTGTACTGTAGCGTAGCAGGTTTTACCACTGACATGTGTGAACTGAGTTTGCCTTTTTTTTTTTTTTTTCACCAAGTCATTGCCGTCAGCAACCAGGTTGCTGTGCCCGCATTCTCCACCACATGTAAGGTAGCGGTTAGGATCGGCACGACGGAAGGCAGTGACTCAGGCAACTGTTCACACAACACACAGTTTAATGGTACAGTTCAGGTATATTACAGACCTCCAGGTTCTGGGGCACAGCTGGTACAACTCTGTTCATCCAACACACACAGTACCTCTGTACCTAGGACAGGCTCTGTCCTGGCCGGCTCCACTGGTGAGGGCCAGGTCTTCACTGCTCTCTGCACCGTCCGCTCACTAGTCTCATGAACGTCCTCTCTGAGAGAGCTCCCAAGCTGTGTTAGCTTCACAGAGCAGTTCCTCCTGTTCTCCTCCACTCCTCAGCCCAGGGCAGCTCATATCATCTCCTATCCCATCACAGGTGGGCTGAGTGCTTTCAATCAGCACTTAGCTCAGATCTCACTTCTGTTAACCCTGTGAGTGCTGCCACAGAGCAAAAGATACAATCCCCCATGTGCTGTACACCGGTCAGGGGACACATCGGGGTCGCATCACCACACTATCTATCTTTTTTTTGCATGTTTGTCACACTTAATTGTTTCAGACCACAGACAAATTTCAATATTAGACAAAGATAACACAAGTAACCACAAAATGCAGTTTGTAAATGATGGTCTATATTGTAAGGGAAAAATAAATCAAAATTTAACTCAGCTCCCCAAAGATGTGATAAATCATAGGTAATTTATGGGATGCAATTACTTTTTCACACAGGGCCCTGTATGTTTGGATTTCTTTTCCCTTAGGCTGGCTTCACACTGCAGTTTTTCACTGATCAGTGTCCATCACTGTTTGGGTGCCAAAACCAGGAGTGTCTCCAAAACTCAGAACAGGTGTCAATCTTTCAATTATACTTTTTCTCTACAAGTTCCTTTCCTGTTTCCTCTACTGGTTTTGGCACCCTAACACTGATGGACACTGATCAGTGAAAAACTGCAGTGTGAAGCCACCCTTAATAATAAAGACCCTTCATTTATAAACTACATTTTGTGGTTACTTGTGTTATCTTTGTCTACAATTTAAATTTGCTTGGTGATCTGAAACATTTAAGTGTGACAAACATGTAAAAAAAATAAGACATCAGGAAGAGGGCCAACACTTTTTCACATCATTACACATCATTGTAGGATTTTCTTTTCCTGCTTCTTTGGATGAGCAGTGAGTTTTCACAAACTCTCATTATCCTAAATCACATTAAAATGGCTGTTGCATTTCCTGCCTAGGCTTTTATAAAGGTTACTAGATGGCGGTCCGATTCTAAAGAATCGGGTAGTCTAGAATCTATATAGTTTATTTACTAATAGTTAGGGGAGTGCGGTGAAATTAATTGTGTGTATACAGGTGGCTCATTGGGTAGCAGAGTATACGGTGGCTCAGTGGGTAGCAGTGAGTGCGGTGGCTCAGTGGGTAGCAGTGAGTGCGGTGGCTCAGTGGGTAGGAGTGAGTGCGGTGGCTCAGTGGGTAGCAGTGAGTGCGGTGGCTCAGTGGGTAGCAGTGAGTGCGGTGGCTCAGTGGGTAGCAGTGAGGGCGGTTGCTCAGTGGGTAGCAGTGAGTGCGGTGGCTCAGTGGGTAGCAGTGAGTGCGGTGGCTCAGTGGGTAGCAGTGAGTGTGGTGGCTCAGTGGGTAGCAGTGAGTGCGGTGGCTCAGTGGGTAGCAGTGAGTGGGGTGGCTCAGTGGGTAGGAGTGAGTGCGGTGGCTCAGTGGGTAGCAGTGAGTGCGGTGGCTCAGTGGGTAGCAGTGAGTGCGGTGGCTCAGTGGGTAGGAGTGAGTGCGGTGGCTCAGTGGGTAGCAGTGAGTGCGGTGGCTCAGTGGGTAGCAGTGAGTGCGGTGGCTCAGTGGGTAGCAGTGAGGGCGGTGGCTCAGTGGGTAGCAGTGAGTGCGGTGGCTCAGTGGGTAGAGTGAGTGCGGTTGCTCAGTGGGTAGCAGTGAGTGCGGTGGCTCAGTGGGTAGCAGTGAGTGCGGTGGCTCAGTGGGTAGCAGTGAGTGGGGTGGCTCAGTGGGTAGGAGTGAGTGCGGTGGCTCAGTGGGTAGCAGTGAGTGCGGTGGCTCAGTGGGTAGCAGTGAGTGCGGTGGCTCAGTGGGTAGCAGTGAGTGCGGTGGCTGAGTGGGTAGCAGTGAGTGCGGTGGCTCAGTGGGTACAAGTGAGTGCGGTGGCTGAGTGGGTAGCAGTGAGTGCGGTGGCTCAGTGGGTAGCAGTGAGTGCGGTGGCTCAGTGGGTAGCAGTGAGTGCGGTGGCGCAGTGGGTAGCAGTGAGTGCGGTGGCGCAGTGGTTAGCAGTGAGTTGTGTGGCTCAGTGGGTAGCAGTGAGTGCGGTGGCTCAGTGGGTAGCAGTGAGTGCGGTGGCTCAGTGGGTAGCAGTGAGTGCGGTGGCTCAGTGGGTAGCAGTGAGTGCGGTGGCTCAGTGGGTAGCAGTGAGTGCGGTGGCTCAGTGGGTAGCAGTGAGTGCGGTGGCTCAGTGGGTAGCAGTGAGTGGGGTGGCTCAGTGGGTAGGAGTGAGTGCGGTGGCTCAGTGGGTAGCAGTGAGTGCGGTGGCTCAGTGGGTAGCAGTGAGTGCGGTGGCTCAGTGGGTAGGAGTGAGTGCGGTGGCTCAGTGGGTAGCAGTGAGTGCGGTGGCTCAGTGGGTAGCAGTGAGTGCGGTGGCTCAGTGGGTAGCAGTGAGTGCGGTGGCTCAGTGGGTAGCAGTGAGTGCGGTGGCTCAGTGGGTAGCAGTGAGTGCGGTGGCTCAGTGGGTAGCAGTGAGGGCGGTGGCTCAGTGGGTAGCAGTGAGTGCGGTGGCGCAGTGGGTAGCAGTGAGTGCGGTGGCGCAGTGGTTAGCAGTGAGTGCGGTGGCTCAGTGGATAGCAGTGAGTGCGGTGGCTCAGTGGGTAGCAGTGAGTGCGGTGGCTCAGTGGGTAGCAGTGAGTGTGGTGGCTCAGTGGGTAGCAGTGAGTGCGGTGGCTGAGTGGGTAGCAGTGAGTGCGGTGGCTCAGTGGTAGCAGTGAGTGTGGTGGCTGAGTGGGTAGCAGTGAGTGCGGTGGCTCAGTGGGTAGCAGTGAGTGCGGTGACTGAGTGGGGAGCAGTGAGTGCGGTGGCTCAGTGGGTAGCAGTGAGTGCGGTGGCTCAGTGGGTAGCAGTGAGTGCGTTGGCTCAGTGGGTAGCAGTGAGTGCGGTGGCTCAGTGGGTAGCAGTGAGTGCGGTGGCTCAGTGGGTAGCAGTGAGTGCGGTGGCTCAGTGGGTAGCAGTGAGTGCGGTGGCTCAGTGGGTAGCAGTGAGTGCGGTGGCTCAGTGGGTAGCAGTGAGTGCGGTGGCTCAGTGGGTAGCAGTGAGTGCGGTGGCTCAGTGGGTAGCAGTGAGTGCGGGCAGAGGACAGGCTGGAGGGGGCAGAGGGGACTGAGGGGGCACAGGCTGGAGGGGGCAGAGGGGACTGAGGGGCACAGGCTGGAGGGGGCAGAGGGGACTGAGGGGGCACAGGCTGGAGGGGGCAGAGGGGACTGAGGGGGCACAGGCTGGAGGGGGCAGAGGGGACTGAGGGGGCACAGGCTGGAGGGGGCAGAGGGGACTGAGGGGCACAGGCTGGAGGGGGCAGAGGGGACTGAGGGGGCACAGGCTGGAGGGGGCAGAGGGGACTGAGGGGGCACAGGCTGGAGGGGGCAGAGGGGACTGAGGGGGCACAGGCTGGAGGGGGCAGAGGGGACTGAGGGGGCACAGGCTGGAGGGGGCAGAGGGGACTGAGGGGGCACAGGCTGGAGGGGGCAGAGGGGACTGAGGGGGCACAGGCTGGAGGGGGCAGAAGGGACTGAGAGGGCACAGGCTGGAGGGGGCAGAGGACCGTGTGGGGCTGCAGACTCACCGCGGGCCGCTCGTCTGGTGTAGGAGGAGAGGAGGGGTGGGCAGAGCTGCAGGACAGGAAGTCCCGCCCTCCCTCCTCTCCAGGCGCGCGGCGGGCGTTTGGGAGCACGGGTACCCCCAGGGGTTGTGTGGCCCCCCGAGGTGGCGGGCAATGGGCCCCCCCTGTCTTCCGGTATGTAGGCTAGTGGCTGGAGGGCAGAGGGTGGAGGGGAGAGGCTGTAGGGCACACGGTACTTCCGAGGTCGGAACGTTCCTGTGCGGGTGCCTGTAGCCGGGCTGCGCCCGGCTACTCTGCACTGGCTGGCGTCACCAGCCCTGGCCTTAGACCATCACGGAAGTACCCTTCGGGTTTTCCGGAAGTGGCCTTCGGCTTTTATATTATAGATAATAGTCCCACTGATAGCAGAAATGTTAGGAGTGGCCAAATCAACAGTTTGGTACATTTTGGAAAAAAAAAGAATGCATTGGTAAGTTTGGCTTGGGAACCATTGGTGGATGATTGCAGAATCCTTTCCATGGTGAAGAAAAACCCCTTCACAACACCCAGCCACGTAAAGACTCTCAAGGAAGTAGGTAGTTCAGTATCTAAGTCTACCACAAAGAGAAGACTTCATGAGAGAAAATAGACAGAGTTCAAAACAAGGTACAACCCATTTATCAGACTTAAAAATAGAAAGGCCTGATTAGACTTTTCCAAAACCATCTAATGAAGTCAGCCTAGTTCTGGAAAAGAAATCTTTGGACAGATGAAACTAAGATTAACTCGTACCAGAATGATGGGAAGAAGAACAAATGGAGAAAGCTTGGAACGATCCAAAATTGATGATCTAAAGCACACGATATCTTCTGTAACACATGATAGAGGATCTGTGACATGGTCAAGCATGGCTTTCAATGGCACTGGGTCCCTAGCGTTTATTGAAGATGTGACTGAAGACAGAAGCAACCGAATTAATTCTGAATCTATAGGATTACACTTTCTGTTCAAATTCAACAATATTCAGCAAGGTTGATTGCATTGCGCTTCACAGTACAGATGGACAATGACTCAAAATATACTGCAAAAGCAACCCACAAGTTTTTTTAAGGCAAAGAAATTGAATATTTGGTAAAGCCAAGTCGATCACCATATCTCAACCCCATCAAACATGCATTTCATATGCCAAAGACAAATGTTAAAGCAGAAAGAGCCACAAACAAACAACAACTGAAGTCAACTTCAGAAAATGCCTTGAAAAACATCACAAACTCAGCATTTGATTTGCCTCCTTCACCTCCTTTAGGGCCCTTCTCCTTAACCTCTCCCTTAATATGACATATGTTCCAATGGTGCTGCGAGAATCCCACCACATCCGTACTGTGCAGCCAGGGCTCACCGTCATCAGGCAGTGTTGAAATTAAAATGCCTTGGAGAATACAGTCACACAGCTGAAGAGTTGTGGACAGCCATCCAGATCGAGTTTCAGCAATGGATGTCTCCACTGAACCTGGAGCCAGAAAAGGCCATGAGTGATAACAATGTGAACCTGGTGGCAGCCCTACATGGGGGCAACCTCACACACAGGACTTGCATACCTCACTTCCTCACCCTGGTTGTACAGCAATTTCAAGACACTCTCTTGGTCTGGATGCGCTATTGCAGAAGGCACGATCGCTTTGTGCTCACTTCTACCATTCACACACAGTGGCTCATTGACATGCTACAGAGGTATTTCTACCTACCGGTTAACAGGTTGATAGGCGATGTGATGACACAGTGGAATTCCACTCTGCAAATGTTGCAGTGACTGTGGCAGCAACATCGAGCCCTGGTGCAGTATGTCATGATGTATAGCCTGCACCAATGCTGTATGCATGTGGGGCAAATCACCTTGCAGACTGGACACAGATCAAGGACCTCTCCACCCTTGTGCACAGTTTCAAAATGGCTACTAAGTTAGTTAGTGCTGAAGATGCTATCATCAACATCACCATTCTGGTCATCTACATGCTGGAGTACACTTTGAATAGTTTTTGAGAGGAGGTGGTAGTCGCAGAGGAAGAGGAGGAAGCAGAAGATGATGCGGAAGGCATACCAATATCTCTATGGTTTGCACTGATATTGTCATAAACTCTTGCTTACGCCTCCACGCCACCAGGCCAACAGCGGCGTGTGGCATGAGTCCAAGGTGAAATTTGAATGTGGACCCACTAGACCACAGGGGAGACCGGGGTCAGCCCATACTAGGGAAGAGCAGCAACCGGGGTCTGTGGCAGCTGAGCAAGTGGGCAAGGTGTTAACAGTCAGGACTTGAATACACCACACATCTTCAGGTATAAAGAACATAAAGTTTACGAAAGAAGGTACAGTAAAAGGTAACGAGATATTATGCCAGGCTGTCAATTCCGCACATCAGGCTAGGGGAACATCACAGGTTGGCTGATGTCAGGCAATGGCATGGTAGGAGGTTATCACGGGTTGAGCACTGGCACAGCAGGAGTACATCAGACTCCAACCTCAGGCAGACATCATCACTGGATGGACCCCAGGGAACAGGCCGTACATCAGGACACAGGTGGAACTCGAATAGCACAGGTCTAGGAACACCGACAGTTAGTTAAGCACACCAGCTGGTCAGATCGAGGAAGCTCAGATAGAGCCATCACCGAAAAACAATGCTCACGACTCCCCAGGAACACGGAGGAGGAGCCCATCCAGGAAAATGAGCAGGACTATGGAACATGGACTGGAAGACCAGAAACTCGGACTGCACATCTGGACTCAGGTTAAACATCAAGGACACAGGCAGGATATCTGGACTCTGGACATCAGACATGGCTCCAAGCAGAGAATGTCACAACACAGGCTGGACATCTGGACACCGAACATTGGACACGGCTACAGGTGGAAGACATCAAAATACAGACAGGAAATCTGGACACCGGACATCAAAAAGGCTCTAGGCAACAGGCAACAGTCATCAGACTCCAGACATGGCTCCAGGCAACGGTCAGCGGTTCTCAGACTCTGGACAACAGACATGACTTCAGACCCCAGGCAGCAGTCATCAGGCTCTGGACATTGGACATTACTCCAGGCACCAGGTAGCGGTCATCAGAATCCAGAAATCAGACATGGCTCTAGACACCAGGCAGCGGTCATCAGGCTATGAACATCAGGCATGGCTCCAGGCAACAGGCAGCACTCATCAAGCTCCAGACATTAGACATGGCTCCAGGCAGCGGTCATCAGGCTCCGGATATCTGACATGGCTCTAGGCACCAGGGAGCAGTCATCAAGCTCCAGACATTGGGTATGGCTCCAAGCACCAGGCAGTCGTCATCAGGCTCTGGATAGCGGACATGGCTCCAGGCAGCGGTCATCAGGCTCCAGACATCGGACATGGGTCCAGTCACCAAGCAGTGGGCAGCGGTCATCAGGCTCCAGAAATCAGACATGGCTCTAGGCACCAGGCAGCGATCATGATACTCCAGATATCGGACATGACTGCAGGCAGCAGGCAGCAGTAATCATTGCAGGAGCGGACCAGAGCTGGATGACATAGGCCCTACCAGAACGGACCAGAGCTAGGTAGTGCGAGCACAACTGAAGAATGCAAACACAATGAGCATGGACTAGAGCTAAGTGACACAGGCACCACAAGAGCCGACTGGAGCTGGACGGTGTGAGCACAACATAATAGCATAAGCACAGCGTAGTAAATGCTCAGCAGGAACACTGGACCCCAACTTCAAGAAACAAACAGTTTAATCACAAGACACAGGATACAGGAAACTCAGATACTTGGTACAAAATTCAAGGCACAGGACTTCAGGAATATCACACAGCAGGATTCCACATTCAAGGCAAGGATGCTCATACCAGGGTAGACGCATGGGAAGGACAGGTCCAGGGACAAATATATGCAGATATCAGCTAACACAGGACTGAGTGCAGGCAGAACTGGAGCTGGAGTTACAGGCTGATGAGGAGGAGCGAGCTGGACCTATACACATTATTAGATTCACCAATCTAATGTAAAGCTCTAGCAACTCCTAACAGGGAAAGTAAACTTTAAATAGGAGCTGCCCATCAGCAATAGGCTGGAGACAGCAATTCAAGGTACACACCACCCCTAATAAAAACGAGTAAGGTGTTGCTGTGCACACCCTAGTCACAAACAGGAACCCAGCATACCCAGCAGAGGAACTGAGGCCTAGGTTCACCTTGCAGCGTCTGCAACTCTGGACACAAGTAAAAAGTCATGCAACACAGCAGAGGATCTCACAAGCTGCGGATAGCTTCAACAGCAGAGCAGCCAGAAACCACGTGAGGATGGTCGAGCAGCTCAGCAGTGGACCTCAAAACAAGTGTATGGCTATACAGCAGATCAGGGAGTGGAACAGCATCCTTAAAGGTAACAGACAACGGTATCCCAGCTAGTTAGGGGGAAAGAGCATAGGGAAACAACACTAACATGCACAGTAACGCTGGGTACACAAGGGACAAACAGACTGGCATTACAGATATTGCAAATGCGGGTGGCATGGGAGGGTGGAGTGCAGTGATAAAGGGGGACTCATGGTACTAGACAAGCTGTTAGTGAACCTTCAGGAGGCAAGGAACACATGGAGGAGAATGAGGAAGAAGAAGTGATTGGGCGCAACAGTTAGGAGATGAATAAGATATTGATCCCTCTCTGTTATCTGTGGTTGGTGGGAGAGGATGCAGGAAGCAAGCTTGAGTATTATCCCTCCACCAGCAAACCATGTACTTGAACCTCATGGAAGTGCCTGACACATGAGCAATTTGTTGCAGCACTATCTGCAACATGATGTCCATATTGTTATTATTAGAAATAGTACTGACTAGTGGGTTGCCGCTTTGTTAGATCCATGGTAAAAGAGCAAATTTTGCCAGATGCTCCCCCCAGCTTGGAAATGGACATACGCATGCTGAAGTATCAAAACAAGAGTGTAGAAAATCTTAATGGGGAACTCCAGGGAGAAAAAAACTTTTTAGTACAGTCCCTGCGCTCCTACATGATGCTGGGAGTTGCAGGATCATCTTACTTTCACACCCCCTCACACTTCTGTAAGGGGAGGGAGCGTGGCCACCAGCCCCATGCTCATACTGCAATACAGCCCCTGATATACCATCCTATGTGACAGGGGGTCAGGCTTGAAATTGAAATCATGTCACCAAGCAGATACAAATATACTCTGTGATCGTCTGCTGTATGATGATGCATAATGTGTACTGTTATTGTGAGGCTAGGAGCACAGGCAAAACACTACACTCATCGATTCAGCTCTGCATGGTCTCCCCTCCCACATAGGAACATGGTAGATTCCTGTCCGTACACATTTCTATGAATCATCATCATCACTCCTCTGACCATCACAGCAAGGCATCCAGAATCTGCAGCATTTGTTAGACATGGTATAAATCCCACAGTTTAATTATTCCTTTATCTGTTCCTTATACTGTGCACCAAACACATATGGGTTTAAAAATATCTTTCCATTATCTATCTCTCACATGTCTGTGTATTTAACTTTCATCTATCTATAAAT
This sequence comes from Allobates femoralis, assembly GCA_033576535.1. Classification (NCBI taxonomy): domain Eukaryota; kingdom Metazoa; phylum Chordata; class Amphibia; order Anura; family Aromobatidae; genus Allobates; species Allobates femoralis. The sequence goes on along the minus strand of JARQOC010000004.1, from coordinate 346,354,016 downwards.
CTGTCTAACATATATCTTATGTATTCATCCATCCACCCACCCATCAATCTATCTATCATGTATCTATGAAAATCCATTGAAAGTTGTAGGGACAAGAAGATACCATGTTCCTATGGGGGAAGGGAGACCATGCAGAGCTGAATCGATAAGTGTAGTTCTTTGCCTGTGCTTCTAGCCTCAAAATATCAGTACACATTATAAATCATCACAGAAGAGGATCACAGCATGTATTTGTATCTGCTTGGTGACACGATTGCTATTTCAAGCCTAGACTCCCTGTCACATAGGATGGTATATCAGGGACTGGATTGTAATATGAGCATAAGGCCGGGGGCCACGCCTCCTACCATGCCCCCTCCACATACAAAAGTGTGAGGGGGCTGGAATGTAGGATGATCCTGCAGCTCCCAGCATCCAATCCCCCGACGCACCACCTGCTCTCTGCTCCTGCATGAAGTTGACATGCTAAAATGTTATATCCCCTGAGGGGGGTCAGAGCTGAGGAGCAGGCATGATTTTATTGAATTATAAGCAATCTATAGATTCTAGAACTACAGTGTACAGCTCTGCTTCACCATGTAGGAGGGCAGGGACTGTACTAAAAAGTGTTCTCTCCACAGAGTTCCCCTTTAACATAGGTTTCTTCCCAAAACAGCAGTGAGGCACAAAGTGTGCATCGCAGTTCTAGACTTCCAACTCCGGGAACGATGAGCTGTCATTGCAGAAACATTAGCAACAGTAGTTTAAATGACGGAAGGAATTTCTGTGACTTCTGGCACACATTTTAATTCCATCCCATACACCAGCAGAACAGAGTACAAGTTTGACACATAGTGAACAACTGGAGAGGATGGTGATATCTTAAAGATAGATCTTGCTATCTTGTGCTCAATACCGATGCCATCGGGAGGCAGCGGCAGTTGGATCCTTTTGCATTTTTATCGTCGAAAATGGAAAAGTGACCTAAGCTCACCAGTCACACCTTGGAGGTTATGTCTTGCCCGGCATTTAGCGTTCTCTTACGACGTGTCCAAGGACTTTTTTCTCCCAAATCACAGACTGTACAGACTGGACAATGGTGTAGTTTTCAGTGTGCTGCATTGACCTCGCATTATTGCAGTCTTTGACACCTTTGCCATCTATGGCTGCTGTTGCTACTGCTGGTGATGTTACTAACAAGTGATGTGGATGCATAACAATCAAAAGGTGTTTTCACCACTGTTACTTTTACAATTTGGCTTTTTATGTCTCGTAGATTGTGAGACCTCGCGGACAGCGCCCTCTCTCCTTCTGTACCTGTGTGCCATTTGTTATCCATGTACCTTGTACCTGTCTTTGTATACCCTTTCCACACGTAAAGCACCATTGAATTAATGGTGCAATAAATAATAAATAATAATAATAATACTGTATGAAACACCTAATATTCCTCCTATTCCTCCTACTTTTGATTCCTCCTAAGTGATGACAAGCCAAATTTTTGGTAAATGGAGACTCTTATTTGGGTCTCCTTGTTTGTTGCCTGTAGTACCAAGGGTAGTACCAGGCCTACACCTGTCACTCATTCACTTTTCCTAGCGTTTGCCCCTAATTCTTTTAAATTTGGAGACTCGAAGTTCGCTCTCCTTGTTGCGTGTTGCCTGTAACCTTAGGCTCCCAGACTGGTAGACATGCATCTGCTTTTCACTCATCTACCTCACTTACTATACTTAAATTTGTCAAGCAATAACAGTCTATGAAGCTGGTACTTGTGCCACCTGACTGCAGCTGATCAGAAAAGCAGTTTGAGCTGTTGCATGAGGTATGAGGGCTTCCAGCACAGCAGGCCTACACCAGTCACTCACACACCTCAATATTTATTGTGTTAAAAGTCTGGGAATCAAATGGCTGTGCCACAACAATGGGGCTCATCTGTAAAATGATTTCAGCTGTTTGGTAGCTATTGAGCTCCCCTGGAGAGGTTTTTTATGCCTCTGGTTTTGCCTCCCATTAAATTCAATGTAGTTCACATAGGTTCCTCCAACTGTTGGTCAAACTGTTTGGCAAACATCGGGAAAACTGGAGAACCGAACCAAACCTTGAAAGGTGTACTCCTCCCTAGTGCCTTAGCACTTACTGTTTTACATAAGTAGCTATATATTTATATATACTATATGTGTGTATAAATACAAATATATATATATATATATATATATATATATATATATATATATATATGTATATATATATACACACACCTATTTTATTTAATGCATATAATTATCCATTTATTTGGAATGTTTATTTCATTTTGATGCATAAAAAATACACTTGACAGGTTATATCTCCGAAATACATTTACGGTACACAGTTTTGTGAAATACAAAGACTGGAAAATTAGTTTCTTGTACATTTTAGAAAATCTTGCTAGCAGCTGCAGTTTCTCAAACACAACATAGAAAAGTCATAAGCAGCAAAGTCGGAATAGGAAACAATGAGATTTTAAGCCAAGAACTTTAGAAGACATAAAAAAATAATGTCTACACATGAAAAGCTTTTATGGAGCCTAAACTTCATAACAAAAATAAAAGCATTTACCAAAACACCATACTTTCTTCAGATGGGTTTCCAAAAAATATAGTTCACTTATTCATTACTATATGCAACTTTATCTCTATAATACTGGCAAATATTCCTTATTATCTATTGTGCATTGTTTAATATATTAATGTGCAAAGACTGATCTCAAATTTCAAGATGTACTATCAGCTACATCAAGTTCAGTGATTAGGCAGGTGTTAGGCACTAACGTTTGTCATATCAATGACAAACAATTTACCTTGCAGAATGAATTCTACAGTAAAGATTTAGAAAAGGTTGAAAGAAGCTCTTAGTAATAGGAAATCGGCTATATTCTAGTTGTACAAGAGAGTTTTGAACAAGACAGAATTAGCTGCAGGGGCGTAACTACAATAGGTGCAGGGGTTGCGATCGCACCCGGGCCCTGCAGCCTAGGGGGGCCCCAGAAGTCCCTTTGGCCTATAGAAAAAGACTAATACTATTAAAGATTTGCAATAATTGGGGGCCCCGTTGGAGCTTTCACATCAGGGCCCCAGGGCCTGAAGTTACGCCACTGATTAGCTGCAATGTAAAACAATCTACAGTGTGCCAAATAATGTTGGGGACTACCTTGTATAGTAATATAGGATCCACACATGAGGTTGAAGGAATAATGCAGGACTGATAGACGGTCACACCACAGACAGTTAAACTGAGATATGGCACACATCAAACAATAATAATAATTAGTGCTTGCTCAATAGATCAAAAGTTGTAATAACTAGTGTCTAATGGACAAAAAAAACAATAGCTACTTGCACAAAAATTAATAGATATTATGTATTCTAAATGTGCTGAGGGGATGTGGTAAAATTGTGTTATCCCTGTACACACTACCGCAGATGAAAAGGGTAGTGACCCTGTGTACTCAGCTTCCATGTAGGGAATGACTATTTGAAAGCAACAAGTGTCTACATTGTATACCCGTTCAGAATCAATGAAACCCACACATAAGCAGTTGGTAATGTGGTATTGTGTTACTCTTCGGGGGATCACTCCATGTGAGTGGTGATGATAACTACAACGGGAAGTTCAGTGTCGCTTCTGAATGAGAAGCTGTGTCAGCATCAGATGAGCTGAGATGCTCTCAGTAATGCTATAATAATGTTTATTCATTTATATAGCGCTTTTAATTCCATAGCACTTTACATACACCAGTAATGCTGTCCTCTTAATGGCTCACAATCTAAACATCCTATCAGTATGTCTTTACAATGTGGGAAGAAGCTGGAGTGCCTGGAGAAAACCCACGCAAACACAGGGAGACCATGCAAACACCTTGCAGATGTTGTCCTTGGTGGTTATTGAACCCAGGACCTCAGTGCTGCATGGCAGCAGTGCTAACCACTGAGCCACCATGCGGCACTCCGGCTGAAAGCAGCTCTGGAAATTGACAAGCGTGCCATGAGGCTGAGCGAGTGATACCACGCTGCTCAAAGTGTAGGACTCCGGAAGCACTCACTTGGTAAAAATGAAACTAACGCGGTCCAAAGGCTATAACCGAGCCTTCTTTGTCTCTTGTATATCTAGAATATGGCCAATTTCCTATTACTAAGAGCTTCTATCAACCTTTTCAACATCTTTTTCTGTAGAATTCACTCTACAAGGTAAATTGTTTTGCAGTAATAATTTAGTATTATCATTATTGAATGTTTTGCTGTTTCTTTAAGAGTATGCACCATCTTCTTGGCTACAAAATTGGTATACTATATAGTTCCTTACTAAAGATATTAGTGCAGTAGCAACTTTTATTCCTTTTGTTCTCCTGTTTCTTAACTTAGGTCTTCACTTAAGTAGTAGAAAAACATAGGGGCTGATTAATCAATATATGCAGGAAAAGAGTCCAATGACCGGGCACTACACCTGTGGAGCTCTGCTCAAAGCCTGTCGGCTTTATTCTCTTTTTTGAATCTCTGATTAATCAATATGTTTAACAGTATTTTGGTATAAAACACATTCAAACTTAGAATTTTTTTTTTTTTTGCACAACTCGCAATTGTGCAAAATTTTAGTAATTTTTTTATGTCACTTTTGGCCAGTTCCACCAATTTTGTTTCAACTTTGTTTTTATTGAAAAATGTTTGATTTATAACATGGGTGAAAGCCAAAATCAAGCGAATACACAATCTCCATTCGTACATTACTTAAAGAAAATATACAGGAACAAAAACAAAACAATAATACTATATTCAGCGTGTCCAGTCTCGTTACCCGGTAGCTAGATTTTCAGATTATTAAGCTCCTGTGTAGAGGTCCTGAGCCCAGGCAGTGCCCATTAATCCCTTTTTTTCTAACCGATCCCCTCATTACCCCAATGGATCTCCTCTAAATAAAGTCCACAGTGTCTACACCCTGTCAAACTTATCCATATTGTCATGTAGAGAGGCTGTCATTTTCTCCATAACATATACATCCTGGATTCTAGCATAGAGATCCAGCGATGTAGGGGCTGCTGTTTTTTTCCAGTATATTGGAATGAGGCATTTGGCAGCAGTCAAAAGATGGGTCAGTAACTTCGTGTGGGGTCTGTTCCATCCCTTAGGTGTAAGATTTAACAAAAACATATGGGGATCAACCAGGACTTCAATTTCAAAAACCGTGCTCAACAGTCTCGCCACTCCCCTCCAGAAACCCTTCAGGGTCAGGCATTCCCAGAAAACATGGAAGAGAGATGCCCCAACGGTACCGCATCTCCAGCATACATCCGGAATGGACCTGTTCATCTTATGGAGAACCTCGGGAACACAATACCAGTTCATCAGGAGTTTAATCTGGTTCTCCTCGTGAAGGGTATTGATAGAGGTCTTGTGGGCTCTCGACCAGACCACCTGCCACTGTCTCAGAGTCAGTGTGTGTCCCAACCACGACTCCCATCTCATCATATACGTGTGACAGCTGGACGTCTGGGAGCCGGGGCAGTGAAGTAGAGTGTATATATCAGAAATGAGGCCCTTAGTTGAGGCATTATTCGCACATATCCTCTCAAAATCGGTCGATACAAGGGATTCCGGGGAGCCCATCTTTGTTCTAAAATAGTGCAGTATTTGTTGGTATGAGTAGGATAAAGTCCTCTGTAGGTTATGTTTCTGGGATAGCTCAGGAAAGGTCCTAAACCTTTCAGTCAGGGGGTCCACCAGGTTCCTATATGTAAAGAGGCCTGCTGAAGCCCAACTGATTCCCGCCCCCGAATCCATAATGCCCTCTAAGTGTGGGTTATAAAGGAACGATGTTAGGAACGATGCGTGAGAAGCTAACTGATATTTGATTCTTAGAGTGTTCCATATGTCTCTGGTAAATGCCATAGGACCCAGGAGTGCAGTCCGAGTATTCTCGTTAGGTGGACCCCATATCAGGGCTGCTGGGTGACACGGAGCCAGCCATAATTTTTCGATTTCCATCCATTTGCTGAATGCGGGGAGAGTCGACCAGGAGGGGATGAGTCTTAGATGTGCGGCATAGTAATATTTAGTTATATCTGGACAGGCCAAACCCCCTTGAGATTTGGGGGCACAGAGCACTGTTCTAGGAATACGATGTCTCCCCGAATGCCAGACAAAGTTCAGGAAAATCGACTGTACTTTCTTTAAAACCGCCTGTGGGACTTTTGATGAGATTGTTTCGAACAGATACAGAAATTTGGGGAGAATTGACATTTTTATGATTGCTATTTTACCCAAAAAGGAGACTGGCAATGAGGACCACTTCTGTAATCGTATTTCAGTATCTCGGATTAAAGGGGGGAAGTTTGCCCCATACATCTCGCCATATCGTGGAGTAATATGTACCCCCAGATATTTAGTGGAAGAAGTTCTCCAAGTGTATTTATGGGACTTCTGCAGATACCCAAGTTTAGGTTCCTGTACATTAAGTGGTAGTGCTTCAGTTTTACTCGGATTCACTTTGTACCCTGACAGGCGTGAAAATGACTCCAAAATTTTACTCAGATTGGGGAGGGTCACTGCGGGGTTAGTCAGTGTGAGCATGACATCATCGGCGAATAAAGAAACCTTAAATTCCTTTGACCTAATCCGAATTCCAGCTACATCGGGACTCCTGCGTAGATGAGCTGCAAGAGGTTCAATGCTAAGAACATATAGCAACGGGGAAAGAGGGCATCCCTGGCGTGTGCCGTTACGAATCTCTAGTTGCCTAGAGTGCGCATGGGACAAGCGGACCGTCGCCTTCGGGGCAGAATACAAGCCCCGCAGCGCGTTAATGAAGGGCCCCGACAGGCCGAAGTGATGTAGTGCAGAGAACATAAAGTCCCAGTTCAGCCTGTCGAAAGCCTTTTCCGCATCTAGACTCAACAGGATGGCCTCGTCTCCCCTCTTATTCACCACGTCTGTCAAGTCCAGTAGGCGGCGAGTGTTGTCGCCCGCCTGGCGAAATCGAACGAAGCCGACCTGGTCTTTATGGATTAATCGAGACAGCCAGTTGTTCAATCTCTCTGCCAGAATTTTTGTAAAAATTTTTAAGTCCGAATTTAAAAGGCTTATAGGTCTATAACTTGCGCAATCTACGGGGTCCTTACCATCTTTCAGAATGACTGTTATATAGGAGTGAAGCATAGAGGCAGGAATTTCCCCTCCGGTCATAAAGCTGTTAAACAAAGAGACCATATGCTGCGAAAGCAAGGGTAGATATGTCTTATAATAGAGATATGGTAGACCGTCAGGGCCTGGGGCTTTAGTAGAGGGCAATTTTTTCACAATTTCTTCAATCTCTTCAGTAGAGATCTTATCATTTAGGTCGTTGAGAGCAGACCGAGGTAGTTTAGGTAGTTGACAACTACTGAGGTAATCGTTCAGTACCATATCTCTAGTCTGGTGGTCATTTGGCAATGGGGAGGGCAGTGAGTACAAAGAGGAATAGTAATTGTGGAAGGCCGTAGCCATCCCTTCAGGGTCATATCTAATTGCACCATCAGCCCCTCTAATCCCGGAGGGGTTTCCGCTTGTAGCTTTATTCTGCAATTGCCTCGCAAGCATTGTGTGGGGTTTATTACCATATTCATAGTATTTTTGGCGGGAGAACCGAATGAGTTTCTCTACCTTTCCCAGAGCCAAGTCCCTTAGCTTCGCTCGTAGTTCAATCACCTCCCTCAGGCCGCGCCGCGTGGGCCCCGCAAGGAGCCCCGACTCGGCGTCCCTCAATTTCCCCTCATATATGGAATATTGTAGTTTACTGTCTTTTTTCAATCTAGAGGAGAGCGCCATACATTCACCTCTGAAGACCGCCTTATGCGCCTCCCATAGGGACCCGAGCGAAGGGGCCGACAGGGCATTCTCGGCGAAATAATGTGTCAATGAGGTCTGTAGGGTCTGTCTCGTCACGTTGTTTGTCAGTAAAGACTCATTAAGTCTCCAATGGGTCGGTCTTGAGACGTGGGGGTAATTTCAAGGTTCACTAGTAGGGGAGCATGGTCTGACCATGTAATGTGTCCTATTTCAGCTTTTTTCAATGTTCAGAGGGTCAGGATATTTCCAAAGAAATAGTCTATTCTGCTATGAGATTTGTGAGTATGGGAATAAAACGTGTATTGTCTGGCAGTCGGATTATCCACTCTCCATAAGTCGTAAAGACCGTGAGTGTGGATTAATTTTCGAAAGTTCACAGGGTCACGCCCCTCCAACCGATGGATGCCAGCGGGAGATCGCAAATGGAGTCTATCAACGCAGCTGGAAAAGGCCAAGTTGAAGTCTCCTCCAATGATATGTAGGGTATCTCGCTCAGAGTGTAGACGTTTTAGAATAGAGGATAAAAATGTCGTTTGTGCTGTATTTGGGGCATAAAGGTTACATAGGAGTATCGACCTGCCCTCCAGATCTCCTCTAAGAACAATGAATCGGCCATGTGGGTCGAGTTCGGTTGATCGTATGTGTACTCTACATGAGCGAGATAACAGGACCGCAACCCCAGCCCTTTTTGTTTCAGCTGTAGCCGAATAGGCTCTGGGGAAGTAGTGCAGGGCAAATTTAAGTGATCCGCTAGGTGTGAGGTGTGTTTCCTGTAGGAATATAATATCCGCTCCAGAGTCCCTCATTTCTCTCAAAGCCAGTCTCCTCTTAACAGGTGTGTTAAGTCCCTTGACATTAAGTGAAAATAATTTTACCATGATGGGGATGGGTACAGGCCTGCAAATAAATCTCTACAGAGATCCGGGGGGTCTCCTCCCTCCCTGCTACCAGATCTAGAGGCTCAAAGCCTCCCTGGGAAGGAAGATCATAGACACGCTGCAAACATTGAATTCTAAGATATTGCAAAACATTTGTAAAAAGTAAAATAAGTAAATAACAAACAGTAAAACTTGAATTTGTTAGGATCCGACTCATAGTGATCCCAGGGCAAGAGTCAACCCGTAGAAATCAGTCTCCAAATTGAAGATCACTAAATCCATACACTCCTCCAAGGTGTGCGATCTCTTTGGATTGTACTCTTGCCGGGGGTCGTGGCCTTCCGGCCTTAGAGGTAGAGAACAAAACATCAGCTGCAGCCCCCTTCACCAGGGACAGTGCGCATAACACAATCTTCTTTAGGGTAAAAAAAAAAAAAAAAGGGGTGGGGGGGGGGGGTGAAAGGGTTCGGGAGGGGGAAAAGAGGGGGGAGAGGAAGGGAGGGAAGGAGGGGGAGAGGAATGAGGAGGGGGATAAGGCAGGGGATAGAGGGAGGAGAGGGAACAAAGAGACAAACAAATAGATACCCCTCTCAGTAGGGCTATTTATGTATCAGGTAACCCATTGGGTAATGAGGCCTCCAGCCAGAAATCTCCCTGGAAATAGCAATGAAAACCTCGCGCCGGAGCTAGAAAAGTTCAAGTATCGTCTCTGGAGGTTCTTGCTCGCCGCTTTCTTGAGGTCGCAGTTTCCCAGGTTCGCTGAAGGGCCGAGGGTAGCAACGGCGAGGTCCAATCCGGCAAAGCAGGTGCCTCAAAGCCAAAGGTCTTACAAAAGGCCAGGACCTTATCAGGGTATCTCAGGGTAGCAGTTGTATTGCCTCGACGTGCTGATAAACTGAACGGGTACCCCCCATTTGTACAGAACCTCCCTGTCCACCAGGCATTTAAGGAGAGGTCTCAGGGCCCGTCTACGTTGTAATGTGATCCAAGAAAGATCCTGGTATAGAGCTATTTTGGCTCCCCTGAAAGATGGTGGTTTATTTGGTGAGGTCTTGGCCATAATGTCCTCCTTTAGGCGAAAGTCGGTGACGTGGCATATTATATCTCTAGGGGCTCCATCCATGTTTTTGGCCTTTAATGCTCTGTGTGCTCTATCCATGGGAACTGGATGGTCCAGGGGGCGTTTTAGCATTGTATTGAATATTGTGTTGAGAGTAGCCTCTATATCTTCTTTCTCCCTCACCTCTGGCACCCCCGGACCCGGATGTTGTGCCTACGGCCTCTGTTATCTAAGTCCTCAATGCGGCGTTGCATGTCGTCTATCATCCTAGCCTGGGAGGACACAAGCGTAATAGCTTGCCTAGCTTCTGTGTGTTCCTCCTCTAGCTGATGAAGTCGTTGGGTCAGCCCCATTACCTCCTGGCGAACTAATGCTATTTCTTGGCGACATGTAGATTTCACCTTCTGGATGAGAGCCTGGAAGTCCTGTTTAGTAGGAAGGTGTTGTATTAAAGCCCACTATTCCTGGGAGGGCTGCATGGGAGGCTGGGAGTTGTTAGGTTGCAATAGGGCCGTGGGGTCTGTCGCATCAGCAAAGTCCAGCAAAGAGTCCCGAAAGGTGTCAGAAACAACAGCAGAGGGGTCCTCCACTCCACTCCCGTGTCCAGAGTGTTGCAAACGTGGCATCTTGGGCGGTCTCTGGGGTCTAGGTGGACTCCTATAGGATGTCCCTCGACTGGGTGTATGGTCTTCCTCAGTGACAAGCCGGGGGGGCCCCAGGGGGAGACAGGGAGAGCCAAGCCCTAGATGGGTCACATCTGTCAGGCCCTGCAGGGACGAGGGGAGACCCAACGGATCCCCTGGGGTCCTTTCTTCAGGACCAGTAGCCGGGGAGGGGGGCCCAGAATCTCCCCATCCATGCTCTCGTCCCACATAGTCAGTAGACCCTCCAGTATATGATTCCCCTGGATGTCCCTCTAAAAGCCCCCGCACAGGGGATATAAGAAGTGTGTCACCGACCTCTGTGGTATCGTTCCCTCCATGAACCGCCAGCGACAGCCCCCGGTCTGGCGTCCGGGGTGTAGGGGAAGAGTTAGAGCGGCTCCCCCGCTGTGTGGAGGCAAAATCCGAGGCCGCGTGCTGCCTCGGCGAGCTGGAGAAGGAAGGGGGCGGGACCTCCACCACCGGCGCCATCTTGTGGGGCCGTGTTAATGGAGGTACCTGAGTCCCGACTCCTACACCTCCGGGTGAAGAGGATATGGTCCCCGGTTGCGTGTGTCGGGCTGGCGCTTGTTGCGAGCTGAGTCCATCAGGGCAGGCAGTCCCCGATGTCCCCACGCGGGGTCCGCCATCCACGTGTGCGCCTGCCGCCCGCTGCTCCCGCTGGTCCTGGTGTCCCCTGGAGAGGAATCCATCCAGGGTGCCCGGCACCGATGCCTCCGGGTCCCTGGCAGTCTTGGCTGGCTTTTTACGGCCCATGAGAGGGGTTTAAGCTGAAGGTACTGTGCTAATTAGGGTCCCCGGGTCGGGAGCTCTCACTCCGCACGTCCTTACATGCAGGCTTCCGGGCACGCCCCCCTTCCACCAATTTTTAGAAAAGTGGTCGCAGCTGGGACAGGGCATGATCAAGCGCGCTCAACCAATTCATGATAATTTCATAATAATGAATAATAATTCATGATAATGTTCATGATAATTCATGATAGAGATGCAGTCCATTCCCTGACTGGAGTAACGTTTCTAGACATGGTAATGAATTAGGCACTCCTACTTCAGCGCATGATTCAACAATTCTGGTGTACGCTCTACCAGTCTTGATGATTTGCACCCATACTTTTAGCTTAGTTAGCTTCTTGTGATATTGACCCTCAATTATGTGTATAATCAAGAAAATAGAATTCTAAGGGTGCGTGCACACGGCGTGTTGGACGCAGCTCCTCCGGACCTGAGGGAAGCCACGCAGGGAGACCGCAGCTGCCCTGTACTCACCATGTGCGGTGGGTGCAGGGCGGCTTCTCCCTGCAGTCACCCGATGGGAGGTGCTTCCGACTCCGCAGCATGAAATGAACATGCGGAGGAGGAGCGGACTCCCGGCAACCCGCACCGCAGCTCCAAAGACGCTCCGGGTGGGTTACGCATAGTGAGGATGGGATTTCTTGAAATCCCATCCACTATGCTTGCACTGTACTACGCAGAGTTTTTGACGCAGCGGCAAGACGCTGCGTCCAAAACGCTGCGTACACTGATCATGTGCATGCACCCTAAAGCCTGTTGGGAATGGGGACTGAAATGGGTGATGATAATATCATTACAATTATGTAAAAATGTTGATGCTATAGAAGCAAACATAAGGTAATAAGAGAATTGTGCACACCATGTTCAGAGTGTGGCTATGTTCACACTGTGAATTTTTGATCTTTTTTTGCATCCGTTTTTGCAGTGAAAATGCAGTGAACACATCACTTAAATGGGATCTCAGCAAAGTCAATGGGTTTTTCACTTTTGCTGTTCAGTTTGTTCTTTCATGACCTGGTTCGCTTTTTCCCTTGTGATATGATCAAAAAGAATGAGCCTGTCAATCATGGCTGTGCTTTACTGATCCGCTTTTCCTATTGAAACCATTCTGTATGGGCTTAAAAAATGCACTACAAAAAAACACAGCCAAAATGGATCCAAAATGGATGATCCGTTTATGATGCATTTTTTTGAAAAGCTGATCCAGATTTTCAGCTGAAGAAGACAGAAAAACGCATAAGAAAAAATGGATCAAAAACACACAGTGTGAACATAGCATATCAGCAAATGTCTGATCCATAGGTTGGGCTATTGAACTGTAAAGTGTGTACAAAATTGTTGAGTAATACATAAAGACTGAACCACATATTAAAAAAGAATTTTCTCAAAACTCATTCACAAAGACACTTATCTAAATTTAACATTTATTCTTTTCCAAAATCAATCATTCCAGAAAGGTCTGACATGTCTTATACATATAAATGAGCTAACTTCATAAAAATAAACATATTCAGCGCCTGGTGTGGAACTAAAATACTGAACATATTTCTGAAGTAAGGCGTCTTGGCTCAATTTACTGAACTAATGCTAATGAAGAGATGTTTTGTATATTATTCTACACCTGGGAGGCAGGCATAATTATGTGGTTTACCAAGGTAGAGCCTAATAAAGAAATTTTCCTCTCGTAATGAACTTGCGTGGTGTGTGAATGCAGTGCTTGTGAAACATACCAGGTTATGGATTATGGAAAGTAATCTGTAATAAATACATCATGGGAAGTCTAGGCTGTAATATCTCACACATTAACTCTAGTTTTGGCAGTGCAGACCCAGTGTGTTCTGCTAAATTACACCTCAGTCACAGGACTCTTTCGGTTACAGTGATGCAATATATGAGTCTAGAATATGTTCATATAATTATGAGTAATCTACCTTTGTGATATGGTAGAAGAACAAAATTACATTTTCAATACTTGTAATATGGTTTAATTTGCTGGAATAATACAATTACGCTGCAATGAATTAAAAAAATGATAATTTTGCGACTGAGACTGGGAAAGATGTGATTATTAATGACAATAACTGTACAGCATTGTGGCATGTACTTGTCCAAAGTGCTTATTAGTAACTTTCCTGTTGTAGTTCACCAGCTATGCAGAAATTCTAATTAAAGGTTAAGATCTACTTTTTTGGGATTGCTACTGTGGTTCTAGCATAAAAAAACATATAAAGAAACTTTGTAAGTTTGTGCATACAGCTAATATGTTCATCTATGTTTTATTGATAACAAACTTAAAGCCCTGTGAAGTCGTATCATGCGCACAATTGACATTTTAGTTACAGTCAAAGGTAAGGTGGATATGAGCATGACTACAAGATCAGCCTGCAGAAAGGTTTAGTGTCGTCTGTGACCACAAAATTGGGAGTGCTTTGTGCCAAAATGTAGTCGCATTTCATTGTGCTCGATGTCGCACATTGGCACGCGCTCTCTTACTAACAGGTAGAGAAGAGCAAACTTTAAATTCGGCACAAACATGGCTGATTCAGTTCGATGATCGGAAACCCGAACACTTTCCAAAAAAATTGGCAAATCTGGATAAGATCGGGAAAAAGTTTTAAATTTAAAATGGCCCTAAAACGTTACCTGTTTATTTGGGGCCAAAACACTTGCCAGAAGACCCGTTGGCTGGGGACTACACTTAACCCATGTTTATGAGTGTACCCAGCCATCGGGTTTACCGACTTGTGTTAAGCTGTAAATTTTTGAGGATTATTTTTTGAATTTTTTTTAAGCTTCCTGGAAGTTGAAGGCGTTTTGACACCTGCAGGGTCTGAATTTCGAAAACAGTGCCAGATCTGACAGCAGCTTGGAAGTCCTGGAAGCTTAGAATGTCCTTAAAACATCAGTTTAAGAGAGCTTTATATTTTTAAGGGATTTTTTTGTAAATATTGTTATTATTATTATGTTATAGCAGAGCAAAACTTTATTATTGCAGAGGATCACCAGCATGTAAGGCCATCTGTTCTACACTTATGTGAAAGCAATATATAAAATATACCATATGCCATTATATGCTTCACATCCATGATGATATACTGTACTGTTCACACCAATGAAACCCAATAGTATGTCTATTGCTTCTTACAAATGTGCAATAACTATTTAATGTCATAATAATAATAATACTAATACTAATAATAATATGTATTCGTTTATATAGCACTATTAATCCCATAGCGCTTTACATACATTTGCAACACTGTCCCCAATGGGCTCACATTTCATGTGTGATGCATGTTACAATTGTTCTCCTGGCATTCCTCCAGTTCCCAGTGCTCAGTAGCCTAATTCAGCATTCCAGGTTAATTGGTGGTGAATGGTGACCTGAATAAACTTATTTATTTTCATCATTATGTTTAATAGTAACATGCCACACTTCAATAATGACTGCAACTAAGTATCCGCAACACAGCATTAGGCAACAATAGTGTGTAAACATTCAATTCCAGTACTGATTGTTTGGATCTGAATCAGGGCACTCAATGCAAGAGGCAGGCCCTTTAGGGGAATAAAACACACTCAAGCCCACGAAACTTTAACAGCATCTCACGCCATCTTATCTCTGTCGGCACTCCCAGGGGCATGCAGATATGCTGTCTGGATTCTGCACTGCAGTTGTTTCTTCATGGATCCCCTGCAAAGCATGGCTGCCCTCGACTCAGAGGATGATATAATCTACCTAACCATCCCAGGGGCAGAAGGTGCGTCAGCAGACCCAGACCCAGAGTGGCATCATGGAGAGGAGATGGAGAGTAAGACCTATTTCAGCTGGAGCTCCACTGCACTTCGCAATTTGGGCATCATCTGCAATGAGGTGCAGATCCAGTCCTTGGTTTCAATACAAGCTGCGGATCTGAGGAGCGAGCCCCAGCAGTCAGGTGACTTTTACTCTACAGCATCTGGGACTGGGAGCACATGCTAGACTGCAGATGATTTGGCAGTATGTCTGGCTACATTCCAGCTGCACAGTCCGGCTTCACAGTCTCAACTACTGGATCTGTGGAGCCCCAAGGGACGTGGGGTACTCGGTACCGGACCGGTCTGCTGCTGGGGATGTCACTGGTGGCCTGGTCCGGACCGTGTCCCTGGCTCAGCACAATAAAAGGGGAATATTTACAAAGGGATTGTCACGGGTGACGCCACCCACTTGATGCGGCCAGTAATGGGGGCCGCCGCTGCTGCAGAACCTCCGGGGGTGATGTGAGGGCAGCGGAGGTGGTATAGTTCCAGTACCGGATCCGGTGTCCATCTCTCTGTGTACTTCTGGGGCAAGTGATGGTGTCACTCCAGCTCCCAGATGTGTTCCTCTGTCTCTCGTTCTCCTTTCCCTCTGACCCTTGCTAGGTCTGCACTGAGCTAACTCTGCTCTGTGTCCTTTCCTCAGCCCTGCTGCGAGCTGAACTCAGCTCTCCCTCATGGACAAGAGTATATATGGAAGCAGGAGGTGCTCCCTCTATTGCCCAGAGGTGGTAGTGTTTGTCAGTGTGTAGTGGGGGAGAGAACCCATGTGATGTTATTGTGGCACATTAACCCATGGGGTGCCACATTCCCCCTTAGTTAAATACAGTACTCCGGGACTGTAGAAAAACAAGTAAACAACAATTAAACACAATTAATATTGACATAGAGATAAAAATGAAAAAGTACAAAAATCACTAAAATGTGAAAAAGAGTTCGAAAGTCAAAAAGCAGTCTTTCCAGAGGTTTAGTCTATTGCCTCCGGGCTGATGAATATATACACAAGAGAGTTCTTACCACAACCAGTCCGTGGTATATATGGTCCATAAGTAAATAAGGAGATTGCAAAGTTCATACAGGATAGTCTCTGTAGGTACTGGGCTTTTTAACGTTGCAATAACTATATACATTTGTCCATTGAATTCAACTTATATTCAAACAACATATTTACATTATACATTTAATTCTGCATCTTACTCTTTGTACCTAGCTGGTATCTGACCTTGGGTACTACGCTCTGATCTGCGCAATGTTGGTGGAGTTAGTATGAAGGTGTGAGTGGACGTGTACCTATTTGGGGTGCTTGGTGTTATGGCAGATGGAGGTCTGACTGCAGGACTGGCAAGTTCACTGGGACCAGGAATCTGTTCTTCCTCTTCGGATTCTACTTCCAGTTCTTCAAGTCTTGGGTCTTCTTCAGGTACCACGGGTTCTGGTAACACAGGTTCTGGTAACACAGGTTCTGGTTTTGAGTCCATCATTGAAGGGAATGCAATCATTGGTACGACAACTGCTCCATGGTAGTTTGGCCATGTTTTAGGAAAATCTCCTAGTACCGTGTGGAATACTTCTTCTTTTTCTTTCTCTTGAATAGGTTGGACCTGTACGGGTTCTATGACTTCAGGTGTCTTCAGGGTTTCAGGACACAATTTAAGTTGATCACGAGATACGACTTGTGAAGTCCTTCCTTCATCTTTGCTTATCACATAGGTTTTAACATTGTCTAGGTTAGATGGTAGGACTGTGTATGGGACGGTTTCCCACTGATTATCCAGTTTGTTTGTACGTCTCTTTCTCTTGAGAACTTGATCACCTTCTTGTAATGGCATTGCTTGAGCATGTTTGTTAAAGGTCTTCTCTTGTCTTGCTCTTGCTTGTTGTAGGTTTCTCTCTACACATTCTTGCACGTGGTGATACTGTTTCTGACGTTTGGTATCCCAATCTGTTTCTTCCAATTCTGTATCTGGTTTTTCAATTCCCATTTCGAGATCAATTGGTAGCTTACCGGGTCTTGCACGCATAAGATAAGCTGGAGTGCAGTTTGTGGAACTCACAGGGACATGGTTGTATAAGTCTACCAAATCAGGTAATTTATCTGGCCACTGGTTTCTTTCTGACTCTGGTAAGGTCTTTAACAGTTCGATTACGATATGATTCATTTTCTCGCAGAGACCATTTGTTTGGGGATGATACGTCGTTGTGCGAATCTTCTTGCAACCGTACATATTGCAGAATTCCTTGAATAGTTCTGATTCAAAAGCTGGACCTTGGTCTGCAAGGACTTGTTCTGGGTAACCATGTGGTCTACAGAAATGCGTCTGGAATGCTTTTGCTGCCGTCTTCGCTGTCAAGTCTTTGACTGGTACCACCACTAAGAAGCGTGAGTAATAGTCCACGATGGTTAGGGCATAGACATAGCCTGACCGGCTTGGTGACAACTTGACGTGATCTAATGCGACTAGTTCAAGAGGCTGCTTGGTTATTATTGGTTGAAGTGGAGCTTTCTGTAGATCTTTCCTTCTGAGGTTGCATGCGGCACATCTTCTGCACCATAGTTCAATGGATCCTCTCATGCCAACCCAATAGAATCTGTCTCTCAGGATTGCTTCTAACTTCTTCCATCCGAAATGACCTGCGTTGTCATGATAAGCCTCTAAGACCATTTGAGTGTCTCGCTTGGGCACGATTATTTGCCAGACCAGTTCATGCGTCTTGGGATTGGTAAATCGTCTACAGAGCTTCCCTTGATGCAGGAACAACTTGCCTTTATCCTTCCATAGCTGTACAGCTTCAGCTGGGGCATTCTGTCCAGGGTGTGCATGTTGTTGCGTAAGCAGTTCTTTCACTAGCTTCACGGCTGGATCAGTATCTTGAGCTTCAGCCCATCCGTAGTGTCTTAACGGGTTAAGGTTTATTTCCTGTTTCTTTTGGTAGATGCCGGGTCGATAATCTTCTACCCTTGAACGATGAAAGGCCGGGAGTTCAATCTCTTCCAACTCTTCCGGTTCCTCTTCCACGTCTTTCAGGTGCGGCATCCGGGATAAGGCATCTGCGTTCCCATTCTTGCTGCCTGCCCGATATTTGATGACAAAGTTGTAGTTAGATAGCCGGGCTATCCATCGCTGCTCCAAAGCACCTAATTTGGCTGTGTCCAGGTGAGTCAACGGGTTGTTATCCGTGTAGATGGTGAATTCTGCACCTGCCAGGTAATGTTTAAAGCGTTCGGTTACAGCCCAGACTACTGCTAGTAGCTCTAACTTGAAGGAGCTGTAGTTCTCGGGATTTCGTTCTGTAGGCCGGAGCTTCCTGCTTGCAAAGGCAATAACTCGTTCTTTGCCTCCTTGCTTCTGCGACAATACTGCTCCCAGTCCCACGTTGCTGGCATCCGTGTAAAGAATGAATGGTTGATGGTAATCAGGGTATGCCAGGATCTCTTCTCCCGTCAGCGCACTTTTTAGCTGATTGAAGGAATCTTCTCTTTCCTCATCCCACCATGCCAGGGAATTACAGTTTGAAGTCTTCCTTGACCGTCCTACCAGAATGTCTTGCAGGGGAGCCGCTAGCTTCGTGAATCCTCGGATAAATCTTCTATAATAGCCTACCAGGCCCAGGAATTGCCTCACTTCTTTTACATTCGTAGGTCTTGGCCAATCCCTTATCACGGTGATTTTATCAGGATCCGGTGCTACTCCCTCTGAACTCACGACATGTCCCAGGTACTGTACCTTTGGTTTGAGAAGGTGACACTTGGATGGCTTGATTTTCATGCCATATTTCGACAAAGCTTCGAACACTTCTGCCAGGTCTTGTAGATGTTGCTCATACGTCTTCGAGTAGACTATGACGTCATCTAGGTACAGGAGGACAGTTTCAAAGTTTTTGTGTCCTAGGCAGCTCTCCATCAGACGTTGGAAGGTCCCGGGTGCGTTGCAGAGTCCGAACGGCATACAATTGAACTCACAGAGGCCCATTGGCGTAGTAAACGCTGTCTTCTCCTTGTCGGCCTCGGCCACAGGAACCTGCCAGTACCCACTAGTCAGATCAAGGGTGGAAAAGTAGTTAGCAGATTTTAATGCAGCTAATGACTCCTCAATCCTAGGTAATGGGTATGCGTCCTTATGTGTTATGTGGTTAATCTGCCGGTAATCTACGCACATTCTCATGGTCCCATCCTTCTTTTTGACTAACACTAGAGGTGCTGCCCAGGGGCTACAACTGTCTCTTATTACCCCTGCAGATTTCATTTCTCTGAGCATGTCTTTGGTGGTTTGGTAGTGAGCTGGTGGTAAGGGTCTATACCTCTCTTTTATAGGTTGATGGTTACCTGTGGGTATAGTGTGCTCTACCCCTTTGATCTGCCCAAAGTCTAACGGGTGTTTGCTGAATATCTGCTCATATTCTTTCACTACCCGGTATACTCCATGCTTGTGACGGGGAGGTGTAGAACTGGTACCTACATGCAACTTTTGGCACCAATCCTCCAGCTTCTCCTCTGAGCCATTGTCATCCGCCTGACATGACGGGTTCAAGGGCTCAGCGACGGTGATGTTGTTGTTATCAACCGTGTACAGCTTAGCCATGGTAGCATACTTTGGTAATGTGACCTCATCTTCTCCGCAGTTCAACAGGCGTAATGGCACTCTTCCCCTGTGTACATCAACCACTCCTCTAGCAGTGAGTATGGTCGGTCTACTGTCTGAGTACACGGGTTCTACCAGGGCCTGATAATCTTGCCCTTTAATGCCTATTGCGGCTCTGCACCACACCAACATTTCAGTTTTGGGAGGAATTACAATAGGTATTGGGTCACTTACTCTGACACTGCCGATCTCACCTCCGGAGATTTCTACCTGTTGCTTCAACATCAGGGCTTTGATCTCTTTGTGCAGAAGCCTCTGTTGTCCAGTTCCGGCAGTCTCGGCGATTTGCTGCAAAACACTTAACACTTCGGAAAAACATTTTTCAATGACATTCATTCCTACCACCATCACGGGTTCACGGCCTCGCCGGTCGACATCTACGATTATAATACCCTGTTTCTGCAATTCTACCTTCCCAACCTGAATATTCATCTCTCTAAATCCAACCTTTGGTATCATCAATCCATTACCAGCCCACACTTCAAAGTTAAAGCCATCTGGCGCATTAGTAATGTCTGAATCAGCCCAGTACCTTTTATATAGAACATGTGGGATAGATGTTATTTGGGATCCAGTATCCAGCAAGGCACTAAAGGGGATGCCATCCAATACAATAGGGATCACCGGCTTTCCTCCCACGAATTTGTCATACCAGGCTGAGGGGCCTTGAGTGTTCATTCCTGGGGAGCGGCCCGCCTGCCCAGGGTATCATCGTTTAAAGGACACTCTCGAGCAAAATGACCTGGTTTCTGGCAACGGCGGCAAACGGGCTGTCCATCTGGTTGGTAGCGATCGCTGGGTCGTCCTCTTGCTGCTGGGTATCTTCTGGGCCTCATCCACGGAACATCCTCTCTGCTGGTCGCCAACTCGATCTTGGGTGCAGGTTTTGTCTCTCGCAGTTCCTTGATGACCTTGGCCATGGAGATCACGGTGTCTGTCAGGGCATCTAGCTTTTGGTTGATGGCTGCATTTGAGATATAGTCCCCAGCCTCAGCAGCAGTCGTTGACATAGCAGATGTCGCTGGCGCTGCCGCCTGCTGACGTGCTGCTGCAGTGTCAAGCACAGATGTTAATTCCCTTGGCTCCTCCAGCTGCTGCAGACGGATAGCTCTATCCTTCAGCTCAGTAAATGTCATGTCAGGGTTCTGCAGCAGTACCATGCTTAACTGTCCTCGATGGGAAGGGGAATGGAGACCCTCAATGAATTGGTGAAATAGCATTTTATCAGCTCCCAGGGCTAAAGCAGGTTCTGCCAGCTTAAGGGCTTTGAGTGCTTCCTGCAGGTTCAAGGCAAAGTCTCTGGCACTCTGTTTAGGCTTCTGGTGGCATGCAAAGAACCTCATCTTAGCCCGGGTATCAACAGCAGATTCAAAAGTTGCTTTCAGTCTGGCTGCTAGATGCTCTACAGTGTCCTTATCTGTGTCCAGCCAGGACGCCACCTCACGCCGTGCATTGCCCGTTAACTGTCCCATTATCATGCCTACACGCTGGGCTTCAGTGAGGGGATACATCACATAATACTCTTTAATCTTTTGCATAAAGTCAGTTAAAGTATTAGGCTCACCGGAGTATTGGGGCAGCCACATTGCCCCTGGAGTATACGGCATCAGGAATGGCATTATGGATGCTGTTCCTTGCGCCGCTGCACCGCCGGACGCTACTGGCTGACCCGACGCTGCAGCTCCATCGGCTACTCCGCCGCCGTCTTGTGCATCGGGCTGCGACATCTTGGGCCCCCTTAGTTATTATGCGCCCTCCGTCTTCCGCTTCCGTCCGGATGTCTATGGGAGGTTCCGGGGCGCAGCAGGGATCTCCTTCCCCGCCGGATGTCGTCAGCACCAAGGGAGGAGGCTGGGTTCGCGCCAATGCAGGGTACCGCCCCCTTTGTTTCCCGCGCGCCGCGCGCGCTCCAAAATGGCGGATTCTCAAAAATACAGTTCAGATGGCACACAGGGTCCAATTCTTTTGGACCGGGTAGATCCTGTTCGTGACGCCAGGTTGTGGAGCCCCAAGGGACGTGGGGTACTCGGTACCGGACCGGTCTGCTGCTGGGGATGTCACTGGTGGCCTGGTCCGGACCGTGTCCCTGGCTCAGCACAATAAAAGGGGAATATTTACAAAGGGATTGTCACGGGTGACGCCACCCACTTGATGCGGCCAGTAATGGGGGCCGCCGCTGCTGCAGAACCTCCGGGGGTGATGTGAGGGCAGCGGAGGTGGTATAGTTCCAGTGGGGGGAACTGTATCCCCCGGGGCAGTAAAGGTGTTAAAGTCTATTGGGGTTATAGATGGTGGGGAAGAGTTGGAGGACACACACACTTACGTTTAGTTGATACTGTAATTCCCTTCTTCTCCTGATGCTGCAGGCTGGATCTGCAGGGAGGAATTGTCTCTGTGCTGAATCTGGAGCAAAGGTCGCAATCACTACACAGACTCCAAAGTTGTTTTCCAAAGCTTTACTGCTGATATTATTGCAGATTATAGTCCACGGAGTCTGTAATGGAGCTGGGCTCTCTCCCCACACCCTGTCCGGGTCGTTGGCCTCCTTGTGCTGCACTGTGTGTGTGTCCTGAGCTGCTGCTTCAAGCTAAGCTGCTGGGATTCCTCACTTCTCTCTCTGTATGCTGCTGGTACCACTTGGCTAGGCAACTTGGGTCCTCTATGCTGCACTGACCCCTCTGTGTTGCTTCACTCTGGTACTAGGGGGCATCTAGAGATCCCGCTGTTCCAGGATTCGCTGTGCTGTGGGTGCCAGACACAGTACCGGATCCGGTGTCCGTCTCTCTGTGTACTTCTGGGGCAAGTGATGGTGTCACTCCAGCTCCCAGATGTGTTCCTCTGTCTCTCGTTCTCCTTTTCCTCTGACCCTTGCTAGGTCTGCACTGAGCTAACTCTGCTCTGTGTCCTTTCCTCAGCCCTGCTGCGAGCTGAACTCAGCTCTCCCTCATGGACAAGAGTATATATGGAAGCAGGAGGTGCTCCCTCTATTGCCCAGAGGTGGTAGTGTTTGTCAGTGTGTAGTGGGGGAGAGAACCCATGTGATGTTATTGTGGCACATTAACCCATGGGGTGCCACAGATCCCATTCTCCAAGACCACTAGGACCAGGGCCAGGAACTTTTATGGGGAGCCCGAGGAAGGGGAGCACCTAGATGGTAATATTTCCCCGCTGTGTGAATCACCCTCTTCACTTCCAGAAACATTCAACTGACACAATGCCATTTGGGTACCCCTACTCCCTCCAAGCACCTATCCATGAAGGCATCAACCACCTCGTTCTCCTATGTCATTTGTTGAGGAGATTCAATATGCAGATGCCATCACCCGGGACTGGCTGCATGGATCTAAGGCTAATGAATTCATCGATCAATGCACGAAAGGCAAAGTGGTGCTATTCAAACAGGATAAGGGATAGGGATTCCTAATGGAACATGGCATAAATATCGGTGCTATGTCAACCGAGCTGCCCTGCAGCATGACGATCTTCCCCAAAGACTACGTACCATCTTTGTTGGGGATGAGGTCATATTCATTAAGGTGCGGAGCATGAAGGGGTAGATTGCAGTTGGTGTATGTCAGGTTGGTACCAACCGCCCAATTTGAAAAGTGGCAGGAGGAGGCCAACCTGGAGAGTAGTTGGTGTCAGGTTCAGCCAAAGAGTCTCTTGGTTGACCATCCAGATGCACCCAAACTCACAGGGCATGGTCCCATCTGTCCTAGAGGGTCTGGTTGTCTGCTTTTTCTTCCATCATCCTCTCCACTGTGGCAATGATGGGGTGTCCTGGGGGGCAGGTGATTGCCATGAATGCATCTAGAGGAGTAGCCCCTGCGACCCCCAAGACCGTCCGGCAACAGAGTACCATCAGAAACTGCACCAACCATTCAGGGCATGAATAAAAATATAGATAAACATGCCCAGTGGACCTCCCTAAAGGCATGCTGGTGAGTCCCTTATTTGACATTTTGGCCGAAAGAATGACTTTTGGGACTTGTTTTATCTCCAGTTTTTGTTGTCCTTAACCAAGGCATGTGATTTTGTTAGTTATGTGAATATACTATGTATATTGTTAAGTTTTTTGTTTGAGACTTATAGTCTGTGTGTATATAGTAGGTTTTTTTGGGATCACTCCTTGTGTGCTGGACTTTTTGCAGACCTCTAGCCTAAGGGTGTGAGGTATGAAACTGCAAGAAACTACACCCACTCCAGTAGTACAGAGCTGACCAAGTGCAGTTGTGAAGGGCCACAAACAGTGCATGTTTTCAGGAATTCCTTATCATTGTACAAGGTGCTGGAATCACCCATCACCTCTGCAGGTGATGAAATTAACACCTATACAATGCCAAGGAAATCCAGAAAATTTGCACTATTTTAAGACCTTCAGTACTGTAGTTGGCCACCCCTACCCTTGAGGTCTCAATGCAAAAGGTAGGTGCTCTACCCTGAGGAAGCTGTCATTTAGGCAGCGACACGCGTAGGTCCAGAGCCACGCTTTCTATGCCTCCTTGCCTGCAGATGTATCATGACTGGTGACTAACTTGCAATTTTTTATTTCTATTTACAGATATGCGGTATTCCCATTGCATTTCTTTTGTATGGTCTATTTTGGTCCTACTACTAATAGGGCAACTTCAGAAGTTTTCATTTGCCTCTTAACTGTCTTTCATTGCCCTTTACTATATTGCATTGAGCCTTTGATATAGTTTCTAACTTATCTATTTTTGGCTCTAACAGCTAGGTGACCTTACTGCATATCTGCTTTCTGTATTATGGGAATTGGTGCTATTATTTATTTACCCCTGCGTTTCGTTACCAGGCTAATTCTGCAGGTTCAGTATTACTGTTATAAATCATAGGAGGCATGTTTTTGTGATATATCTCGTGCGGTGTTGCACATTTTTTAGATGTTTTTAATGTTTTGTGCTTTTTACCTTATTCACATGGATTTGTTGCAATAAAATTTACCTTTCACTTTAACAAGTGTTATATACATTTCTTCCCCGATCCCGGTCATACATACACGTTTCTTTCCCCCTTTTGCATTTGTTCTGGTTAAACGTGTGACTGGTGGATCCCGTGTCTTAGTGCCACTCCACCCCCCCCTTTTTTTCACATACCCTTGAGGTCTCTGTGAAAGTAGCGAGGGGGTAAGGGGAATCCTTGAGCCCTTTCACCACAACTGTGGCTCCCCCTGGACTCTCTTAGGTCCTGTGCCCACTGTGTGTTGTTTAATGTTTTTTTAATTCAGATTGAGAATCTGTATCAAAATCTGCATGTCTATCATGAGGCCAGCAAAGTGCACGACAGGTCAGAAGAGCTGTGCCCAGGGGCGTAACTACAACAGGTGCAGGGGTTGCGATCGCACCTGGGCCCTGGTGCCTTGGGGAGTCCTTCTGGCCTATAGAAAAAAAGTATTGCTATTAAAGATTTGCAATAATTGGGGGCCCCATAGGAGCTTTCGCATCAGACCCATGAGCTTCAAGTTACGCCACTGGTTGTGCCCACATTGTTTTTTTGTTTTCTTGCACATGTGGTTCAGATTTCTTTTTTCTGCCCCAAAATCTGCAGCAAATCTGCAATAAAAAAAATGTTGGCACAGCACTTCAGAACTCTCATAGACTTTGCTGGCTTTAGGATAGACATGCAAATTCTCAAAATTTGCTTCCAAAAAAGCATCAAACAACATGGCAGGGCAACAGTGTCATTCCCTGCTCTGTGATGCCAGCTGTGTAACATGACATAAAATAAATACATAAATTAAAAAAGTAAAAAATATTGGGCTCCACCCTATTATTAATTGCCAACCAAGGTTAAAATACGTATCTGAGGGCTGGTATTATCAGCGAGGTGAGGGCCCATCATTATTGAGCCCCCCCAAGCTATAGAATAGCATCCCTCAGCCGCCACAGAAATTGGCGCATTCATAAGAAGTGTCATGCCACCACATGCGGAGCTGAATAGTGGACCCACTAGACCACAGAGATACCATGGAGGCTGATACCAGAAATGAGCTGTACATGGACATCAGATAAGGAACAGAGTTTATTGAATAAAATTTAGGGATAGATCCCCAAGGGAAGTCCACAGGGCCAGAGCACCGGGGTCCCCCTAAGGGAGCAACAAGGAGGGTTACCCCATAAACAGGGATTTCTCCAAGCGCAGCCAGAGAGAGTCCAATGAACCAGTCAAACCTGAGGGTCCGACCCAAGTCGGAACAGGACACAGAAACCAGGGAATCGAAGGAGAAGGCAGGAATGGATCTTGGTGCAGCGGAAGGGATCAATGAGGTAGCCAGGAACCAGTGAGAGTGGTACAGTTCTGCAGGTGAGTTAGGCAGGAGGGATCCTACACTGAAATCAAGAGAACACACGTTAGGATGTCAGAGGACACAAGAAACTGCATGTGCTGCTTAGGGACCTGAGTTGGCAACTAGACTAACAATGAAGTTGCCCAGGCACCTTCCACAGGAAATGAGGGCTATAAGTTCCCACCAGCCTCTCAGCGATTGGCTGAGAGGTGGTGTTAGAAAAAGGGTGTACTGGCCCTTTAAATTTGCTGAGATCGGAGCGCGTACACCCTATGCACATTCCCCCGGCCACCAGGAAGTGACGAGGCAGGACAGAGATGCCGGGAAGCCGCTGCAGACGGAGAGGGCAACATGAGAGCGTGGGCTGGGTAAGTATGCCTGCGTGACAAAGGAGGGTGCCAGTGGCAGATGGGACCCAATCCCCCCTGCACCCTGAGGATGGGTCCTGCTGGCCGTATGATTACAGTACCCCCTTACACCTCCCCTGTCTCAAGCCGGCAAGAAATCTCCGCATAAGATGAGGAGCATTGATATTCTCCCTTGGTTCCCAAGAACAATCCTCTAGACTGAACCCTTTCCAATCAGCACAATACAATGTCTTGTTTCCTCTCTGCTTGACATCCAGAATGACCTTGATCTCGAACACATCACCAGCTGAGACGGGAGGAGGACAAGGAACAGGATCCCTGAGTAGTGGCCAAGGACCACTGGTTTAAGAAGGGAGACATGAAATGAATTGTGTATCCGCAAGGATGGTGGCAACTTTAGCTGGTAGCATACCTCGTTGATCCTCCAGAATACCTCAAAGGGACCGATGTACAGAGGAGCGAACTTGTAGGAGGGAACCTTGAGGCGGATGAACCTGGAGGAAAGCTATACCTTGTCCCCGGGTTGGAAAGGAGGAGGATCCAGTTGTGTCTTGTCGGCATGGCCCACCTGGATGCCTGTTCCAGGGATGCCTTCGTCTCGGACCAGATCTTAGCGAAGTCTCTAGCCAGCATCTCTGCTGCCGGAGTGTTGGTAGGGAGTCAGGATGGTACCCATACACGATAAAGAAGGGAGTGTTAGAAGAGGACTCACCGACATGGTTATTATTATTAGAATTGCGCCCAATGGAATAAGGCTACCCAGTCATCATAGTGTGCGTTGATGAAGTGGCGCAGGTAGTTGGTCAATACTTGATACACCCGTTCGACTTGACCATTGGATTGCAGATGAAATAAACACAAAAGGTACTGTGTATATTGACTGAGATCAATAGCGAAAGTCTCTAAAGTACTCACAGTTTGGATTTGAGGAAATTCAGGTATAAAAAGATGGCATAGCTCCTGCCCCTGGATGAAGCCGCCCTGGTGACGGCGACACGTGTAGGGTTCTGGGCAATCTGCTCCACAGCAATGCCTCACTTGGGTAATCATCACTCCTCCTGACTGGAATTTGATGTCAGTTTACACAGGTCGTATAGAATTTTTCTTTCTTATCTTCCAGGCTAAGGTTTGGCATTTGTTCTTGGACTACAGCTTTACAGAACTTCTATCCTTTATATGCAAATCCTGGTTATTGGATGCTTATTTAACCATAAGGGTTCCTCAGCTGTCCACTTGCCTGCCTAGCCTCAATTCATATTAAATTCTGACCTGTTGTTTACTTGCTCTAATTTGCATGAGCTATGCCATCTTTTTGTACCTGAATTTCCTCAAATCCAACCTGTGAGTACTTTAGAGCCCCAATGGGGACTGAGATACTTTGAGATATAAAGGTGAATTCATGTTTGACACATAGTGCATTGAATCCTTTAGTATTCATCACTCTTTGTTCCTATCAGTGTGGGTTTCCCCACACAGCTGAACATAATCTGTGTTTGACTAAGAGCCCCGATGGGGACTGAGTTATTGTATAACAAACTAATGAATTCCTGCTTGTTTATTTCTGTTCATTGTGACTTGTAGTGAGTATTGCATTGCTGTGGTATTGTACACGATTGTGGTTGCACAATCTTTTACTTGTGTTTTAATGTTTTCATATGCACTGTTTTATGTTTTTGTATCTAATAAAATTGTCATTTTTTTACGAAAATTGACTTTCGCTATTGATCTCAGTCAATATACACAGTACCTTTTGTGTTTATTATGTATGTTTCTTACTGTGGTACTGATGATCCCACCATGGTGACACCCTACAACTTTTGGATTGCAGATGAAATGCTTAGGAGAAATCCAGAGAGACATCCAACTTGCTTGCAGAGGGAATGCCAGAACCAGGATAAGTACTGCACTCCCCTGCTGGACACAATATGAAGAGGCAAATCGTGAAGACGGAGAACATGTTGGACAAACAACTCCGCCAGCTTGGGCGTGGAGGGAAGGTCAGACAAGGTAATGAAATAACCCATTTTTGAGAAGCGGTCTACCACGACCCATATTACGGTACAGCCGGAGGACACCAGTAGGTTGGTAATGAAATCCATTGCGATGTTAAGGGCAGAGAGTTCTGCTCAAAAAGGCACTTCTCACATTTGGCATATAAACGATTCTCTCATGACCGTTGAAGAACCTGGTGGACATTCCTTCTATGTGTAGGGAGGTCCGGGGAGAATACCAAGATATCGTCCAGATACACAACTACACATACGTAGAGCAGGTCACGAAAAACATCATTGATAAACTCCTGAAATACTGCAGGAGCATTACTTAAACCGAAAGGCATTACCAGGTACTTGTAGTGGCCCTCGTGGGTGTTGAAGGTGGTCTTCCACTCACCTTGAAGATCTAGTTTGGTAAAAATTCGGGATCAACAAAGGTGGTCGAAAAGCTCTGGAATGAGAGGCAGAGGATACTTGTTCTTTACTGTGACAGCGTTGAGACCTCGGTAGTTGATGCAGGGACGCAATGACCGGTCCTACTTTTTCGCAAAGAAGAATCTAGCACCTGCAGGGGAGGTAGACTTTTGGATAAATCCCCAGGCCAGGTTCTCTTTGATGTAGTCAGACATCGCTTGGGTCTAGACTAGCAACAGAGGGTAAATACCACCTTTGGGAGTAGATGCACCTGGAATTAGATCGATGGGACACAGTATACCTGTGTGGTGGTAGGGTCTCCGCCTCCTGCTTGTTGAATACATCCGCAAAGGACTAGTAGGCTGATGGCAACTCAGGCAAGGCTGATGGTGGTTGTGGCGTGCGGACTGGCTGAACTGATAGGAGGCAGTGGCTATGGCAAGCCTAACTCCAATGAAGAACGTCCCCTGTACGCCAATCCAGAACTGGTTCATGGGTGCGAAGCCATGGGAGACCGAGCAGAAACGGAGGGGAGAGGTTAGCTAGCACATAGAAGACAATATTTTCCTTGTGGAGAGCCCCGATCTGGAGTTCCACCTCCTCAGTTATGCCCAAGATGATATCTTGCAAGGGCCTTCCATCAACGGAGGTGATGATACGGGGATGCTGCAAGGGAACCACAGGAATACCAAACTGATGAGCCACAGCTTGTTGCACAAAGTTACCTGCCAAACCAGAATCCAAGTAGAAAGCTGGAAAAGGAAAAATATAGCGCCACCATAGGGTGTTACCCTTTTCACAATTGGATATTAAAATAATATAGGGTACTCACCTTATTCTGCCACCGATATATGTGGGTGAGATGTGTCTGAGGGATGTGATCACGATCTCTATATAAGCAACAGTGGATAGCGTTACTCACAAATCGGTGCTCCTAGGTCTTATCAGCTACGTGGATGTCCGGAAGGATGATGCAGTGATAAGTTAATGGTCTTTGTTTACAATACCTTGAAGATGATGCCAGGGAAGATGAAGAGATGAAGATGAGGTAGGAGTTAGCACTGTAGAGCTGTTATAGATGCACCAGATTACAGATAACAAGAGAATCCTTCCTCCAGTCCTGAAGCATGAGGTTCCAAGAATGGTGAAGAAAGACAAAGCAGGAAGAGAAGCATTCCCAAGGAGGGGTTACAGACAGAAAAGAATTATGGGAAAGTACAACATACAGTGTAATGCAACAATGACCAGTAGATGGCAGCAAAGGATAGCAGATGCATAGATTATACAATTAAAGCACAACATTACAAATATCCACGTATGGCTGAAAGTCAATAGATAAACGGGAGCAGCACACTCCCCGTCTGAAATCCTTGGATTTCACTATATAAGCAGTTCCGAATTTGGGGTATTTACCTGGAATGCGCGAAGGAATACCTCAACCTTTAAGATAAAAGAAACAATGTATGCATGCAACAATAACCAAAAATAGACCAAGGTAGACGAATGCCTGAAACAAGTTCTGGAGTAGTCCAAAAGATAACCCATCTTCGGATTGGAGAAGCCGCGCTAGGCAAAACTGTCTCCAACCCAATTGTAATCCAAAGGCTAAGTTACTGGGAAGAGTTCCTTGGGATAAAATATTCTGCTGCACATTGCGTATCACAAACAGTTCACACGAAGCAATGTCTTCTGCAGAGAGAGGCTTATGGCAGATATGCCAACCACGGCAATCAGTGTTACTGTCCTTATTGCGATAGCATTGTATGATGTGAACTAACCTTGCAATGGCGCGAACCAACCTCGTCCTTCTTGAGAACCGCTCAAATTGCCCACAGTCCAAGCCAACCTTCTCCTTGGATTTGGTGATGAAGGTGTTGACATCAGGACGAATCTCTGGGTCGACATCTGGATCCTGAATGCTGAAGTTGTCTTCAACGGCAGTCTCTTCACACTGGTTTTGAAGGAACCTTGGTCCAGTTAACCAAGAAGAGTGTGTAAAAAAAAAAATAATTCCCCTATATAAATGTGTCTTTTTTAAGATTTATATGATTTTACCTGATGAAGGCTAATTTTATGTATAGCCGAAACGCGTTGTGTTTGTATGTTTAATAAATCGGAATTTCCTTGAAATAATCGGAGTAATTAATGAACCATGTGGAAGCGCTCCTTGACAAACTGGAAATCCTTCTCTACAAAGGCACCAACAGACACTGATCTGGTAGCAAGGTCCACTGGGTTCAGATGGGATAGAATGTGCTGCCATTGCTGCGGTTTAGAGGATCTCCTTTTCCTTTCAATGCGGTTACTGACGTAGACGTAAAAGCGTTTCGTCTGGTTGTATATGTAGCCCAGAACTACCTTACTGTCTGTGTAGAATCTTGTGTCTTCCACGTGAATAGCCAGTTCGCTTTGTATGAAGTCTGCAATTTCTACGGCTAGTACAGCCCCACAGAGCTCGAGTCTGGGTATGGTGTGCTCGGGTTTAGGTGCTAGTTTGGCCTTCCTAAACAGAAATCCAACATGGGCTTCATCGTTAGAGTCCATAACCTTCAAATAAGCAACGGCTGCAATAGCTTTAGTGGAGGAATCAGCAAATACATGAATCTCTTTCCTACGACTCATAGAAAGGGATGCCGGGATGTAACAACATGGTATGTCGACCTTATCCAAGGCACAAAGAGGTTCTCTCCATGACTTCCACCTTAATTGTTTGTCCGCAGGGAGTAGAACATCCCAGTCCTTAATGGATTCTGAGAGTTGTGGTCGTCTTCGACCTCCTGTTTCTGTCTACCCTCTAAATTGTAAAGCACCATGTATCCTAATGGCGCTATATAAATACCTATTAATAATAATAATAATAGTTGTCTCAGCAGAAGCTTGCCTTGTATAGTCAGGGGTGCGACAAATCCAAGTGGATCATATAGACTGTTCACCACCGACAGAACCCCACGCTTAGTAAATGGTTTTTCGGCACCATTAACCTGAAAGCTGAAGGAGTCCTTTAACAAGTTCCACCTCAGGCCCAGACTTCTTTGTATTGGTGGATTGTCTGAGCCTAGTTTCAAGTCCCTGAATTCTGTGGCATGATCATTAGGGTGAAAGGCCTTCATGACAACAGCACTATTGGAGGCAATTTTATGCAACCTTAAATGAGCTTTAGACAGCATACCTTGTGTCCGTTTAAGCAGATCTATGGCTTCTTCCATTGTGGGCAGGGATTCAAGTCCGTCGTCCACATAGAAGTCCTTTTCAACGAACTGTTGGGCATCCTTCCCGAACTCTGCTTCACCATCGGAAGCAGTCCTACGTAGGCTAACGTAGCGACTCCGGGAGAAGGTCTGCCCTCTTTGAGTTCCTCTCACCATCTGACTGCTGTCAACTGTCACTGACGTCACATCTCCCGCTCAGCTAAGCTCCACCCCCCTGGGACCTACTGAATACACAGTCCCTGTTGCTAGGGTGTCTATAGCTGGGCTTGTTGTAGTTTTGTATAAAGACTCTGTAGCTCCCCCCTCTACTTGTGACTTTGGAGGCACTACACCTCCTGCTTGGGGTGCAGTACCTACCTGTGGCGTCCCTCCAGAGGGGCGCCACATACCCCCTTTTTTAAATACACTCGTCCTCAAGTGTCCGAGTGTTGAAACCAAACCGGGTTTGAGCTTAATTTTTATTGCATATAAACGGGTAACTTTAAACAGTAACATTACATCAAACAATAAGCATTCTTCTTACTTTCTTCCTTTGCATGAGGCACCATACTTGTAGAACGTTGCAAACAACCCAATAACAATGTTTAACCTATAGTGGCCCAAAGGGCCTGGTATAGAGTCTCTGAATTAAGTCCAATCAGGCTCCTAGCTAAAGGTTCACATCATTGTCCTTGTGAGCCTTTAAAATTTTTGCAGGGATATACAAAATGTACATCTATATTGCTTTATTTATTGTATTTTCTATTTTTTTTTACATTGATTCTATGCCTATTGTTTTGTATCCAATTATTGTGCTGTATTTGTTCTCTACTATAATTACTTACTGTATTATATTTTACCCTACTCTAATCACTGTATTGTAAAGCGCTGCGGAATATGTTGGCGCTATATAAATAAAGACTTATTATTAATTATTATTATTATTATCTATATGCAATTTTTAGAAATAACTATTTACAATGCACACAATACTGGGATTTTAGCAGTTTAACATTTGCTGACTCGGATCGCATACCAACGCCGGGGTTCCGCATGGCGTTCGTAGGTGATGACATCTCCTTTGTATAAGTCGTGGTCCGGGTGGCCTTGTGGAAGAGGGTGCTCGACCTCTGTCCTTCCTACGAACACCTCAGCATAGAGGCCTTCCTCCCGGGCAAAGCCATACCCGGTTACCAAATTGAATACGGTGATTGTCCCTCTTTTTCATTGGTCTATGGGTAGTGGTGGCTGGGTGCGGGCAAAGGCACGGGTCTGAGGGTCTCCATCTCGTTTGCCCACCAAGCTTCCCGCTGCCTCTGCTGTTCCGCCTCATCATCACATACCGGCTGGGTGAACCATGGCCTCCCGACGGGTTGCCAGGAGTAATCAGCTCTAGTTGAGGGCTGGCTTGCTCGCCTTGTCTTCGCACAAACCCGTGCTGATGATGGTTCTGGACAACGGGCCCTCCATAGCTCTCAGGGCCCGGACGCCTCTGCGCCGCCGACTGGTTCTTCCTCTCGGTCCTCCTCTCCGGAACTCGCCTGGTTGTTAGAGCCTTCTTCTTCACATTCCTCTATGATCAGGTCGGGCTCCTCGGAGAACCGGATCAGACTTTCTGGTTCGGCAGGCTCCACATCAACCCAGTCATCGTTGGTATCAGACTTGCGGTTTTCCTGACTGGATAGTTGCCAATGTCTCTCATTTTCCTTTCCGGACGCACCTGGGTACCTCCTTAAGGTTGAGTTACCCTCCTGTCAGAGCTGTAGTCCGGCTGCACCCTGTTCACTTTTCATAGTCCTGAGCTGGTGCGGTCTGGTTGTTGACCCGCCCCCTTGGTTGTTTTATGGCAAGGGGGGGGCGGGGAGACACTGTGGCTCCTCTTGCATGGCCTTATGTCACTAAGGGTGACACTAGGCCAGCACATAGTCTTTTACATTTTTAGACCCGCCTTTTCTGAAAGGTTCAGTTAATCAGTCCTCGGGCCTTTCCGGAACCAGCCACGGCACTTCATCAATCCTCGGCAGAGTGAAGGGGCGGAGCTTATCTTCACACTCTTTTTCAACCGCTCTGTGACGCAGTTTAATTTCTGTGGCGCAGTAATGGCGGCCCGGTTTACAGTTCACAAAACAGTAAATAAAGTCCAATTTAAGGCACACAGTACCCGGTTTTACCGTAATGGGATCCTGTTTGTGACGCCATAAATGAGTCAGTCGAGAGGATAGGGGTACACGGATACCAGGACAGGTTGCTACTTCAGTGGGGATCACGGCTGGTTGAGTCCCAGTCCCGTGCACTGGACACTCAATGGCTGAGGGAAAAACTATTTGGGATGGGGGATTATTATACATGACGCCACCTGTGGTACCTGGTAATGTTGTTACCAGCGCTGCAGCCGGCCGCTGAAAGGATGATGATGCAGATTTGGTATTACAGCTCCCCACAGGCAAAGCATTTACCTCACTTGTCAGCGTCTTGAACCCGGCTATGGGACAGATGTTGGACTTGATGGGTGCTGTGACTCCATCTTATCAGGATCACAGCCTGCCGGTCAGTGGTTTGGGATAAACCTGGCAAACCACCTCGGTTCCGGTACACCGATAGTGACCTGGGCACTCCAGACGTCTTTCACCCAGTCTGGGGTTCCCCCCTTCTTGACTGGGTACCTCCTTAAGGTTGAGGTACCCTCCTGTCAGAGCTGTAGTCTCATCTGCATCCGTCCTCTTTGAGTTCCTCTCACCATCTGACTGACTGCTGTCAACTGTCACTGACGTCACGTCTCCCGCTCAGCTAAGCTCAGCCCCCCTGGGACCTACTGAATATACAGTCCCTGGTGCTAGGGTGTCTATAGCTGGGCTTGTTGTAGTTTTGTATACAGACTCTGTAGCTCCCCCCTCTACCTGTGACTATGTAGTCTTTACCTCTCAGGTGTTGTTGAGATCTTTTAGGCGACGGATTAACTAGAGACAGAGTCCAGATCAGCTCAGACAGGTTTTTTTACTGGTACCAGGCAGATATTTAAGGTACACGGCACAGTCCAGTTTCTAGGGGTTAGTTGCCACAGGCTTTGGGGTTCACCACAGAGTCTGTCTGAGATACCTTTCAACACTTTCCTCAGTCCTGCTCTTAAAGGTTCTTTTGGCTCTTTACTTCCCCACTCACAAGTCTAGTCTCTGGTCCTCGGGATCTGTTGCTTTAAGTCTCTTTTCACTTGTCAGCGTCTTGAACCCGGCTATGGGACAGTGTTGGACTTCTTGATGGGTGCTGTGACTCCATCTTATCAGGATCACAGCCTGCCGGTCAGTGGTTTGGGATAAACCTGGCAAACCACCTCGGTTCCGGTACACCGATAGTGACCTGGGCACTCCAGACGTCTTTCACCCAGTCTGGGGTTCCCCCCTTCTTGACTGAGTACCTCCTTAAGGTTGAGGTACCCTCCTGTCAGAGCTGTAGTCTCAGCTGCATCCGTCCTCTTTGAGTTCCTCTCACCGTCTGACTGACTGCTGTCAACTGTCACTGACGTCACCGCTCCCGCTCAGCTAAGCTCAACCCCCCTGGGACCTACTGAATATACAGTCCCTGGTGCTAGGGTGTCTATAGCTGGGCTTGTTGTAGTTTTGTATACAGACTCTGTAGCTCCCCCCTCTACCTGTGACTATGGGGGCACTAGCCCTCCTGCTTGGGGTGCAGTATCTCCCTGTGGGGTCCCGCCAGAGGGGCGCCACATATAGTTCTCAAATACCCGAGTCCAGAAGGACTTAATTTTGTCACTGCTCCTCCAAATATGGAGCAAGGTACCAACCTTGGATCCACACCGCCAACTGTTCTCAGAAACCGAGGGGAAAATCTTATGTAATCAAGAAGGGTACAGATACCATCTCGTCAGGATCTTATAATTTTTTTCCTGTGCTGCACATGTGGCTCTAAATTTATGATTGAAAAGAAAGCCATTCTTTTACTTAAAGAAAGGGTCCGAAACATAAAAATATCTATTTTAAGCTTTCCGGCAAGGTCCTATTGCTAATAGCACCTGTGGTGACGTCATGTTCTTGCGGGAACTCCGGTCACGTGAAGGGAGTTCCCCCGAGAACATGACGTCACCACAGGTCCTATAAGCACAGGACCTTGCCGGAAAGCTTAAAATAGATATTTTTATGTTTCGGACACTTTCTTTTACTTAAAGAAAGTGTCCGAAACATAAAAATATCTATTTTAAGCTTTCCGACAAGGTCCTGTGCTTCCAGGACCTGTGGTGACGTCATGTTCTCGCGGAACTCCGGTCATGTGACCAGAGTTCGCGCGAGAACATGACGTCACCACAGGTCCTAGAAGCCATAGGACCTTGCCGGAGGCTTCGGTGGACCGCGGACAGGTGAGCATTGATTATTTTTTTATTTTTAACACTTTCTTTCACTTTTTTTCATATACATACATTGTGGAAGTGAAAATGCCCCACAGGCCGGGTTTGTTCGTTTTCCGGGGTGTTCGACGGTGTTCGTCGAGTATTCGACGAACATTCGTCGAACACCCCGTCGATTCGACGAATCGAATCGAATTCGAACACCGGGGTGGTGGCTCATCTCTAGTGCGCACCCATTCACTCCCATATGTGATCTGTGCGTAGGCGGATGCCTGCGCACAAATCACACACTCCCGCACGCACCAGGGACGCAACATGTCGCATCCGCCTGCGCACAGATCACATATGGGAGTGAATGGGTGCGCACGGTCCTCCGCTGTCAAGTGCAGCACCGTGCGCTCCCATTATAAAGATAGGAGCTCGCGGCCGCTGCGGTCACATTGCGGACCTGCGGAGGGGTCCGCAAATGTGAACCCAGCCTTAGTTTGCCATGCAGCAGGGGGGTGACAGGTAGAAGTTTGTAAAAAAAAAAAATTGCTTCTGGCACCATTTTCAGGAATCTAAAGCTAAGTGGGTTTCTTTTGTGTCCTGAGCTCACTTTTCACTGATACCATTTTTTCAATAGATGCAATATTTTGATCTCTTTTCATTGTACTTAATTGCAATGTTGTGGCAGCCAAAAGCATAAATTTGATTACGGTAATTTATTTCATTTTTTGATAGGACATTTCTGAAGTTAGAGACACGTGTATTTTTTTTTTAAATGTTTATCTTTTGAATGGGGCAAAATGGGAGTAATTTGAACTTTTGTATTTTTTTTATTTTATATTATTAAAAAGGTTTTTTTTTCAATTTTTAGGGTATGTGCCCACAGGACGTTTTTTAAGCAGTCCTGGATGCAGCAAAACCTGAACTGCTTTCAAGGATCCTAGAATCCTTGACAGGAGATTAACTATGATCTTGTCTGCGTTTTCTGCGTGTTTTTGTGCATTTTTTGTGCGTTTTTACTATGTTTTTACTGCTGCATTTTTCCTGCATTTTTGCCATTGACTGCAGCAAAAAAGCAGGAAAAATTAACATGTCAATTCTCTCCCAACTGCACCAAAACGCAGGTATTTGACAGTTCTTTACACTTGCAAAACCAATGTGCAGGGGCTGACTGGCGAAGCAAACCCTGGGTGGCAAAATTTTTCCGGCAGCCCTCGGGCGAGGACCGGGGGGGGGGGTTTAGCGCTGTCGGAAATTCTCAGCGGCCCATCTCAGTCCCTCCAGCCAGGCCCGTATATGGAGCTCCTGCCGCCCTAGGCACTGTCAGCGGTGCGCCCCCCCCCCATCGCGCCACGCCCCCCTGCAGACAGAGGAGTAGCTAAAAGGAGCCTAGAGGTTCCCAATATGGTTGGAGTAGTGGATGGTTGCTAGATGACCGTCACCATGTCACATCAGCAAGGAGGTGGCAGTCATGTTTTGGGTCGTAATCATGTGGAGAGAGCTAGTTTGCCCCTATAGGGTCCATGAAGGCGTGAAAAGGACCACGGCAAAATATATATACTTTTAGACTGACCACTTTTTTTCTTCGTACAAAATCATCCCCATGCATGACAATGCACCATCTCTTGGTACAGAGCATAGCCCTGAGTAATTGGCTGCTATGGACATAAAAGTAGAGAAAACCATGGTGTGGCCACCAGTCTCCCCTGATCTCAGCCCTATTGAGAAACTTGGAAGCACCATTAAGCAAAAAAAATCTAAGATGCTGTAAGACCTTAACCATCAAACCAGCAGCTCTGGGAGTCAATTCTGACATCCTGCAAACAAATGCAATCTTAAAACATCCAAAACCTGACAAGTGCAATAAATGCAATATTTGTGAAGGTGATATCAAAGAAAGGCGATATACAATATGAGATATACTGGTAGGATGTTTTCATTGTGAGCCCAATGGGGACAGTGTTGATGATGTACAGTTAGGGCCAGAAATATTTGGACAGTGACACAAGTTTTGTTATTTTAGCGGTTTACAAAAACATGTTCAGAAATACAATTATATATATAATATGGGCTGAAAGTGCACACTTCCAGCTGCAATATGAGAGTTTCCACATCCAAATCAGAGAAAGGGTTTAGGAATCATAGCTCTGTAATGCATAGCCTCCTCTTTTTCAAGGGACCAAAAGTAATTGGACAATGGACTCTAAGGGCTGCAATTAACTCTGAAGGCGTCTCCCTCGTTAACCTGTAATCAATGAAGTAGTTAAAAGGTCAGGGGTGGATTCCAGGTGTGTGGTTTTGCATTTGGAAGCTGTTGCTGTGACCAGACAACATGCGGTCAAAGGAACTCTCAATTGAGGTGAAGCAGAACATCCTGAGGCTGAAAAAAAAGAAAAAATCCATCAGAGAGATAGCAGACATGCTTGGAGTAGCAAAATCAACAGTTGGGTACATTCTGAGAAAAAAGGAATTGACTGGTGAGCTTGGGAACTCTAAAAGGCCTGGGCGTCCACGGATGACAACAGTGGTGGATGATCGCCGCATACTTTATTTGGTGAAGAAGAACCCGTTCACAACATCAACTGAAGTCCAGAACACTCTCAGTGAAGTAGGTGTATCTGTCTCTAAGTCAACAGTAAAGAGAAGACTCCATGACAGTAAATACAAAGGGTTCACATCTAGATGCAAACCATTCATCAATTCCAAAAATAGACAGGCCAGAGTTAAATTTGCTGAAAAACACCTCAAGAAGCCAGCTCAGTTCTGGAAAAGTATTCTATGGACAGATGAGACAAAGATCAACCTGTACCAGAATGATGGGAAGAAAAAAGTTTGGAGAAGAAAGGGAACGGCACATGATCCAAGGCACACCACATCCTCTGTAAAACATGGTGGAGGCAACGTGATGGCATGGGCATGCATGGCTTTCAATGGCACTGGGTCACTTGTGTTTATTGATGACATAACAGCAGACAAGAGTAGCCGGATGAATTCTGAAGTGTACCGGGATATACTTTCAGCCCAGATTCAGCCAAATGCTGCAAAGTTGATTGGACGGCACTTCATAGTACAGATGGACAATGACCCAAGCATACAGCCAAAGCTACCCAGGAGTTCATGAGTGCAAAAAAGTGGAACATTCTGCAATGGCCAAGTCAATCACCAGATCTTAACCCAATTGAGCATGCATTTCACTTGCTCAAATCCAGACTTAAGACGGAAAGACCCACAAACAAGCAAGACCTGAAGGCTGTGGCTGTAAAGGCCTGGCAAAGCATTAAGAAGGAGGAAACCCAGCGTTTGGTGATGTCCATGGGTTCCAGACTTAAGGCAGTGATTGCCTCCAAAGGATTCGCAACAAAATATTGAAAAAAAAAATATTTTGTTTGGGTTATGTTTATTTGTCCAATTACTTTTGACCTCCTAAAATGTGGAGTGTTTGTAAAGAAATGTGTACAATTCCTACATTTTCTATCAGATATTTTCGTTCAACCCTTCAAATTAAACGTTACAATCTGCACTTGAATTCTGTTGTAGAGGTTTCATTTCAAATCCAATGTGGTGGCATGCAGAGCCCAACTCGCGAAAATTGTGTCACTGTCCAAATATTTCTGGCCCTAACTGTATGTAAAGTGCTGTGGAGTTCATAGTGTAATATAAATGTAAAAAAATATTTCTTCATATGTCGTCACAATACCGGGATCTGAGGATCTTCTATTTGGAGGTCAGGGGCTCTCTGATGCGCTGTCGCTGCCTGTCTCGCTGTCTTCCTCTTTTGACACTGCAGTGCGGTGGATAAGAGAGCATTAACTGGTTAATAACAAGAAGTATGGAGTGTACTAACTGAGCCATAAACCCTCCCCATACCATGTCCAGCAGACATTGTAGGATTACTATATGGATTTTATTATTAGGGCACGGACACACTGGGGTGAAACTCGGATGAGTGCAATGTGTGATTTCATCGCAGTGCAGTCAGTTAATCAACGTCTGAAACACACTGGCGAGTGTCGGACGCTTTTTTCTCATCCAGATTCTGGATGGGAAAAAAGTCACAACATGCTGCGACAGTCTGCGATTCATGTGCGAGACTCGCCAATGCAAGTCTATAAGTCCGACAAAATCATGGACCGCACACTGACAGCACACGGACAGCACACGGACCATCTGAGAGGCATCTGTTTTTTCACTGATACATTCTCATTCTTCAGCTGAGACAACTGTAAAATGCTCCTGTAAATGATTCTACAGTAATAGCTGCTCAGAAACAAAACAGATTGCACATGGATGTGATCTAAGAAAACTGTCGGACACTCGCACAGCATTTGGATGTCCCAGTGGCCAGCCACACAGACAGCCCGCCACAGCCACACACAGAGCCACAACCACACAAAAACAGTCAGCCACATAGACAGCTACACAGACGCAAAGAGCCACACAGAGAGACACAGCCACATAGACAGCCACACACATAGCCACAGCCAGCCACACACAGAGCCACAGCCAGCACCATAGACAGCCATAGCCAGCCACACACAGGCACACACAGACACAGCCAGCCAAACACAGACACAGCCAGCTACACACACAATATCAGCCACACACATACAGCCACACACATAGCTAGCCACACAAACACAGCCAGCCACACACAGCCAAAGCCAGCCAGCCACATAGACAGCCACACACACAGCCAAAGCCAGCGACACACAGGCGCAGCTACCCACACACACAGACACAGCCAGCCACACACACAGCGAGCAATGTAGACAGCCATAGCCAGCCACACACAGACATACAGCCAACCACACAGCCAGCCACACACACAGTCAGCCACACACAGCCAAGCAGCCCCAGCCACACACACACAGTCAGCCACACACAGCCAAACAGCCCCAGCCACACACAGCCAGCCACGCAGCCTCAGCCACAGCCATGCAGCCACAGCCAACCCCAGCCAGCCACAACCACGCAGCCCCAGCCACACAAAGACATAGTTAGGCACACACAGCCAGCCACAGCCACATAGCCCCAGCCACATAAAGACAGTCAGACACACAGACAGCCACATGCAGCCACGCAGCCCTAGCCACACATAGACACAGTCAGCCACACAGACACATTTTGCCACACACAGCCAGCCACGCAGCCTCAGCCACACAGACACAGTCAGCCACACACAGCCCTAGCAACATAGACACATAGTCAGCCACAGCCACGCAGCCCTAGCCACACACAGCCAGCCACAAATCCCCAGCCACACACAACCAGCCACAAAGCCCCAGCCACACACAGCCAGCCACAAAGCCCCAGCCACACACAGCCAGCCACAAAGCCCAGCCACACACAGCCAGCACACACACAACCAACCACAAAGCCCCAGCCACACACAACCAGCCACAAAGCCCCAGCCACAAACAGACACATAGACAGAAAGACACACACACAGATGCAGCCAGGCATGTATACACAACACACACACAGATGCAGCCAGGCATGTACACACACAGATGCAGCCAGGCATGTACACACACACAGATGCAGCCAGACATGTACACACACACACACACAGATGCAGCCAGTCATGTATACACACACACACACACATACACACACACACACAGATGCAGCCATTCATGTATACACACACACACACACAGATGCAGCCAGGCATGTATACACACACACAGATGCAGCCAGGCATGTACACACACACAGATGCAGCCAGGCATGTACACACACACACACACAGATGCAGCCAGACATGTACACACACACACACACACAAGATGCAGCCAGGCATGTACACACACACAGATGCAGCCAGGCATGTACACACACACAGATGCAGCCAGGCATGTATACACACACACACACACACACACACAGATGCAGCCAGGCATGTATACACACACACACACACACAAGCACCAGATGCACCACATCACACACACACACACACAGATGCAGCCAGGCATGTACACACACACACACACACACAGATGCAGCCAGGCATGTACACACACACAGATGCAGCCAGAAATGTACACACACACACACACACACACAGATGCAGCCAGTCATGTATACACACACACAGATGCAGCCAGAAATGTACACACACACACACACAGATGCAGCCAGTCATGTATACACATACACAGATGCAGCCAGGCATGTATACACACACACAGATGCAGCCAGAAATGTATACACACACACACATACACACACACACACATGCAGCCAGCCATGTATACACACATACACACATACACACACACACACACAGATGCAGCCAGGCATGTACACACACACAGATGCAGCCAGACATGTACACACACACACACACAGATGCAGCCAGGCATGTACACACACACAGATGCAGCCAGGCATGTAAACAACACACACACACACAGATGCAGCCAGGCATGTACACACACACACACACACAGATGCAGCCAGGCATGTATAACACACACACACACACACACACACAGATGCAGCCAGGCATGTACACACACACACACACACACACAGATGCAGCCAGGCATGTACACACACACACACACACACACAGATGCAGCCAGGCATGTACACACACACACAGATGCAGCCAGGCATGTACACACACACAGATGCAGCCAGGCATGTATACACACAACACACAGATGCAGCCAGGCATGTATACACACACACACACACAGATGCAGCCAGAAATGTATACACACACACACACACAGATGCAGCCAGTCATGTATACACACACACACACACACAGATGCAGCCAGGCATGTTGCAGCCAGGCATGTACACACACACACACACACAGATGCAGCCAGGCATGTATACACACACACAACACACACCACACACAGATGCAGCCAGGCATGTACACACACACAGATGCAGCCAGACATGTACACACACACACACACACAGATGCAGCCAGGCATGTACACACACACAGATGCAGCCAGGCATGTATACACACACACACACACACACACACAGATGCAGCCAGGCATGTATACACACACACACACACACACAGATGCAGCCAGGCATGTATACACACACACAGATGCAGCCAGGCATGTACACACACACACACACACACACAGATGCAGCCAGGCATGTACACACACACACACACACACACACACAGATGCAGCCAG
This sequence comes from Allobates femoralis, assembly GCA_033576535.1. Classification (NCBI taxonomy): domain Eukaryota; kingdom Metazoa; phylum Chordata; class Amphibia; order Anura; family Aromobatidae; genus Allobates; species Allobates femoralis. The sequence continues at coordinate 346,310,560 of JARQOC010000004.1, read as the reverse complement.
GCATGTACACACACACAGATGCAGCCAGGCATGTACACACACACAGATGCAGCCAGGCATGTATACACACACACACACACACAGATGCAGCCAGGCATGTATACACACACACACACACACACACAGATGCAGCCAGAAATGTATACACACACACACACAGATGCAGCCAGTCATGTATACACACCACACACACACACACACAGATGCAGCCAGGCATGTTGCAGCCAGGCATGTACACACACACACACACAGATGCAGCCAGGCATGTATACACACACACACACACACACACACAGATGCAGCCAGCATGTACACACACACAGATGCAGCCAGAAATGTACACACACACACACACACAGATGCAGCCAGTCATGTATACACACACAGATGCAGCCAGAAATGTACACACACACACACACAGATGCAGCCAGTCATGTATACACATACACAGATGCAGCCAGGCATGTATACACACACACAGATGCAGCCAGAAATGTATACACACACACACATACACACACACACACATGAAGCCAGCCATGTATACACACACACACATACACACACACATGCAGCCAGCCATGTATACACACACACACACATACACACACACACAGATGCAGCCTGTCATGTATACACACACACATTAGTTTTAGATAAAGAATTAACACATGGCGTTTGCTCACCTCCCCCTTGATGGTGTCCCATTCAGCTCCTCCATGGCGGGAATCTAATGGAGCAGGGCGCGCTGCATGATGTCACAGCTTGCAGACATGGCCACTGCTCAGAGCCCTGTCAGCAGTGACGCAGCCGGCCCTGCTCACAAACAGAAGGTGCCGGCCGTCCAAAGAACAAGTGGAGGATCCTGCAGCAGGCATGAAGAGCTGGGAGCCTCTGCCAACATTTGCAGAGACCGGCCCAGCCTGCTGCCCCAGAGTGGCGCCTGTCAAGCGCTCCGGTCTTGAGGGTGAGTAAGCACTCCTCAGGACTTTGCTGCAGCCTGCCTGTGCCAGCCGCTGGGTGCACTATTGTTTGTATGATAAATCACTGGTGGCCGCATCCCGCACTAAGAATAGCCGCGGCCGCCAGTGATTTACTTTTGCACTGTTGTTGTTGACAACGCACCCGGCGGCCCTGAACTGTTACCGGCCCCGGCGGCCCGGGGGCAAATGCCTTCCTGCCACCCGGCCCAGCCCGCCCCTGCCAATGTGTGTGCCCAGTGTTTCTGTGAAACACAGTGGTTTTGCTGGGAATCAAAACCGCAGGAACAAATTAGCATAAATTACCATAAAACCAATGGTAAACTGCATGGAGAAAATGCACCGAAAACGCACTAAAAACGTCCTTAGGAGACTTGATGCTGCAATCATCTGAGCACTTCTGCTATACAGAGCAGTGCATGAGCAAATCTCTTATGAATGCCATATCACAGCCGATGTTCACAAGAAGAGCCTCATGACAGACACAGGGGTCATCAACTAAACCCTGGCTGTTATGACAACCCATAGGTGCCTTGCCATGATGTCATGGGAGCAGGGAATGGCGCACTCCCCACCAGTGTGTGTTAAATCCCACTGTTAAAAATTGACAGTGGAGATTTAACTAATTATCAGTCATGAGTTTATCCCTGATTCATCCATGGCTGTTAAGGCCCTGTTACATGGCACGATGTTAGAACGATGTCCGCAACGATCTCCTGGGTGCGCGGTCATTGCAGACATCGTTTTGACATCGTTGGTGAGATGTCACACGTTTAGATTTAGTGGACAACTCACCAACGATGTTGTGAGCAGGAATCGTTTGCAAACCCCGCGAACAATCCCTGCTTATTGCTGTGAATGGGCGAAGTCGTAAACAACATTGTTATCGTGGCGTCAAACACAACAATATGCCTGTTTGGATGATCAATGCTGATTGGGAATGGGAAGTGGAAAGCTCACCTCTCCTCCTGTGTTGATCCAGGTCAGGTGCACAGCGGCGGCCGGCCACCGCTCAAGTCCAAGACCATAGTAAACAAGGTTGCTGGCACCTGAATCAGAAATCTTCAGACTTTATTTAGCGATTTCACAATGAAATATAAAAAGCATCCTAAGGCAGTGTGCCCCGTCAGTGTGCCTTAGGATGCTTTTTATATTTCATTGTGAAATTGCTAAATAAAGTCTGAAGATTTCTGATTCAGGTGCCAACAACCTTCTTTACTTTGAGTTTGGATGATCGCTGATCAAATTTCAAAGGAAAAATTTAAAGCATGCTGCGTAGTCTGCAGATCTCGTCGAGATTCCATCAATACAAGTGCATGGGTGTGATAATAAATCGCACAGCAAACGGACCGCAGCAAACGGATCACAGTTTTAGCATGGTCATCTCCATGCTGTATAAAGTCAGAAAAGATAGATGGTGATAGATAGATAGATAGATAGATAGATAGATAGATAGATAGATAGATAGATAGGATACTTAGATTGAGCTTACCAGTCTCCCGTTGCCTGCTTCCAGGGCCGCTAATTAAGTTTCATGCATAGTCATTGGACTGAACTGCAACAGCCAATTACAAATGCTCCTTCCCTCCTTCTCTATGAGGGTGTCTGTGCAATGCAGTCTAATTGCAACAGCCAATATGTACTGGTGTCTGTGCTTGGTTTGTCTTAGGCGGCCATCACACGCTACAATATCGTGAGCGATATCGTTAGCGATCACTTGCACGCGCGATCGCTAACGATATCGCTCACATCGCTGGTGAGCTGTCACACAGACAGACTCACCAGCGATGTGGGCCAGCAAGATCGCTGGTAACTCTGGTACACATCGGGTTACTACGTGGCGCTTAGTAACCCGACGTTTACCATAGATACCATCTCCCAGCATAGGCTCTGCCGCTGGGAGATCGTTCATCGTGGTGTCACACACCACGATGAAGCAGATTGAACAAGCGATGATCGCTTGATATGAGCTCCGGCTCTCATATCTGCGATGTCACGATCAAGCGATTTTACATTGTAAAATCGCTTGATCGCACGCAGCGATGCACAAACGATATCGCTTAAGCGATTAAAAAGCAGATCGCTTAAACGATATCGTGCATTAAATTGAAGCATGTGACGGCCGCCATACACATACAACCAACTTGCCATCATAGTGTGTAAGATAAATAAATAACAAGAAAAAAATATGTAGTTCTTCACAGTCTTAGCACAGATTAAGCGGATACCTGCGAGCTGCCACACTCAGCTGCCAATTTTTACCTTGGCTGGTAAAAAAAATGCGTAGTGCTTTGCCCTATTTTTAATTGCCCTCCAAGGTAAAACTAGGCAGCAGGGGGCTAGTATTCTCAGCATGGTGGGGCCCATCATTATTGGCCCCTCACTCTGTAGAATAGCAGCTCGCAGCCACCCCAGAATTTGGTGCATTCATTAGAAGCGCCAAATCCTGGCACTTTACCCAGCTCTTCCAGTTGGCCTGGTGCTGATGGCAAACTGGGTAATAAAGGGTTAATGCCAGCTTTGTATTACCAGCTGGCATTAAGCCCGAGATTCATAATATTGGACCATTGCTAGACCCGGCAATTAGGAATCTCTATTAAATAGTAAATAAGACACAACACAGAGAAAAATAATTTTATTATAACAAAAAGCACAAACACATATCTTGACTCCTTCTTTATTACTCCCATATACCCTCCACAATCCTCTGCGACATCTTCTCACTGTGGCCACTCAGCACAGCATGAGTGAGCCGAGAGCATTGGCCGGGTAAGTACAGGATATACACTCATATGAAAAAGTTTGGGCACCCCTCTTAATCTTACTCTTTTTTTTTTTGTTAAAAAATAGTTTTTTTGGAACAGCTATTTCAGTGTGATATGTGTAATAACTGATGGACACAGTAATATTACAGGATTGAAATGAGGTTTATTGTACTAACCGAAAATGTGAAATATGCATTTTTTCAAAAATTCACAGGTACAAAAGTATGGACACCTCAACAGAAAAGTGACATTAATATTTAGTAGATCCACCTTTTGCAAAAATAGCAGCCTCTAGTCGCTTCCTGTATCTGTTAATGAGTTCCTGGATCCTGGATGAAGGTATTTTTGACCATTCCTCTTTACAAAACAATTCCAGTTCAGTTAAGTGTGACGGTCGCCGAGCATGGACAGCCCGATTCAAAGCATCCCACAGATGTTCAATGATATTCAGGTCTGGGGACTGGGATGGCCATTCCAGAACATTGTAATTGCTCCTATGCATGAATTCCTGAGTAGATTTGGAGCAGTGTTTTGGATCATTGTCTTGCTGAAAGATCCATCCCCAACGTAACTTCAACTTTGACACTGATTCTTGAACATTATTCTCAAGAATCTGCTGATACTGAGTGGAATCCATGCGACCCTTAACTTTAACAAGATTCCCGGTGCAGCCATTGGCCACACAGCCCCAAAGCATGATGGACCCTCCCCCAAATTTGACAGTGGGTAGCAAGTGTTTTTCTTGGAATGCCTGTGTTTTTGTGGCGCCATGCATAACGCCTTGTTGTATGACCAAACAACTCAATCTTTGTTTCATCAGTCCATAGGACCTTCTTCCAAAATGAAACTGGCTTGTCCAAATGTGCTTTTGCATACCTCAGGCGACTCTGTTTGTGGCGTGCATGCAGAAACGGCTTCTTTCGCATCACTCTCTCATACAGCTTCTCCTTGTGCAGTGTGCGCTGTATTGTTGACCGATGCACAGTGACACCATCTGCAGCAACATGATGCTGCAGGTCTTTGGAATGTTCTTGACTGTTCTCACCATTCTTCTTCTCTGCCTTTCTGATATTTTTGTTGGCCTGCCACTTCTGGCCTTTACAAGAACTGTCCCTGTGGTCTTCCATTTCCTTACTATGTTCCTCACAGTGGAAACTGACAGGTTAAATCTCTGAGACAACTTTTTGTATCCTTTCCCTGAACAACTATGTTGAACAATCTTTTTTTTCAGATCATTTGAGAGCTGTTTTGAGTAGCCCATGATGCCACTCCTCCAAGAAGATGCAACCAGGAAAACAACTTGCAAGTGGACACCTGAAATAGCTTTTCTCATGATTGGATACACCGGGCTATGAAGTACAAAGCTCAATGAGGTTACCAAACCAATTTAGTGCTTCAGTAAGTCAGTAAAAAGTAGATAGGAGTATTCAAATCATGAAAATCAGTAGGGTGCCCATACTTTGGCACCTGCCAAATTTTGAAATAATGCATATTTCACATTTTTGGTTAATACAATAAACCTCATTTCAAACCTGAAATATTACTGTGTCCATCAGTTATTACATATATCACACTGAAATAGCTGTTGCAAAAAAACAATTTTAAACAAAAAAAAAAAAGAGTAAGATTAAGAGGGGTGCCCAAACTTTTTCATATGACTGTATAGCGGTTACCATTTTTACCTGAACTGTGTCCTCGGGTGACCTTACTGACTCACCTGTGAATACAGCTCAGGTACCATGGCAACTTCAATGCGTCCTGTGCTCACCCAGTCACAGCCCTCTGCTCTCTCAGTCTGTGTACTGTGAGACAGTGCGGGGGATCATATGCTAGGGGCGCTATGTCTCCCCCAGATTGCGCACTGTCACATATTGAACCCGGTATAGGGTGTAGGAAAGAGGGACGGTCCACTCCCTCCGCTCCGGGTCTTGCAGGTTTCTCTGGAGGGAGACAAGGGGTTAAAGGCCTGGTTAGGAGACAGGGCGGGGTTCCCTGTGGACAGTTTTGGCCTGAAGCTGAAGAAGCAGCATCTATTAGCCGGACAGGTCAAGAGCTCCAGGGCCCGTGTGCGGTAATAACACGGCCTAGCCCGGGAGGGCTGGGAGCTCGGTGTGACCTCGGCCAGAGAGCTCATAACCGGAAGGGACCGGATTACTATCTGTGAACTGTATCCATTGCACCGGACTGCGACCCGGATTCCGGCATCTTGTGCCACCGCTGTGTCTTCAGCAATAAATCCGTGTACTGTATGAACTACTACCGGGCTCAACGTTTTTCCTGTCTTGCAATCCCGGCGCTGCCCCCAATATGGTGGAGAATGCGGGCAACCTGAACTATGAACTGCATGTCCATACTTAAGCCGGCCAAGCTACAGTTCAGGTCCGCCGACAGTTGGAAGAAATCCTAAGGCAGCTGGTGCTTACCCAGCAGCGGCAACAAGAACAGCAACAGCGACACAAGGAGCAGCAGTTCCGACAGCAGGAGCAGCAGCAGTTGCGGCAGCAGGAGCAGTTTCAACAACAGCAGAAAAAGAATGAACTGCTCCTGCAGCAAATTATGGCCCTACGAGACCCGCCAGCAGCGCCACCCCCGAAACGGCGTGAAGCCCGGAACCGGGTCCGATCGGCACTGAGGAAGCTGAGTCCGAAGGACGACGTAGAAGCCTTCCTCACTGTCTACAAATACACCGCAGAGCAAGAAGGCCTCCCTGCCACTCAGTGGGCTGAAGTGGTGGCGCCATTCCTGATGGGTGACACCCAGAACCCCTACACGGACCTCAGTTGGAAGGATGCACAGGACTACGGGAGATTCAAAGGTGAGATCCTTGCTAGACTGGGGGTCAATACCTATGTTCGAGCCCAACGGGTGTTTTCCTGGTCCTATGTGGAGTGTGGAGTCCAAGCCGGCTCACTCCCAGGAGTATGACTTATTGCAGTTGGTAAAACGGTGGCTCCAGCATCAGAGCTTGACTCCGGGACAGATGGTGGAAAGGGTGGTGGTCGACCGGCTGATACAGCGTTGGGTGGGGCAAGGGGACCCGGGTACCTTGGACCAGGTGGTTAGCTTGATAGAGCGATATACAGCCACCCAGGAGTTCATACGGGACTCTGCCCCACTGCGGCTGTCACGCCGGCCTCCGGAGCCGGGCAATGGTGTACGTCCATCCACTGGGGACCCTCCTAAACACGTACCCGCTGAGAGGGTATCCCAGAATGAGGCTGGCAGGAGACCAGGCTCCCCTAGAAGGAGCTTCCAGACCGGCGGTGCCACTGCTACGTGGTGCTGGCGGTGCAAAGGATCGGGACATGTGGCTGCCTATTGCCCACTAACTATGGAACCCATGGACTGCGGGTTCACATGCCAGGTCTCGATGTATGCCAGCCCCGTGCTTACCGCAGATGCGGAGGTTCACCCAATGGAACCACATCTGTTCCCGGTGCTCATTAATGGACACAGAGCAGAAGCTCTCTTGGACTCTGGCAGTTTGGTGACGCTGGTTCATGCATCCTTAATCCCGGGTTGCAACTAACTGGGGGACTGATCAGGGTCCGGTGTATACACGGGGACCTTCGCGTGTATTCGACCACAGAGGTAACTCTGTCCACTCCGTGTGGAGAGGTGGCCCATGTGGTTGGAGTGGTAAAGTCTCTACCCTACGGGACTGTGCTGGGAAGAGACTTACCATTGTTTTGGTCCTTATGGGGGAGAGGGAGTAACCCTCCCCTGATACCAGGAATCAGGGTGCTGAACCCGACAACCCTGAGACCAGGATACCTGCCGTAGGGGTCACCAACATAGGGCTAGAGTGTCAACCCGATAGGCTCCCCCTAGAGGTATTAGCAGAAGAGGTCGTGGAGACCCCACCGATTCCAGAGCTGGAAGTATCCTGGGGAGCGTTTGGGACAGCCCAGTTACAGGATCCCACACTGACCCGGGCCCGAGAAGGGGTAACAGAAGTAAACGGGGTAGCTCAGCAACCGGGGGCAGAGAATGTGTTTCCACGCATGGTGGTTAACCGGGAGTTACTCTATAGGGTGAACAAAATACGGGATGAGGTCGTGGACCCAACTGGTAGTGCCGCAGACACACCGCCGGGCGGTCCTAGAGATGGCCCACTCCCACCTGCTAGGGGGCCACCTTGGGGCTAAAAAAAATGCAAGAGCGCATCTTGTGGAGGTTCTTCTGGCCGGGCGTGTATGCGGATGTCCAGAGGTACTGTGACTCCTGCCCGGAATGTCAGCTGACCACACCCATTGCCACCTTCCGTAGTCCATTGGTACCTCTACCGGTTATAGAGGAACCTTTTGAACGGATTGCAATGGATCTGGTGGGGCCTATAGTTAAGTCAGCACGGGGCCACCAACACATACTCGTGGTCTTCAACTATGCCACCCGGTACCTGTAGGCGATTCCGTTACGCCACACCTCGGCGAAACTGATTGCCCAAGAACTGTTTGTCGTGTTCTGTCGCCTAGGACTACCTAAGGAGATCCTCACGGATCAGGGGACTCCTTTTATGTCCAAAGTGACCCGGGAACTGTGTAAACTGCTCATCATAAAACAGCTGCGCACCTCAGTGTATCATCCCCAGACCGACGGGTTAGTCGAGCGGTTTAATAAAACCCTGAAGTCCATGCTCAAAAGTTGGTAGCCAAGGATAGATAGGATTGGGACATGTTACAACCCTATTTAATGTTTGCCATCCGGGAGGTACCGCAGTCGTCTACGGGATTTTCTCCCTTTGAACTGTTGTACGGCCGGCATCCTAGAGGGCTGTTGGATGTCGCCAAAGAGACGTGGGAACAGGAACCCACTCCCTATAGGAGCGTAATTGATCATGTGGCTAAGATGCAGGACCGGATTCCAGCCTATTGTAAAAGAGCACCTAATAGATGCCCAAGGAGCTCAAAGCCACAGGTATAATAATAGGGCCACCGTTAGGACCTTTGAGGTGGGGGACCGAGTATTGGTTTTAGTGCCCACTACGGAAAGCAAATTATTGGCCAAATGGCAAGGGCCATATGAAATCCGGAAAAAGTAGGAGAAGTGAATTACAGGGTATACCAACCCGGGAAGAGGAAACCCGTGCAGCTATACCATGTCAATTTACTCAAAGTGTGGAAAGACCGGGTGTGCCTGATCACAGAGGCTTCCCCGGCTGGGTTGACCGGGAGACCCTCCCCTTTTGGCCAGGAGGGAGACCAAAGGGGTAACGATAAGTGACACCCTCACTAAGGCCCAGCGATGGGAGGCTCGAAAGCTGGTGCAGCAGAATCCAGATGTATTCTCTGACCTGCCCGGCCGTACTTCCGTCATTCAACATGACATTGTCACCGAGCCTCGGGTGAAGGTGCAAGTGAAACCGTACCGGGTACCCGAGGCCCGACGGCAAGCCATCGCAGCTGAAGTGAAACACATGCTCGAGTTAGGAGTCATAGAGGAATCCCGGAGCGAATGGGCTAGTCCCATTGTACTGATTCCGAAGCCAGACGAATCGCTGCGATTCTGTGACGACTTCCGGAAGTTGAATGAAGTATCAAAGTTCTATCTTAATCCAATGCCCCGGGTGGACGAGCTAATTGAAAGACTGGCGCAGGCCCAGTACTTCACGACGCTCGATCTGACCAAGGGATACTGGCAGGTGCCGCTAACAGAGTCAGGCAAGTAGAAGACCGCCTTTGTTACCCCGGAGGGCCTCTATCACTGTTGTGTTGCCTTTTGGATTGCATGGGGCTCCGGCTACATTCCAGCGGCTCAAGGACATAGTGTTGGAGCCTCATCGGAAGTACGCGTCCACTTACTTAGATGACATCATCATCTTTAGTAAGGATTGGCAAACCCACTTATCCCAGGTACAGGCAGTGGTGGATTCCCTCAGGGCAGCCGGCCTGACAGCGAATCCAAAAAAATGTGCCATGGGGCTCGAGGAGGCCCGTACCTGGGGTATGTGATTGGGTGAGGGGTTATCAAACCCCAAATAAACTAAATCGAGGCCATTCAAAATTGGCCCCGACCGGTGTGTACCAAACAGGTGAGGGCGTTCCTCGGCATAGTTGGGTACTATCGACGCTTCATACCCAACTTTGCTGGGCGAACGGCGGCCCGGTCCGACCTGTTAAAAGGAAGAAATCTGCTTTGGTGCGTTGGAATCCCCAAGCAGAGGCAGCCTTTCAGTCCATGAAGTTGGCCTTGTGCAGACAGCCCGTCCTCATCAGTCCTAACTTCAAACACACCTTCGTCGTGCAAACAGACGCCTCAGAGGTGGGGCTGGGGGCTGTGCTATCGCATGAAGTGGACGGAGAAGAACATCCGGTCACTAACTTAAGCACGGAAATTGTCCCAGACGGAAAAGAATTATAGCGTAGTGGAGAAGGAGTGCTTGGCTGTTAAATGGGCCTTGGAGTCCCTACGCTATTATTTGCTCGGGCGACAGTTCCGGTTGGTTACAGATCACGTTCCCCTGGGTCTGGATGCGAAACGCCAAGGAACAGAACGCTCGGGTCACCCGGTGGTTCCTGTCCCTCCAAAACATCAGTTTTTCAGTGGAGCACTGGGCTGGCAAGTTGCAGGGCAATGCGGATGCCCTGTCCTGGGCACCCTGTTTGGTGGCTGGGGTTCAACTCCACAAGTTTGAACCGAGGGGGATGTGTGAGACAGTGCGGGGGATCATATGCGAGGGGCGCTATGTCTCCCCCAGAATGCGCACTGTCACATATTGAACACGGTATAGGGTGTAGGAAAGAGGACCGCTCCGGGTCTTGCAGGTTTCCCCAGAGGGAGACAAGGGGTTAAAGGCCTGGTTAGGAGACAGGGCGGGGTTCCCTGTGGACAGTTTTGGCCTGAAGCTGAAGCAGCAGCATCTATTAGCCGGACAGGTCAAGAGCTCCAGGGGCCGTGTGCGGTAATAACACGGCCTAGCCCGGGAGGGCTTAGAGCTCGGTGTGACCTCGGCCGGAGAGCTCATAACAGGAAGGGACCGGATTACTATCTGTGAACTGTATCCATTGTACCCGGCTGCGACCCGGATTCCAGCATCTTGCGCCACCGCTGTGTTTTCAGCAATAAATCCGTGTACTGTATGAACTACTACCGGGCTCAAAGTTTTTGCTGTCTTGCAATCCCGGCGCCTAGTGGCAGGGGCAAGAGTAGCAGTCACTGAGTCTGATATAGATGTGACAGCGACACTTCTAGCCGAAGGAATCCGGCAGCACCTTGTGGCTGGGGCAGAAATAACAGTCACCGATTCTGACAGCAATTTGACAGCAACAGGATTGGTGCATCCAATGGAGGCACCAGTTCTGGGTTGCATGCGGGCTGCTATTCGTAAGCTGGTAGGGCCTATTAACCATGGCTTTTCCCACTCTGAGAATACCAGACCCCATTTGTCAGCTTCACCTTGGCTGGTGATCCAATTTGGGATTAGGCCTCATATTTTTTTTACTTATATATTGATAAATAATTTAAAAAACAGCATGGAGTGACCTCTGTTTTGGATTGCGAGCCAAGAAAAGGCTGCCAGCTGTGGGCTGCAGGGGTCTGCTTTACCCTAGCACAGGGTAGGGAACTCCAGGTCTCGAGAGCCGCCAACAGTGCAGGTTTTCAGGATTTCCTTAGCATTGCACAGGTTGGAATCATCACCAGTGCAGGGGATTATATTATCACCCAAGATATCTAAAAAAGGGGTGACCGCCACAGCCTTTTTTTATTATTTTTGTGCTAAATACTAGGCTAAACAACCCTTAGGGCCCCTTTACATGCCACTACTGCAAGATAGCAACTGCCTGGCATTGGGGATATTTGTGCCTGTTGCCATGAAATTGCTACGAAATGGCGGCGTGTAAATAGGGAAATTCCTTCCTGTGTCCTGCAGTTGACTCAGATACCTGTTTCTGAGCCATGCTCAAAAACCGAAGGCAACACAAAGGCACAATTGCTATGGTAGTCGCGTCTAAACGGGGCATAGGGATGGAATTTGCGTCCCCTAGTGAATTCCCAAGGGCGTGACACAGCGTCATGGATACCACGCCCCATCAGCGATCATTGGTGGGGGCTACTGTGTTACGATTGGCTGTCCCTTCTCAGGGCGCCATATTTAAAGAGCTATCCATTCACACTACACAATTGGAATGGCGTCATGTCTTAGCCAGCCTTCCTGCGCAGGCTGGCCAATCATTGCGTTGTCCAATCAACGCTTGTGCATCACGGAATACACAACTCTGTCACGCCTATGTACTTGCGGCGCGAAAGATGTACGCCCATATTCCTTTGTGGTAGCGGCGTATGAAGCAGCGAAGGTATTCAACAGGAAGTAAGCCGCAGGATCTGTCGGAACTTCCAGGGAACAAAGATACCTTCAGTTGACAATGCAATGGCGGCGTGTATATGCGGCATCGGCGATCGGTATCCACCGTCAAAAATGTGCACGTGCACGTGCGGTGGATACCTGTTGCTAGGCACAGTGGCGGCGTGTAAAGGTACCTTTAGTGCCACATGAAAGACACTAAAGGGTGCAAACTTTCAATATTATATACATGTTATACCTCTATTTCATTATTCTTTTAATCTATCTATTCTTACCATTTATCTCTACCTCTGTTTTTCTATCTATCATCATTTATCCATCTTTGCATATAATTCACACATGAAAGAACATTTATTTCAGTGACACACATTTTTTTTCCGGTATGTGTCGCATGGATGTCACATGGATCACATCTGCGTGCGGAAGAAAACGCCTTTGAGAATGTTGCACCCCTGCGGACTGGTTGCCACAATGATGCTGCACCTACTCCACAGGTGTAGTGTCACCGTTCTCGGGAGAAAGGGCTCACAAACCCAAGACACAGAATTGCACACAACACCATCCTGAATCCATGCTGGGGGATTAGGGCGGACCCTTTTTAGGCAGGGCCCCATCTCCTGGCTAGAGGAGGGGCTAGATAGAGTTAGTGAGAGGGGAGAGGGAGAATGTCGTAGGAGAGCGTCCCGAGTGGACGCAGGACGAAGAGCGTCCTAGGGGACACAGGAGTGGGAGATCCACACGTGTGCCTCTATTCTGGCCTGACCCGAGTTGGGCAGAGGGACGATTTGCCTGATGGGACCTGCCCAGATCTGGTGGGAGTGCTGCACACCTCAGCCAGGAAAACTGGAGGCCATCTTTTCTGCAAGAACGGTGGCTACGAACTGTGGATAATCGCTGGGATGGTGGCTAGAACTAGGGTCAGGTGACATGCCAACGCTGCACTTTGGAGGAGCACAGCATCCGGCTGGGTGAACGTGACTGATCATCAAATAAAGCTAACGAACTGCATGAACTGTGTTTGCCTCCCTCTTCTTCACCCTACGGCTTTCCTCACCATCAACACCCTAATAGACTGTCCACACCATCCCTGGGGCTCAGCTCCACCTGTGGGGAGCGTTACCATCCAGGCTGCACTACCTTCTGCCCCAGCGGTCATACCCTACAGCATTGGCCACCCCTGGGTAAGTACCATAGGTGGCGTCACGAACCATCCCTTGTAAATCCCCCTTTTACTGCACACCCAGGGCCACAGAGCCACGTCACAGCCACCATGAACTCCCACTGAACCGACCGATCCAGTTACCAAGGACTCCACTCCCCTAGTGGGCGTCATAAGAACATATGCATACCCTTTGGTTGTAGAAAATTCTGCACCAAATTTGAATCGTCTTCCAGAAAAATGCAACATGTTTTTGATGCGTTTTCCCCCATGCACTTAGTGTGGAAAAATGCTGCAATAATTGATATACTGAAGATTTATTTCTATGCCAAATCTGCCAGGGATCAAAAGCAACATGTGTACAAAACATCAGGATTCTCATTTACTTTGCTGGAATAAGGATTTGCATGCAGTTTTGTGGCAAAACTGCACCACAAAAGCGATAAGAATGCACTGTGTTCACATACTCTAGGTCAGGGGTCCCCAACCACCGGGACCGGGCCGTGGGGGTCTCTGTGCCAGGCCGCGGCGCCGCAGAGCACTACACACAGTGTGCTATGTGGAGGCTCGGAATGGTGGATGCTGCGTGCCCGGCCCGCCTCCCTGAATGAAATGTCACCGCCCACCTGCAGCATTAGAGCGCTTCTTCTCTATTCCTCAGATGTGGGCGTAGATGTACCAGCGAAGCAGTCGACCAATCACGGCGCAGCAGCCGGACCCCGATTGGCTAGTGGTTGCTGCGCTGTGATTGGCCCGGCTGCTTCACTCGTACATCTTCGCTCACAGATGAGGAAGAGAGCTGAGGCAATGTTGCAGGTGGGGGGCGGACCGGTGAGCAGTGTGTGAATGTGAGTGTGTGTGTGTGTGTTGCATGGGTATGATGATGGGGGGCACAATATTGGGGGCTGCATGGAGATAGTGGGGGCTGCAAGTGGAGGAGGACAGTGGAGGCTACAAGAGGAGGAGGACAGTGGAGGCTGCTAGGGAGGAGGACAGTGGAGGCTGCAAGAGAAGGAGGACAGTGGGGGCTGCAAAAGGAGGAGGACAGTGGAGGCTGCATAGAGGAGGAGGACAGTGGGGGCTGCAAGAAGGAGGAGGACAGTGGGGGCTGCAAGAGGAGGAGGACAGTGGAGGCTGCAAAGGAGGAGGCAGTGGAGGCTGCAAGAGGAGGAGGACAATGGGAGGCTGCAAGAGGAGGAGGGACAGTGGGGCTGCAAGAGAAGGAGGACATGGGAGGCTGCAAGAGTAGGAGAACAGTGGGGGCTGCAAGAGGAGGAGGACAGTGGAGGCTGCTAGTGGAGGAGACGGTGGGGCTGCTAGTGGAGGAGGACGTGGAGGCTGCTAGTGGAGAGGACAGTGGAGGCTGCAAGGGAGGAGGACGGTGGAGGCTGCAGAGTAGGAGACAGTGGAGGGCTGCAAGAGAGGAGGACGGTGGAGGCTGCGAGTAGGAGAACAGTGGGGGCTGCAAGTGGAGGAGGACGTGGAGGCTGCTAGTGGAGGAGGACGGTGGAGGCTGCTAGATGGAGGAGGACGGTGGAGGCGCTAGTGGAGGAGGACGGTGGAGGCTGCAAGGGAAGGAGGACGGTGGAGGCATGGAGAGAGGAGAGAGGAGGACGGTGGAGGCTTCAAGAGGAGGAGGACGGTGGGGGCTGCAAGAGGAGGAGGTGGCTGGGGACTGCTGCCAAAGGAGGAGGCTAGGGCTGCAAGGAGATGGAGAAATAAGACATTCCCCGCAAATAAGATGTAGTGCATCTTTTGGGGAAACAGGATAGTAAACCCCACCCCTTCTACACTGCCCCACCCCATAAGATCAAAGCCCCACCCCTATAACACCCCCTTCCCCACCCCCCGCCAGGCCTCGGGGAGATCATCTTTCTTGACGCCGGTCCCGGAGCAAAAAACGTTGGGGACCCCTGCTCTAGGTATATCTAACCTTAGCGTATGATACAGCAAGCAGTAGCAACTAACAGAGTCAGCACTGCCAGCTCTGTTATAGTTTCCATATGTCAGTATCACTTTGTAGTCACCAACAAAATGGCATCACTATGCTGTTGATCCTAAATTTCATTGTTTCTTATCCTTTTGTAAACACCCAGAGGCTAGGGTCACACTTGAGCAGTGCCATCCGCTAAAAGGATACATTAATAGGATGGGTTTTTTCCCTGGCATTCACATTACATGTGTGTACATTTTTGACGCATGCATTAATGCATGCGTTAACACATGGTACATATATGTACCATGCATTAACAGATGCATTTGCCATAGACTCCAATGATAAATTAACACATCCATTTCCCAAAATGGCCCAAAGTACGCTGCAGAACGCGTTATGATGTGCGCTACAAAAAAACGCATAGTGCCAAAGGCATAGCAATTTGGCCATGAATTTTTGATATTGGAGTCTATGGGTGCGTTAACTCATCCGTTTGCAGAAATGTAAAGATGAAAAAAAAATGCATCCTTTTGGCGGATGCTTGGCGCTAGTGTGACCCTAGCCAGATGGGGAGGGGGCGGAGGAGACATCACACACATGGAGCAGATCCAACCCACATTTACAGCAGTTGTAATTCAGACTTGCTGTATTTTAAGCTTTGATGGCAAGTTTCAGTAGCTGCTCCCCCTAGCAAAAGTAGAAAATACTAAATTTTTTTAATTATTTTTCATATTTTAAGGGCCCTTTCACATCAGCATTTTTTTCAAATCGCGGCAGATCGGAGGAAAAAACCGCATCTGCCGCGATTACCGCATACCGGCTGCACTTGCGGCACAGTTGCGGCGCGGTTGCGGTAAACGCCATACAAGGTATATGTGGACTTGCGGCAGGTGCGGCAAGTGCGGTTTTAGCACTTGCGGCAGGTGCGGCCGCGAAAAAAAATGCTGTCAGCCGCGGTTTTTTTCGCGGCCGCACCTGCCGCAAGTGCCAAAACCGCACTTGCCGCACCTGCCGCAAGTCCGCCTATACCTTGTATGGCGTTTACCGCAACCGCGCCGCAACCGCGCCGCAAGTGCAGCCGGTATGCGGCAATCGCGGCAGATGCGGTTTTTTCACCGCATCTGCCGCGATTTGAAAAAAACCGCTGATGTGAGTAAAAACAACTGATAATATTGGGGAAACAATAAATCATTAATATGATACATTTTTCCAATTGTTGAAAAACTATTTTGGGGGATGGCAAGTAATAGTGGTACTAACTGTATACATATATGGTACATTTGCATGAGATTTGTACCATACACCTGAAATTGTATTATTCTGAAGCAAGAGTATATAAACTGTACTACTTATGTATAGACTATGCTTACCTTGTCTATTTCAATTGCTATTGTGAGTAAAATTAGGTATTTCGTATACCAGGTCTACAGTGCCATCTTCTGTGCAAAATCTGCACTTCACTAAACTGCAGGTATCTGTTCTAAATGGTAGCCAAGTGTTGTCAGAGGGGCATTATATATATATATATATATATATGTATATATATATATATATATATATTGATAGCAAAGTGGCGCAGTAATATAGGAAAACAGGTGCACATTGTTTCCAAACAACCTCCAATTGTGCATATACAGACCAAAAGAATTGGAAAGCAGCACTCCTTAGGCGGCCGTCACACGCTGAGATATCTCGAGCGATATTGTAAGCGATCACGTGCACGGCAATCGCTTACAATATCGCTCACATCGCTGGTGAGATGTCACACAGACAGACTCACCAGCGATGTGGAGCAGCGATCTCGCTCGTTACTATGGTACACATCGGGTAACTAGGCGCCGCGCGTCGCTTAGTTACCCGACGTGTACCATAGTTACCATCTCCCAGCATAGGCGCGGTCGCTGGGAGATGGATCATCGTGGTGTCATACACCACGATGATGCAGATCGTTGCATCGTTCATCGCTAGATCTGAGAACCGAACCTCAGATCAGCGATGTCACGATCAAGCGATTTACCATCGTAAATCGCTTGATTACATGCAACGATATCTTGCCCGATATCGCTTAAGCGATCAAAAAGGAGATCGCTTAAACGATATCGGGCAAGATATCGTTCCGTGTGACGGCCCCCTTAGTGATATCAAAATTTGAAGCCTTTATTTGGCCATCAAGTGTGTACAGGGCGACGTTTTGGTCACAAAGGACCTTCGTCTAGCAATGCATTTTTGAACATGTGAATATTTTGTAGAGAATCATTAACATACATTTCATTATTCAATTAATAAAAATATTTACAATATTTGTGATATAATTAATTATACATTTCATGAATTTAACAATGCCATTACAAATCATATATTGCCATATATTACCAGGTCTATATCTATAACCATAGATAAATTCTGTTATATAGTGCATTAAAAGTTTAATTATGAAACAAATTAATAATCAAATATACTGGACCTCCTCGTCTCTGTCACATACTAGTGTGGTGCTCGTTTTGGCGTCCCGGAAGTATCAATGCACATGTGCGCATGACGTCCTGCTATAACCTTTGTTGCTGTCGAACCCCCAGTGCCGTGGGGTACTCAGAATCGGGCTGTACTGTCTCTAGGGAGTCACAGGGGTCGAAACCCGGTTTCCGTGACCCTGGGTGCAGCTGAAAGGGGATATTTCTGGCTTGGTCAAGAAAGGGGACGATGAAAAAGGGAATTTATTTGTGACGCCACCCGTGGTATGTGGCTATAGGTGGCCAATGCTGCTACAGAACCTCTGAGGATGATGGACGGGCAGCTGCAATGGAGCAGCTCCCCACGGGCAGAGTGGGTGTAGTAAAGGGGTAAGGTGCAGAATGGCGGGCGCAAAGCAACAGACAGACTTACGGTTTTGTAGTTCCTCAGTCTTTTATTGGTGTATCTGTAATTCGGGCTGTTGTTAATGGAGTCCTTGCCTGAGAGCAACTTGGGGTTCTTCTCACCTAGCAGGTTCTGAGGCCTCCTTGCTGTGCTACTGTAGGCTCCTGCTGCTGCTTTAGCTATGCTGCTAGCCCTCTCTTTCCTGCGAGGTGCTGGTATGGCAGGCAACTCGAGTCCCATATTAGTCCTCGTCTCAGATGACGGCTCCTGAACTCTCAATGTTGCTTTGCCTCTGGACACAGTGTGGATGGGGAACTTGGAATCCTCCACCTTCCAGTATTGGCTGCCGGGACGTTAGGCCCTGCACAGCCTCGGACTCCGGTGTCTGTTCTCTGCGTGGTTCCTCTGGGGTGAGCACAGGGTTGCTCCACTCCCAGGTTTCCTTCCATTTCCTCAGACCCTTGCCTTAGGTCTCCTGCTGAGATAGAGATCCTGGGATGAGCTTAAGGCAGCTACCAGTCCACCAGGATGTCTTCCTCAGTCCTCCTAGGAACTGAGCTGCTGTACCTAGGATGAGCTTAGCACTGCTCAATCCTCCAGGTACTCTTCACAGTCCTCTCGGGAACTTCACTGACTAGCTCCACCCCAGATCAGAATTTATAGGGGACCTCACCATGAAGCCGGGTCTTGGTCTCCACTTTCAGTCCTGGAGGCAGAAGGTGTTGTGTGCGGTTACCTGCCTGGTGTGAATACCCTTCTCTTGCTTTCAAGCATGACATTATCACCCAGGGGCAATAATGACACTGTGGCAATAGGACCCTGGGGTGCCACATTGCCATGGCTCTGGCTTGTGTTCTGTTGATAAGCTCCATCTTAGTGTTCTCAGGCATGAGCACAATTGTACTGTGCCATCTTACTACTCCTATACTAGCAAATATAAGTCAGAGTCTTTTAAACGTGATATTACCGTATATACTCGCGTATAAGCCGAGTTTTTCAGCCCAAAAATTGGGCTGAAAAGTACCCCCCTCGGCTTATACTCGAGTCAGTGCTGTATACCGATGTATACATCGGTACATACCGATGTATACATCGGTATACAGCAGCCCCCGCATCCCCAGTAATGCAGGGCCCCCCAGCGTCTCTCCGGTCACCTGTAAAGGAAGCTATACTTATCACAGTGCTCTGTCCGCGCCCGCTCGCACCCGCTCTCAGCAGCCGACCGGATCCTCCATCTTGCGTCTTCTTTCTTCCTGTTTCTGTGCTCGTCGCGGGCAATGACGTCATTCCCTGCGACAAGCACAGGAAACAGGAAGAAAGAAGACGCAAGATGGAGGATCCGGTCGGCTGCTGAGAGCGGGTGCGAGCGGGCGCGGACAGAGCACTGTGATAAGTATAGCTTCCTTTACAGGTGACCGGAGAGACGCTGGGGGGGCCCTGCATTACTGGGGATGCCTGTATACTACCGCTGGGGCTACTATATACCTCTGGGGCCCTGTATACTACCACTGGGGCTGTATATACTACCACTGGGGCTGTATAAACCACTGGGGCTGTATATACTGCTGGGGCCCTGTATACTACCACTGGGGCTGTATATACTACCACTGGGGCTGTATATACTACCTCTGGGGCCCTGTATATACCTCTGGGGCCCTGTATACTACCACTGGGGCTGTATAAACCACTGGGGCTGTATATATTGCTGGGGCCCTGTATACTACCACTGGGGCTGTATATACTACCACTGGGGCTGTATATACTACCACTGGGGCTGTATATACCTCTGGGGCCCTGTATACTACCACTGGGGCTGTATATACTACCACTGGGGCTGTATAAACCACTGGGGCTGTATATACTGCTGGGGCCCTGTATACTACCACTGGGGCTGTATATACTACCACTGGGGCTGTATATACTACCTCTGGGGCCCTGTATATACCTCTGGGGCCCTGTATACTACCACTGGGGCTGTATAAACCACTGGGGCTGTATATACTGCTGGGGCCCTGTATACTACCACTGGGGCTGTATATACTACCACTGGGGCTGTATATACTACCACTGGGGCTGTATATACCTCTGGGGCCCTGTATACTACCACTGGGGCTGTATATACTGCTGGGGCCCTGTATACTACCACTGGGGCTGTATATACTACCACTGGGGCTGTATATACTACCACTGGGGCTGTATATACTACCACTGGGGCTGTATATACCTCTGGGGCCCTGTATACTACCACTGGGGCTGTATAAACCACTGGGGCTGTATATACTGCTGGGGCCCTGTATATACTACCACTGGGGCTGTATATACCTCTGGGGCCCTGTATACTACCACTGGGGCTGTATAAACCACTGGGGCTGTATATACTGCTGGGGCCCTGTATACTACCACTGGGGCTGTATATACTACCACTGGGGCTGTATATACTACTAGGGCTGCGTCTATACTACCACTGGAGCTGTATATACCACTGGGGCTGTATATACTACTGGGGCTGCGTGTATACTACCACTGGGGCTGCTGTATCTACCTCTGGGACTGGTGTATACCACACTGCTGGGGGCTGTATACTTGTGCTAGGGTCCACCCTCGGCTTATACACGAGTCAATAGATTTTACCAGGTTTTGGGGGCAAAAGTAGGGGGGTCGGCTTATACACGGGTCGGCTTATACACGAGTATATACGGTAATTATCTATGTGTGCTGCTAAAAATAAGTGCATGATAATGTGACTCTTTTATTCAATCTCATCTATGTAATTATCAATAAACTGACTACATGCAAAAATTAATAATTGTAAGCGCAACCAAATATTATAAAGTGCTCACATACTGTACTGTGACTAATCCCTTAACCCCTTCATGACCCAGCCTATTTTGGCTTTACTGATCTTGCCATTTTTTGCAATTCTGACCAGTGTCCCTTTACGAGATAATAACTCTAGAACGCTTCAACGGTTCCTAGCGATTCTGAGATTATTTTTTGTGACATATTGGGCTTCATAGTAGTTATAGTTCAAGAATAACTTCGGCACACAGTCAGAGATTGCTGTTAAATAAATTTATTGTTTGAAAAATTTGTGATATTCTGATTAATTTCTTTATCTGACGTTTCGGTCTTTCACAGACCTTGTTCACAGAAAGAATATCTACACAAAATCAAAACAATCATGTCAAGATACATAATATTGAACACATTTGCATATAATGTGAATCAAACAAAAAAACAATCGTAAATCATGGTAGGAGTTTCTTCATGACTATACGGTACTACCCGTATACAGTATGTAATTGGGTATGGTAATCCCATTCTCATTATGATGAATACAAGCAAAATTCATAATTTTATAGTGAATCCATTATGAGATAAAATAAACAGAGAACAGTTTACCTTATAACAAATTTCTCAAAGGAAAAGGCTAAAATATTGGCAACAATGATACAGTATATCTGGTGACTGAAAATAGAGATCAGGAGTTACTGTTCAATAATGTATGATATTAAAAATGAAATTAATAGGAAAGAAAAAATATCTACCTGTTATCACTAGGGGATATACCTATTTGGATATATCCCTATATGTGTATGAGAAATCAGGTGCACCCTAAAACATATATAGCATATTAGTAATCAGTCTGGAGCCTGTATATTGTGTAGAAACATGTCAATATCCGGGAAAAGGTATTACTATAACCATTACCTTATTTATCAGGATGATTGACATACCGTGTTATATATGGGTTAATTCTCCCATGAGATAATTGTGGACCTATTTATGGCCCCTATTTATAATAAATGACAAAATAAGACTGACCTTGCCATTTTTTGCAATTCTGACCAGTGTCCCTTTATGAGGTAATAACTCTAGAACGCTTCAACGGATCCTAGCGATTCTGAGATTATTTTTTGTAACATATTGGGCTTCATGTTAGTGGTAAATTTAGGTCACTAATTTTTGCATTTATTTGTAAAAAATCGAAAATTTGGCGATAATGTTGAAAATTTAGCAATTTTCTAATTTTTTATTTTTATTCTGTTAAATCAGAGAGGTATGTGACACAAAATAGTTAATAAATAACATTTCCCACTTGTCTACTTTACATCAGCACAATTTTGGAAAAAAAAAACATTTTTTTGTTAGGAAGTTATAAGGGTTCAAAGTTCAATAACAATTTCTCATTTTTCCAGCAAAATTTACAAAACAATTTTTTTAGGGACCACATCACATTTGAAGGGCGTACATGACAGAAAACCCCCAAAAGTGACACAATGTCAAAAACTGCACCTGTGGCACCCTGCCATTACAGGGAGCCACTGGAGCACCTACAGTATGGATGGATTTCCACAACAGGTAACCCTCATACACACGACACCTTCCACCCCAGAACAGTAGGGGGAGCTCACTTGCTGCTTTTAAGCAAGATCCCCTATAAATACTGGTGCTTACAGAGGCTTTGCTGTAGAGACTCTCAACATTTTCCCTGGAACTTTTCCCCTACCTTACCCTTAACAATGGACCATAATCACAGGACTGGTGTGATAACAAACTTTTACAGCCTGCTGTAGATGGACTACCGTATGGACTGCACCTTGTTTTTTACTTTTTACCATTTTTCAGTGGTTTTTGTAAATTTTTCCTCTTAAGACTCTGTATATAATACCTGTTATAGATTTTGTTGTTGAATATTTTGAAAATGTTTCTCAGTCCAGGAGTACTGAAGTCAACTAGGGGGGAATGTGGCACCCTGCCATTACAGGAAGTCACAGGACCACCTATGGCATGGATGGATTTCCACAACAGGTAACCCTCATACACACAACACCTTCCACCCCAGAACAGTAGGGGAAGCTCCACTTGCTTTCTTTAAGCAAGATCCTCTATAAATACTGGTGCTGGGGGTTGAGTTAGCTAGAGTGTGCAGTCGCTAGGAGAACTGTGAAGACGTCCTGGTGTGTCGGAGCCGTGCTAGGCCCGAGCCAGTTGACCAGCCTAGCCAGTGTAAGGGCCTGCGAGTGAGGTCGAAGGCAAGGCTTAAGGAGTAGAGAAGCAGACTGGGGGCAGAGGAGCCATACTGGTTCACCCCAGGAAGCATCCCGGACACTGGAGTCCGAGTCTGCAAGAGGGCATCAAGCCCAGCAGAGATACCGGTTCACAGAGGATACTCCAGTTACGCAACCAATAGGGGATCCAGGGACCGCAGGAGAAGTCATAGCGGTAGACCAGACAGAGGTTCTCGACACTGCAGAATGGGTGAGAGAAAGATACAGAGGAAGTCAGACTTAGTTCTACATGGGTCAGAGACTTCAACAAGGGAAAAGAGACAAGGAGGCCTGACCCATCACTCACTTTGGAAATCCAGAAGTGCCTCCCGACCACCTGGACCGTACCAGCAATACCATCAGTTAAGGTACAGAAACAATCCACAGTGTTTGTGTCAGTTTGTCAATTCCTGAACCCGTCAGGCCTAGAGACAGTTGCAGCGGTCCGGCTGCCTAATCACCTCCTGTGCAAATCCACCATCACCTCATCACTGCCCCGGGGACCCCGCTCCACCTGTGGGGAGCTGTACCACCCAAGCTGCCCATCCATCATCTCCGGGAGGTCTGAAGCAGCGCTGGTAAGATCATCAGAAACCACAGGTGGGTCACAAGACTTTATTATTTTATCCTTTATTCAGCTGACCGCCAGAGCTACGGGCCTGGGCACCAGCATCCAAGACATCACTCCCATCTCAATGCCCGGGTACCGAGTCTTCATAGACCCCT
The DNA here is from genome assembly GCA_033576535.1 of Allobates femoralis. NCBI lineage: Eukaryota > Metazoa > Chordata > Amphibia > Anura > Aromobatidae > Allobates > Allobates femoralis. The sequence continues at coordinate 346,286,785 of JARQOC010000004.1, read as the reverse complement.
GGGGGGTCATAGCCCTCAAGCTACTCAAAACCAGATTCAAGAAGATTATTAACCCTTCAGGTGCTTCACAGGAACTAAAGCAACGTGGAAGGAAAAAATGAACATTTTAATTTTTAGCCTCAATTTTTTCATTTTCACATGGGCAACAGGATAAAATGGATCCTAAAATTTGTTGAGAAATTCCTCCCGAGTACACTAATACCTCATATGTGGTCATAAATCACTGTTTGGCGCACAGCAGGGCTCGGAAGGGAAGGAGCCCATTTGGACTTTTGAATGGAAAATTAGCTCCAATTGTTAGCGGACAACATGCCGCATATGGAGAGCCCCTGACATGCCCATTCCAGGGTCAGGGAAGACTCGGGAACGGGGCAGTTACTAGTTCTCTCTCTTCACTTCTCGTTTTTTTTCACAGGGACAGACGGGGGCTGAGACCCGGTCCCATTGACTATGACGGTGTCATTAAAAATAAACGGGGGGATGATGACAGGGAAAGTCTGAGGATAAGGGATATTCGTGACGCCACCTGCGGTATGCGGCCAAGGCGGCCGCCGCTGCTTCAGACCTTCTAGGGACAATGACCAGCAGCTGGGATGGAGTCACTCCCCACAGGTGCAGCATAGTCCCAGGACAGTGGAGTGGTTCCCCCGGCTCGTACTTCGGCAGAGATTCATTTAGTCAGCAGTACTCTCTGTGTTATGGGCGCCTCTGCGGCCGATGATCACCGCTAATAAAAGTCTTTCACACCACAGCTGCAGTTCCGTTACTTTTACTCAGGTGCTAAACATGTCCGCCGGGTATACTCTTGCCAGTCTCCGGTTCGCTCTTTCTCCAGAGGTGGGTCAGTGCAGTAAAGCTACAGTTGGTGCCCTTTACATCCTCTCTAGGTGTCTCAGTCTCTGGTGGTCTATCTCTCGGCCTATGAGAAGCAGTTCTCTTCTGAAGCGAACGTAGCATCGCTCTGCCCTCCAGGCTCTCAACGCTCTCGGCAGCACAAAGCTCAGGTACTGACAGCCTGTGTGCTTATTAGGTCCTTCTCTAGTTCAGCCACCTTCCTCAAGATGTGTTGGGTGTTCGGCCACAACTCCTGTTAGAAGTCAGGGGCCTCTGGATTTATGGCTCGGGCATAAAGTATCTGCAACGTGTTCAGGGTCGGGTACCTATGTCGTCCACCAACCCCTATGTCTCGTCAGATTCAGGCGTATGGGGAATCGATGTCTCTTCTGCTCCCCTAGGGCTCCTATCTCTCTCCATCAGTCAATCTTTCCCTCCCGTGGTGTTGCGGGGTAGTGTTCTCCAACCCACAGGAGTCGGCACCACACCGCCTCTGCGCTCCTGACTACCACCCCTTGACATCCATATATAAAGAAAACAGCGCCTCTTCAGCTCGTATTTTCTTCAATGCTTTACTCCGTCATTCCATATAACACACAATTTTGGTCAGCAGACCTTTATCAAGTGCATAACCCTCCTATAATCTTAACTTACTCATATAGTGTAAACTCCTCCCCCCAAAATACAATACACCAATCACAATTATACAAATGGTAAACAATGTTAAAAACACCCCAAATAGAGTCTCCGTCTTCGATCTCCGTCCAGAGTGACGGTACGGAGATCGAACTGTGATTGGCTGCCGCACTCCGATGACTCGGATGGGGTAATGGGTTTCCATAACAACTAGTAATGCAATTCCATGATTGGCTGGATATCGCTAGAAGCTCAGAGACTGCTTTTTAAGATTGCGGGACTGGAATGACATTGATGAGAGGTCAATTTATACTGTAGGTGTGGATCTGGTATACAGGTACAGGGGTAGTAAGAGATTGATTAATGTATACTCTGTTTGGGGTGTGTTTTTAACATTGTTTACCACTTTTTTTGGGGGGTTTTCTATGAATATCTATCTATCATTTATTCTTTCTATGTGTCTATCTATCTATCCATCCATCCACTTGAACATCTGAAAACTTGAGTAATCTTTAAAAGCTTAAAAACTTTAAAAATAATTAGCAGGCTGCAGCCTGGCTTTTCGTCCCAGCTCTCTAGCTGCCCTGGTGCATTGGCAATCAAGATAATGGAATCTGCAGTTGATGCCAGCTGGGTAATGTCAGCTGACATCAAGTCCAGAGCTTAGAAATGCCGAGGCATCAATCAGATATCCAATATTACTAACCAAGTCAGTAAGGACAAAAATAACCACACCAATAAATATTTTATTTGAAAATTAACTCCCCAATATATTCCCCTTTCACAATTTTTTTTAAATTAAAATCCATTTTTTTAAAGTCTCCCTTTCCGCCCAACAACCAAAAAAGCATGGCAAAAATAAAGTGAAAACAAAAAAATGAAACACAAATAAATCCTGAAGTAGCCCAGCATATGGGGGGGCAAGATTAGTGACTGCATCCCCCATATGAATAAGGTAAAGTGCTACACACTAAACACTAAGAAAAAACTGAATCTAGCATACTGGCTATAGTAATGAATGGCAAGACAATTGTGTAAAGCTAATATAAATGTGTATAAGGAAAAAGGACATAGCAAAAACTGCTTCAGAATACAGAAAAATTGAGAAACTTAGCTGATCCTCTGGCCATTGCATAAGAGCTCGATAACCAATGTCAAGGTGTTCTCATCTTATGGGATCATAACTTTGTGCCTCTGCTTGCGGTATAAAACTGCATGAATGAATGTTTTTTTTACCGCTATGTGCAGTTAGAACATGCATGTATGGGTGTGTCTAGGAACCTGGCTACAACAAGATGGACAACTTAACATGGCTATAGGGCAGAGGAAGGGTTCTCAGTCAGAAAATTATAGTTGCCCTAACAGTAAAGATCGACTGGCGACACCTGTGTGTAAAGGTGCTAGCTGGAAAAAACGTTATAAATAAGGTAAACCGCTGTACACTACTAGAGATGGGGGAGCATGCTCGCCGGTACTCGGTGCTCGCCCGAGCATTTCAGTACATGAGATGCTCGGCACTCGCTGAGCACCGGCAAGATGCTTGAGCACATGCTTAGCTCCCTCTCCCTGCATTTTGGTGCTCTTTACAGAGCCAGCCCACATGCAGGGCTGCCACACACTGTAATGCCACAGCCATGTTGGTTGTGGCATTGTAGTGATTGGCTGGCTGCACAGCATCATCAGGTCTATATCAGACCTGATGGCGCTGTGCTCGTCACTCTGATCACAGTCAGCTAGTGTAGGGAGAGGTGCTGCTGAGCTAGGGACAAATTTAGTGTCTCTTAGGTAGTGTAGTTACTAGACAGTGTCAGCTGATGATTTAAATCACCCACCAGCGGTAGGTGACCAATCAGCTGAGAGCGTCAGCTATTGGTTTAAAACACCCGCTGGCCGGCTAATCCGATCAGCTGACAGTATCAGCTGATTGGTCTCCCATCGGGGGCTAAACCAATCACACCAACTGAGCGGGTTTGGCGGGAGGGTTAATCCGCTCAGCTGATGCTGTCATGTTACCCATCAGCTAATCAGTTGTCACCGGTCAGCTGATTAAGGTCCTTGCAGCGATCGGTCATGGACGCTTTTCCCGGGACACTCTACGGAAAAGTGAGTATTCATTTTGTTTTTATATTTATCACCATTTCTTTCATTTATTTCACTATAGCAGTGCTAACACTGCTAACACTGCTATAGCGAAATGTTACACTTGTCACATGGGGGGCAGAACACAGGATTCTTCCTCCCCTCGTGTGACATCACTTCCCCCTGCGCCCGTGATTATAGGCGCTGGAATAGGCATTGTCTGAACGGTGATGTGTATTCCAGCTCCTTATACTCAGACAACATTGTTCACAGCAGTGACCTGGGAGTCAGAAATGCTTACAGGGGTCTTCCCCATGCTTTTCCCATGTCATTTGAGCACTGTTCTTATACTTTTATGACATTTTTAGGCTTTGTGCAGACCACCGGGTGTGCCACCGGAAAAATGCTCGAGTTTTCCCATAGGTAACATTGGGCTCGGTGCTCGGGTTGAGCACCCGAGCATGTCAATGTGCTCGACCCGAGCATCAAGCACCCAAGTATTTTACTGTTCGCCCATCACTACTGCACACTAAACTCGAGGCGAAATCTGAATATAGCATATTGGCTATAGTAATGAATGGCAATTGCATCCCCAATATGGTGGGACAGCAGGCACTGCAAAGTTCACAGCAGTGTGACAAGCCATGTCTTCACTGACGTTGTCCCATGTTACACAGCAGGTATCACATAGTAGGGAATTCCACTGTGTGACCTGAGATATCCTCAGTGGCATCAGTGCTCGTAACACTAGCTTTCTCACGCAAGATGTAGCGGGTATATCTTGCCGGTATCATCAGATAGCTAGTGTGAGGAAGGTGACGTCATGGAGACCAGTGCACGTCAAACTTGTAGGATAGCCTCTGTGTAATCCCTCAAGTCTGAATTTCAGTAATCTTTGTGATGGCATCGCTTGTCACGCGGTCACCAATGCCTGCATGCCTGCTCTGACAGCATATGGGAGATGTTTCTGTGAATTTGAACCCCATATGCTGGTATAAGAGTCCAAGTAGAGCTGCAGTTGTGGTGCAAAGGCTTGAGGATTTCTCTTGCCCCCTGGCTACCTGCATAGAGACTTCTAGGGCACGGGTGGGCAACTCTAGTCTTCAAGGGCTGCAAACGGTGCAAGTTTTCAGGATTTCCTTAGCATTACACAGGTGGTAATTTAATCACCTCCTACTCCAACACCTTGTGCAATGCTAAGTAAATCCTGAAAACATGCACTGTTTGCTGCACTTGAGGACTGGAGTTGCCCAGCCCTGTTAAACAGGAGTGTGGGTAGTGTCCTACATTTCCATACCTAACAAAAAGAAAGAAAAGTTGCGCCAAGCTGTATAATTAAGGCACGGGGTGGGTGGCTGCGTCCCCTGCTCACCTGGTCCTGTTGTGCCGACCGCACAACAGGTTGAAGAGCTGTGGGGAAGCCGCTGGAGCTCACACTGGCTTGGATCTCGATATGGTCCGAGTGGACCGCCGGTGTCCGGTGCACGTGACCAGGGAGGGAGAGCTGTGGTATGACGTTTGCAGGATCCTGGGTGCTGGGCTGCTGCTAATCACGCTTCCCGCAGGGAAGAGAGTGTATAGCCGAAAACAAGAAAGTGATATGATCAGCGCTCAAGCAACGCCAGGACACTGCTATAGCAAGTATTACCTTTAGGCTTTATTCAATCAATATGTAGAACCGGTCTCCACAACGCGTTTCGACGCAGCAGGCGTCTTTATCAAGTGGAACCACTTGATAAAGACGCCTGCTGCGTCGAAACGCGTTGTGGAGACCGGTTCTACATATTGATTGAATAAAGCCTAAAGGTAATACTTGCTATAGCAGTGTCCTGGCGTTGCTTGAGCGCTGATCATATCACTTTCTTGTTTTCGGCTCTACATTTCCATACCTCACACCTTTGGCCAGAGGCCTGCATATTGTTCTCCAACATCTGTAGGGGTGAATCAAAGCACCTCTTTGCAGAATTAGTTGCAAATTTAAAAAAAAGCATATATTGGTACATGATGTAATTTTTCAGATTTAGGTTACACAAACAATGATAATTTTAAATAAGACACTTATCACAGACTACTCATAATAAGTCTAAATGACATACATATATAAATATACACTATCTAAAAAGATACATATGCACGTTTTTCTCACTATATAACATGAAATCAACATAAACCTTTCAGTGTATCTGGTCAATTATGATTACCTTGGTTATTTATATTGGCCAAATACCAGTATAATGAAATAGAGAATGTTTTAAGGCATTTTTATTACTTTTTACAAAGTTAAACATTTACATACGCTAAGGGGTACTTCACACACAACGATATTGCTAGCAATATCACTGCAACGTCACAGGTTTTGTGGCGTAACAGCGACCTCGCCACCAGCAATCTCGCTGTGTGTGACATGTAGCAGCGACCAGGCCCCCACTGTGAGATCGCTGGTCGTGACAAATCGTTCTGGACCATTTTTTCATCGTCGGTCTCTCGCTGGGCATGCTGCATCACTGTGTTTGACAGTGAAAACGACCAACAATCTCAATACTTCGCTCGAGAGTGACAGGTTCCCAACTACCGCCGTATTGTTCCATATCGTTGCTGCGTCACTGGTGAGATCTGACTGTTTGACATCTCACCAGGGACCAAGTAGCGATGCACCAGCAATCCCTAGAAGGACATATTGTTGTCATTATCGCTGGAACGTTGCTGCATGTAACGGGGCCCTTAGATTACTTTGCCTTTAAACAATTTGGGAAAGCCCATATGATGATGTTATGTGTTTGGAAGCTTTGGTTTATTGGCAACATCTAAGTTAATTAGAGACACACCTGTAGATGTATTTTAATGCACATGTGAAATACACTGCTTGTTTGTGTAGCATCATGGGAAAGTCTAAATAAATCAGCCAACATACTAGGAAGAGAATTGTGGACTTGCAAAAGTATGGTTCACCCTTGGGTGCAATTTCCAGATGCCTGAAGGTGCCGCTTTATCTGTACAAACAATTATACGCAAGAAAAACAAGATGGGAATGTCTAGCCATCATACCGCTAAGGAAGGAGACGAGTTCTGTGTCCCATAGATGAACCGGCTTTAGTAGAGTAAAGCAAAAGACCTTGTGAACATGATGGTGGAAGCTGGTAAGATTGTGTCATTATCCACAGTGAAATGAGTACTGTATCATTACTATGCCAGGAAGAAGCCATTTCCCCAAAAGAAACATAAAAAAGCCAGATTAATGTTTGCAAATGCACGCAGGAACAAAGATTGTAATTTTTGTAGACATGGTCTGACAAAACTAAAATTGAACTATTTGGCCTTAATGACCATCATTACATTTTGAAAAAAAAAGGGAGAGGTTTGGAAGCCTAAGAACACCATCCCAACTATGAAACACGAAGGTGGCAGCATCATGTTGTGGGGTTGTTTTGCTGCAGGAGGGACTGATGCACCTCACAAAATAGATGGCATCATGAGGAAAGAAGATTGTGTGGCAATACTGAAGAAACCTCTGAAGACATCAGCCTGGGGAGTTAAAGCTTGGGCAGAAATGGATATTCCAAATGGACAATGACCCAAAGCAAACTGACAAACTGGTTACAAATTGGCTCAAGGATAAAAAAGTTAATGTTTTGGAGTGGCCATCACAAAGCCCTGATCTCAATTCTATTGAAACATTTATGGGAAAAGCTGAAAAGGCAGGTGCGAGCAAGGTGACCTACAAACATGGCGCAGTTACACCAGTTCTGTCAATAGGAATGGGCCCAAAGTTCTACCAACTATTTTGAGAAGCTTGTGGAAGGATATCCAAAATATTTTAATCGATAAGACAGAAGAAATGGAGAAGCACTCACCGGTCTTGAAGACTTTTATTTCCAAATCACGGAGACACGTTCATAGTTGGCAGTGAGGCATGGGAGGGGGAGGGAGTGCAAGGAGCAAGGGACTACAGCGCCGTTTTACAGGACCAATTGAAGCACCTGTGTGGTGTGAAATGGCTGTGTAGTCCCGTTGTTCCCTGTACTCCGGAACCTTTGAAGCACCTGTGAGGTGTTAAACGGCGCTGTAGTCCTGTGCTCCCTGCACTCCCTCCCCCGCCTCACTGCTAACTATGAACTTGTCCCTGTGATTTTGAAATAAAAGTCTTCAAGACCAGTGTGCACTGCTTCATTTCTTCTGTCTTATCGACTGGAATCCCTACTGCTCCCTGGGGCATTGAATCACTTGTCCTGGGTCCCGGAGGGTCTGAGTCGACCTACTGCTGCTGGAGCAGCTGTATGTGTGAGTAGTGCACGGCTTCCTCTTTACATTGTTATCCAAAATGTTTGACTCAAGCCATACAATGTAAGGGCAATGGTACCAAATACTAATGAAATGTATGAAACTTTTCACTTCGCAGAAAGTAATAAAAATGCCTTAAAATATTCTCTCTCTTTTTGATTTTTCTGGTATGTGGCAAATTTTAATAACTTTGGTATTCCTAATTGACTTAAAACAGGAAAGGTTTATTCTGATTTCATGTTAGATAGTGATAAAAACATGCATTTTTGTCTTTTTATATAGTGTATGTAAACTTCTGGTTTCAAGTGTAAGTGCCACAAGGATCAGCAGAGCCCATTAAAATGGTATAGGTAATGAGGCAAGTCAATTTAGGGTACAGTGCATCGTGGGCACAGTCCATTAAGGGCACAGTCCATTTAGGCCTTTGAGGTGTAGTCCAAAGGCTGCAGTTCCACTAATTCAGCAGGGGGAAGTGTAACTTGTGCTAAACTTGGGAAGGGATAAAATAAAATTAACAAAAAAACAGGCCTCATTTTTGTGAAAACTACAAAAACAGTCCTTATGCAGCCAAGAGGGCAACTACAGGAGTAATGGCAACACTATCAGCCTGCAACTTTACTTTTACATCCTGCATGATGCAGGGTCCCAGCAGGTGCATTTCTTCCAAGCAGTCAGTGACTCAACAACAGGTCTTATTTATGGAAGTCCTCTTTAATTGGTGTCCTTTTTTTGAAGCCTCCCACTATTGCCACAGCTCTTTGACAGATGATTGGGTTTGACATATCGGTTCCATAGTGTGGGCCACTCCCACGGAGTCACAGAGGCTACTCCTCCAGGGGCATTCTCCACCACTACCTGCCCTCCAGTACATACCATAATTGCCACCGCTGGAGAAGAGGATGGAGGAATTAGAGACAGCCACCCCCCTAGCACACACTGGAGGAACTCTGGCGACCCCAACAGGCCCTTAAGTATCTCTGGCCCCTGTGGATTTCACTACTGCTGGCTAGCTAACATGGTCTGGCCTGGCCAGCAGCTGACGCTCCATTCTTTCCATGTTGGCCTCCTGCTGCCACCCTTGGAAATCCTCAGCGATGGCGACCTGACTTGCCACTACCGCATACCATCCCATCCTGCCCTTTACCTTAATGAAGGTAACCACCTCCCCAACATAGATGGTGTGGAGTCATGTATGCAGATGGTCATGCAGCAGGGTGGACCCGTTGACATAACACCTGTCATTAGTGTGGATTTCAGCTAGGAACCCAAGTCCCCTCTTCTGGAAGAAGGTCACCACCCGGGCATGGGAACATTGCTCCTAAAAGTCGTTACACTTAGAACCCTTCAATCACTCTTGGGCGAGGCCATATGAGAGCCTAATTTCCTCCAGAAATGACAAGGGCAGGGATGGTTCATACCTATAAAAAATACTTGTTGGGAGGGAGTAGGGGGCCCCACATGGCATTCTTTCAGTCAAAGGCCTCTGGCGGGGGTGCTACAAAAGGCAAGTGAAACAGGTTTCTGCCAATACTACCTCTTCTTCATCCTCCTTGTCCTCCTTCTCCTTGGTTTGACAATCAACGGGATGCAGATTTATTAAGACCAGACATGCTTCAGTATCCTGCCTCCAACCTGTGCTGGTCCTGCCTGGCATATGGAACAGCTCACCTCCTGACTGAGCTCCATTCCAGATGGACTTCTTCAGGCATGCAGAACCCACAATGACCTTGCTGCTTATCAGGCTCAATGCAAGGAGAACAGTTGTACTCCAGCTCACATATGTGGGTATCTCCTCTGTGGGCTGCTCCGTTTGTGGTGAATCACCCCGAGCCCCCCAGGTCCTCCAGAGCAGGCATCTCTTGGGGTGGATCAATCAGGTCTCCAAAGTGCATTTTATGGCAATCCCAAGATGGAACCGGCCTCCAGAGTGAAGCGTCATTCCTTTTCCTAGGGTCCTGCCTGTTTCAGTGCCAGAACTTAATCAATTACAGGATATTATTATTTGCGCAATCCTGCTGCCTAGCTCCTCATTTACCCTCAATGGGGTGAGCTGCAGAAGACACCTGACTTGCAATTCCTATCCTCTATGTCACAGATAATACCTAGGCTTGCAGTAGGGGGTATTGATTATTGAAGTCTGACATATTTGGAGGAGACATAAGGAAAAGGAAATATTTTTTTCAACTCATCAATTCATCTGCAACTAAATAATGCTAGTGGGCAATGCAAAGACAAGTCCAAGATGGAAGCTATAATAACACATGCCAAAAATCTGTATTGTAAACGTATAGAAGGAAAGGAAATAAGGGGATTGCACATTTTCAATATCCATATTATGATGTTTCATGAGGGCGTAAAGACCTATAAGACCATCTATATTAAGCATATAATGGATATATGCTATTTTTATCTGAATTGTTAACAGATAAGTGTAGAAGAGGTGGTGAGACGCCCACCATGGCTGTGGCGTACTGGGGCTGGTTGGTTTGGTGGGTGGTCACGATGGTGATGACCCAGCTCCGTGGCCCTGGGATTATTTACAAGGGATAGTTTGTGATGCCACCTATTGTGGGGATTATTTACAAGGGATAGTTTGTGACGCCACCTGTGGTACTCAACTAGGGGTGGCCGACGCTGCAGAATATGACTGCTGGGTCAGATAGTAGTGCAGCCAGGATGATAAAACTCCCCACAGGTGGAGCTGGGCCCCAATGATGGTGTGAACAGTCTTTTAGGGTGCTGATCGCTGCAGGCATCGTTGGGTGACTGTATCGGCATGTCCCCTGACCCTTGTTCTAGCCACCGTCCCAGGGAATTATCCACGTTTGGTAGCCACCGCTAATGCAGAAACAATGGCCTCCGGTTTTCCTGGTTGAGGAATACAGCACTCCCACTAGATGGGGCCAGTCCCCTCTGGCAACTCGTCCCTCTGTCCAACTTGGGTCGGGCCTGATTCAAGGCACACTGGTGGATCCCTCACTCCCATGCCCCCTAGGACACTCTCTCCTGCATGCGCTCTCTACGCTCTCCTCCAATGTTCTCCCACTTTCTACTCTAGATAACCCTCCTCCAGCTAGGAGATGGGGCCCTCCCTTAAAAGGGTCTGCTCAAACGCCCCAGCCTGGATTCAGGATGGTGTTGTGAGCAGTTCTGTATCTTGGGTTTGTGACCCCTTTCACCTGGGAACGTTGACACCACACCTGTGGAGTAGGTGCAGCATCAATGTAGCGACCAGCCCGCAAGGGCACCACATTGGCTTCACACGCTGCTGACTCTCTGCAATAATAAAGGTTTGCTCTCTAAACAAACCAAAAAAAAGATAATTAAAAAAAATTAAAAACTCTGTTAATGGGATGTTTAAATTAGATTTTAAGGTTCTTGGATTTCACAGCTGCTGCCACATCAGGCACTGTTCCAAAAATTCACAGCCTGCAGGTGTCCCAACACCTGGAAACTCAAGGAAGCTTAAAAACTTTCTTTTAAAGCACCACTAAATTTACCAGGTTGATTGAAACCGTTAGACCTGCTTACTGCGAATTCACCTAACCTGTGAGCGTTTTGGCCCCAAACCTTCTTTAAAATTTTGAAACGTCTTCCCTGAACAAAGATTTTTTTAGTAAATTGGTTGGGTTTTCTGATCACAAACTGAATCATCAACGTTCTTGCCGAATTTAAAATTAGCAAACATGTTTGGGGAAAGTTTGCTCATCGCTAATGGCCACGTGATATCTAGCTGTTCTTCCTGCTTCTCTCAATGAAGCAGGGACTGTAGTGTTCCACTGAAAATTGACAGAATTAGGAAGAGGCATTTGACTTTAAGTGTGCAAATCGCATATGAATGAGCAATCACATAACGACTTCTCAACTATCATACGAAGTAGGGCGCCAAACTAAATTCTTGCCCCATGTGCTGGAAAACCTAGATTTGCCTTTGTCATGCAGACCAGTCAACATTATGAGGATTGAACAACCAATAGTGTTGATTTATAACCATGTTCCACTTGCAAGAAGGCACTTTAGGCAAAATTAGCACCAGAAAACTCTCAATACTCACTGCTTGTGTGATGTAGCAATACCCTGGAAAAAAAAAAAAAAATTTATATATTCTATGTGCTCTTTGATTTACTGCATTTAATAAATACATCATTTACATTTCTTTAATAATGTCATCTGTAATTCAGAACAAATAATGACATTTAAGGGAGTTTTCTCACAAAGTTCATTTTAATCAATAGATCTTGAAATACTAGTATGGTCCACTATTGGATGTGTTTAAAAAAATGTTCCTGTGTTATAAGATTATCTCAGCACAATTTTTTTAAACACATTCAACTGTGGAAATTAATATTATTCCAAGTTCTATTGATTAAAATAAACTTTAAAATGAAGTTTATGGGAAAATCCTTTTAAGATTTTGGAAGCACTGAGAAATATGGACACATGTCCAGTTGTTACATCTTTGATTCACTGAAATATTGGCAATGCTGTCCTTTGGTATTGACAAGTATTGACATAAATAGTTCTATGCATATGATGTAAGTATTTTTGCAACAGTTTTTATTGTTTTAATACATCTAAAGTGAAAAATAAAGCAATATCACAGCTAAACTAAAAGAGGACCTATCACCCCCCAAACATTTCAATCTAAAGGCAGCACTGAATGCAGCATGTATGCTGCATTCAGGCAAGGGGTCCTCCATGCGTTTCTGATGTTTTAATCATTAAATACAGCCTTTAAATGTGTAAAACAAAGTCAGGAGGGCATTACCAGATCCATGAGTCAGCTCCTTCCGGGGGCTACTCCCGCCCCTGCTTCTGTGTTCCTCCCTCCTCCCTCTCCTCGTCGCCTCCTTGATGCCTGTCAGATTTCCTCGCTCTGCGCCTGCGTCTCCTTGTGCTCCTTCATGCAGGCGCAGAGCGAGGTGTGCTGCTGTCGGCGCCTCGCTCCTGCTTCCGCCTCCCGCCCTGACAGCAGCAATTATTCCCGCCCTGCTCATGTATAACACAGAGCAGGGTAGGAACAAGTGCTGATATCAAGGCGAGAGGCGGGACAGGAGCGAGGGTGTCAGCACTTGTTCCCGCCCTGCTCCATGTTATACATGGAGCAGGGCTAGAATAATTGCTGCTGTCAGGGTGTGAGGCGGGTCAGGACCGAGGGGCCGACAGTAGCAAAACCTCACTCTGCGCCTGCATGAAGGCGCACAAGGAGACACAGGCGCAAAGTGAGGAAAGCTGACAGGCATCAAGGAGGCGACGAGGAGAGGGAGGAGGGAGGAACAGAGAAGCAGGGGGGCGGGAATAGCCCCCGGGAAGGAGCTGACTCATGTGGAGCTGGTAATTCCCTCCCAACTTTGTTGTACACATTTTAAAAGGCTGTATTTAATGATTAAAACATCAGAAACACATGGGGACCCCTTGCCTGAATGCAGCATACATGCTGCATTCAGTGCTGCCTTTAGATTGAAATCTTTGGGGGGGGGGGTGACAGTTCCTCTTTAAAGGGGAATTCCGGGAAGATAAACATTTTTGTACTGTCCTCCGACATGATGAAGCTGAGCTGTCCACTGCAGCTCTAGGATCTATAGATCACTTATAAATCAATAAAATCATACCTGCTCTTCAGCTCTCACTCCTTCCTTCGCGGACAGAGAAATGTATTGATGCATAGTGCTAAAGTTTCAGGGAACTTCTTATTGTTTGATTGTGCAGTCATATTGGCTTCTATCTGTACCCTACTATTTGCTTGCCAGTTAAATGTATAATACGGTAGTTAAGAAGGAGACCAATAGAAGGCAATCACTGCTGCTTCAGACTGGGCAATTTTTTTTTATTGGCTACTACTACGGAAACATATAATCTCACATAAGGTCTGTGGACACAAAATGATAAAACATTCTAATACTGTTTAGTACTCCTGCAGTACATCAGTGAAGATCACCTGTGTTAAAAAACATCACAGTTACTAAGTTGAATTCATGTACCTTTTACGTCTCTTCGACCATCTGTTATATCACTGTATGTTAATCTTCCCCAGTGGTTTCTCTTTGACCCGATCTGATAGACTGACAGCTGTATCTCTATGTACACTGGAGACCTGCATAAGACTGGTCATCCAAGACACATAGTCAATGAACAACTTTCCTAAGTATGCTGTCTCTGAAACATGAGTAAAATAAACCAGTCCCCAATGTAACAGTTTAACACTGATTCATGTTGCATGTGGTTCAGACAGCATGAATCTGATGATAGTTTCCATTTAATCATTAGCAATGAACATGATTTAAACTTAAAGGGATAAATTAATATTATTTTCCTTTTTTAAATTTTTGTGATAAAACTCATTACTCTGAAGAGAAATAGATGGAAACTTTAAAGAAAATAGAAAATAAAAAAAGACACATTGCTCACTTTAGGAAATGATAAAGAATAAATTGATTAAATACAGACGTTCCTGTTTCCCAAAGGTGATATGAAACCTAATTGTCTATTAATATTAGATAGAATCTAATTTTAGATACCTGAAACCAAATAGCCTTAAAGACTAGAAAGCCACTTTGTAAATAGATTTGAAAGTCCAATGGGATGGCAAGTCATATATAAGATGAGCATTTTTATAATAGTGTTATTACTTGAGGTTTTCAGAGACACAGATAAATGAAAGCTAGCAGCTCAAGAATTTAGACAAAAGAATGAGTACTAAAAATGTAAAAACTCCTAAATAATAAAAATAGATTACTTACTGCACAAAAGTGCATTTACACAATTTTGTAAAACCACTTAATTACATCTATTTATATAATCGGGAGTTTGGAATTCGGGCACTGTAGCCGAATCCCAGACTCCTTTGCGGCACTGTGAGCGATGACGCGATAGCATCATCGCGAGCAGTGTCCGCTGTCCACCCGCAGCAGTCTCCGCTGCCCACCCAGCAGAGCGGCGGCCCTCCTCACCGCTCATAAAGGCCCGCCGCTCATTTTTACCCGCGCCGTGAGCAAAAGGGCGGCGTCATATGCACGCCGCCGGACCAGGCCAGGTAACACCCACCGAGCGGCGCTGCGCCCCTCCTCACCGCTCATGCAGGGGCGGCGGTGCTCCCTGACCCCCCCATCTCACCCGCAGCCTACTATAGGGGTGGCGGTGCAGCATCCCCCACCCTCCGCTCCTCAGCAGCGGCTAAAGGGGCGGCGGTGCTGGCCTCTGAAAGCACCCCCCGCCCCCACCACCACAGATGCCTGTATACTCTGCCACCACCACAGACACCTGTATACTCTGCCACCACCACAGCCGCCTGTATACTCTGCCACCACCACAGACGCCTGTATACTCTGCCGCCACCACCACAGCCGCCTGTATACTCTGCCACCACAGACGCCTGTATACTCTGCCGCCACCACCACAGACACCTGTATACTTCACCACCACCACAGACACCTGTATACTCTACCACCACCACAGACACCTGTATACTCTGCCACACCACAGACACCTGTATACTCTGCCACCACCACAGACACCTGTATACTCTGCCACCACCACATACACCTGTATACTCTGCCACCACCACAGACACCTGTATACTCTGCCACCACGACAGACTCCTGTATACTCTGCCACCACCACAGACACCTGTATACTCTGCCACCACGACAGACTCCTGTATACTCTGCCACCACCACAGACACCTGTATGCTCTGCCACCACCACAGACTCCTCTATACTCTGCCACCACCACAGACTCCTGTATACTCTGCCACCACCACAGACACCTGTATACTCTGCCACCACCACAGACGCCTGTATACTCTGCCACCACCACAGCCGCCTGTATACTCTGCCACCACCACAGCCCCCTCTATACTCTGCCACCACCACAGACGCCTGTATACTCTGCCACCACCATACTCTGCCACCACAACAGACGCCTGTATACCATGCCACCACCACACACGCCTGTATACTCTGCCACCACCACAGCCCCCTCTATACTCTGCCACCACCACCACAGATGCCTGTATACTCTGTCACCACCACACACGCCTGTATACTCTGCCACCACCACACACGCCTCTATACTCTGGCACCACCACACACGCCTCTATACTCTGCCACCACCACAGCCGCCTGTATACTCTGCCACCACCACAGCCCCCTCTATACTCTTCCACCACCACAGACGCCTGTATACTCTGCCACCACCATACTCTGCCACCACAACAGACGCCTGTATACCATGCCACCACCACACACGCCTGTATACTCTGCCACCACCACAGCCCCCTCTATACTCTGCCACCATCACCACAGACGCCTGTATACTCTGCCACCACCACACACGCCTCTATACTCTGCCACGAACACAGCTGCATGTATACTCTTCCACCACCACAGCCCCCTCTATACTCTGCCACCACCAGACACACCTGTATACTCTGCCACCACCACACACGCCTGTATACTCTGCCGCCACCACCACAGATGCCTGTATACTCTGCCGCCACCACCACAGACGCCTGTATACTTTGCCACCACCACACACGCCTCTATACTCTGCCACCACCACAGCCACCTACAGTTAGGGCCAGAAATATTTGGACAGTGACACAAGTTTTGTTATTTTAGCTGTTTACAAAAACATGTACGGAAATACAATTATATATATAATATGGGCTGAAAGTGCACACTCCCAGCTGCAATATGAGAGTTTCCACATCCAAATCGGAGAAAGGGTTTAGGAATCATAGCTCTGTAATGCATAGCCTCCTCTTTTTCAAGGGACCAAAAGTAATTGGACAATGGACTCTAAGGGCTGCAATTAACTCTGAAGGCGTCTCCCTCGTTAACCTGTAATCAATGAAGTAGTTAAAAGGTCAGGGGTGGATTCCAGGTGTGTGGTTTTGCATTTGGAAGCTGTTGCTGTGACCAGACAACATGCGGTCAAAGGAACTCTCAATTGAGGTGAAGCAGAACATCCTGAGGCTGAAAAAAAAGAAAAAATCCATCAGAGAGATAGCAGACATGCTTGGAGTAGCAAAATCAACAGTTGGGTACATGCTGAGAAAAAAGGAATTGACTGGTGAGCTTGGGAACTGTAAAAGGCCTGGGCGTCCACGGATGACAACAGTGGTGGATGATCGCCGCATACTTTATTTGGTGAAGAAGAACCCGTTCACAGCATCAACTGAAGTCCAGAACACTCTCAGTGAAGTAGGTGTATCTGTCTCTAAGTCAACAGTAAAGAGAAGACTCCATGACAGTAAATACAAAGGGTTCACATCTAGATGCAAACCATTCATCAATTCCAAAAATAGACAGGCCAGAGTTAAATTTGCTGAAAAACACCTCAAGAAGCCAGCTCAGTTCTGGAAAAGTATTCTATGGACAGATGAGACAAAGATCAACCTGTACCAGAATGATGGGAAGAAAAAAGTTTGGAGAAGAAAGGGAACGGCACATGATCCAAGACACACCACATCCTCTGTAAAACATGGTGGAGGCAACGTGATGGCATGGACATGCATGGCTTTCAATGGCACTGGGTCACTTGTGTTTATTGATGACATAACAGCAGACAAGAGTAGCCGGATGAATTCTGAAGTGTACCGGGATATACTTTCAGCCTAGATTCAGCCAAATGCTGCAAAGTTGATTGGACGGCGCTTCATAGTACAGATGGACAATGACCCCAAGCATACAGCCAAAGCTACCCAGGAGTTCATGAGTGCAAAAAAGTGGAACATTTTGCAATGGCCAAGTCAATCACCAGATCTTAACCCAATTGAGCATGCATTTCACTTGCTCAAATCCAGACTTAAGACGGAAAGACCCACAAACAAGCAAGACCTGAAGGCTGCGGCTGTAAAGGCCTGGCAAAGCATTAAGAAGGAGGAAACCCAGCGTTTGGTGATGTCCATGGGTTCCAGACATAAGGCAGTGATTGCCTCCAAAGGATTCGCAACAAAATATTGAAAATAAAAATATTTTGTTTGGGTTATGTTTATTTGTCCAATTACTGTTGACCTCCTAAAATGTGGAGTGTTTGTAAAGAAATGTGTACAATTCCTACATTTTCTATCAGATATTTTTGTTCAACCCTTCAAATTAAACGTTACAATCTGCACTTGAATTCTGTTGTAGAGGTTTCATTTCAAATCCAATGTAGTGGCATGCAGAGCCCAACTCGCGAAAATTGTGTCACTGTCCAAATATTTCTGGCCCTAACTGTATATACTCTGCCACCACCACAGCCGCCTGTATACTCTGCCACCACCACAGCCGCCTGTATACTCTGCCACCACCACAGCCCCCTCTATACTCTGCCACCACCACAGACGCCTTTATACTCTGCCACCACCATACTCTGCCACCACAACAGACGCCTGTATACCATGCCACCACCACACACACGCCTGTATACTCTGCCACCACCACAGCCCCCTCTATACTCTGCCACCACCAAAACAGACGCCTGTATACTCTGCCACCACCACACACGCCTCTATACTCTGCCACCACCACAGCCGCCTGTATACTCTTCCAACACCACAGCCGCCTGTATACTCTGCCACCACCACAGCCGCCTGTATACTCTGCCACCACCACAGCCCCCTCTACACTCTACCACCACCACAGACGCCTGTATACTCTGTCACCACCACAGCCGCCTGTATACTGTCACCACTACAGACGCCTGTATACTCTGCCACCACCATACTCTGCTACCACCACAGACGCCTGTATACTCTGCCACCACCACACACGCCTGTATACTCTGCCACCACCACAGCCGCCTGTATACTCTGCCACCACCACAGCCGCCTGTATACTCTGCCACCACGACAGCCGCCTGTATACTCTGCCACCACAACAGCCGCCTCTATACTCTGCTACCCGCAGAGCCGCCTGTATACTCTGCTACCCACAGAGCCACCTCTATACGCTGATACCCACAGAGCCCTTTCTATACTGTGCTACCCACAGAGCCGCCTGTATACTCTGCTACCCACAGAGCCACCTGTATACTCTTCTACCCACAGAGCCGCCTCTATATTCTGCTACCCACAGAGCCGCCTCTATATTCTGCTACCCACAGAGCCGCCTGTTTACTCTGCTACCCACAGAGCCGCCTCTATACTCTGCTACTCACACAGCCGCCTGTATACTCTGCTACCCACAGAGCCGCCTCTATACTCTGCTACTTACACAGCCGCCTCTATACTCTGCTACCCACAGAGCCGCCTGTACAATCTGCTACCCACAAACCCGCCTGTATACTCTGCTACCCACAGACCCGCCTGTATACTCTGCTACCCACAGAGCCGCCTGTATACTTTGCTACCCACAGAGCCGCCTGTATAATCTCCTGCCCTCAGAGCCGTCTGTATACTCTGCTACCCACAGACCCGCCTGTATACTCTGCTACCCACAGAGCCCCCTGTATACTCTGCTACCCACTGACCCGCCTGTATACACACAATTCATTTCACCCTGCTCCCGATGCAATTGCATCGGGCCTTTTTACTAGTCTACTATATAATCATCTAATTCTGTCTGTAACGGAATTCCGGCTTCGCTGATTGGTCGCCGCCAGCCACAGCAACCAATCAGCGAAGCGGGATTTAAATCTCGCGCCAAGAGCACGTCACTTTGCTGATTGGTCGCCGCACTTAGCGCTGACCAATCAGAGCTCTTGCCACGAGATTTAAATCCTGCTTTGCTGATTGTCGCCGCGGCTGGCGACAACCAATCAGCAAAGCGACACGCGGCTTGGCGGGAGATTTGAATCCCACGCCGCTCAGCCAATGAGCGACACCGGATTCAGATCCCCTGTCAAGCCACATGCTGCTTCGCTGATTGGTCGCCGCCAGCCACAGCGACCAATCAGCCCAGCGGCGCGGCTTGGCGGGGAATTTGAATCACTGTATGGTGGCTCAGTGGTGAGCACTGTATATGGCGGATCAGTGGTTAGTACTGTATGGTAGCTCAGTGGTTAGCACTGTGTATGGTGGCTCAGTGGTTGGCATTCTATGGTGGCTCAATGGTTAGCACTGTATGGTGGCTCAGTGGTTAGCACTGTATGGTGGCTCAGTGGTTAGCACTGTATGGTGGCTCAGTGCTTAGCATTGTATATGGTGGCTGAGTGGTTAGCACTGTATGTGGTGGCTCAGTGGTTAGCACTGTATATGGTGGCTCAGTGGTTAGCACTGTTTATGGCGGCTCAGTGGTTAGGTGGCTCAGTGGTTAGCATGGAATGATGGCCCAGTGGTTAACACTGTATGGTGGCTCAGTGGTTAGCACTGTATGGTGGCTCAGTGGTTAGCACTGCATGGTGGCTCAGTGGTTAGCATTGTATATGGCGGCTCACTGTAAGCACTGTATATGGTGGCTCAATGGTTAGCAATGTATCGTGGGTCAGTGGTTAGCACTGTATGGTGGCTCAGTGGTTAGCACTGTCTATGGTGGCTCAGTGATTAGCATTATATGGTGACTCAGTGGTTAGCACTGTATGGTGGGTCAGTGGTTAGCACTGTATGGTGGGTCAGTGGTTAGCACTGTATGGTGGCTCAGTGGTAAGCATTGTATATAGTGGCTCAGTGTTAGCACTATATATGGTGGCTCAGTGGTTAGCACTATATGGTGGATCAGTGGTTAGCACTGTATGGTGGCTCAGTGGTTAGCACTGTCTATGGTGGCTCAGTGATTAGCATTGTATGGTGGCTCAGTGGTTAGCACTGTATGGTGGCTCAGTGGTTAGCACTGTATGGTGGGTCAGTAGTTAGCACTGTATGGTGGCTCAGTGGTAAGCATTGTATATGGTGGCTCAGTGGTTAGCACTGTATGGTGGCTCAGTGGTTAGTACTGTATATGGTGGCTCAGTGGTTAGCACTGTATATGGTGGCTTAGTGGTTAGCACTGTATATGGTGGCTCAGTGGTTAGGTGGCTCAGTGGTTTGCACGGAATGGTGGCCCAGTGTTTAGCACTGTATGGTGGCTTAGTGGTTAGCACTATATATGGTGGGACAGTGGTTAGCACTGTATATGGTGGCTCAGTGGTTAGCACTGTATGGTGGCTCAGTGGTTAGCATTGTATACAGTGGCTCAGTAGTTAAAACTATACGGTGGCTCAGTGGTTAGGACGGTATGGTGGCTCAGTGGTTACGATGGTATGGTGGCTCAGTGGTTAGCACTGTATATGGTGACTCAGTGGTTAGCATTGTGTGGTGGCTCAGTGGTTGGTACTGTATATGGTGGCACAGTGGTTAGCAATGTATGGTGGCTCAGTGGTTAGCACTGTATATGGTGGCTCAGTTGTTAGCACTGTATATGGTGGCTCAGTGGTTAGCACTGTATGGTGGGTCAGTGGTTAGCACTGTATGGTGACTCAGTGGTTAGCACTGTACACTGGCTCAGTGGTTAGCTCTGTATGGTGGCTCAATGGTGAGCATTGTATGGTGGATCAGTGATGGGATTCAGGCAAACGGGAGGCAGAATACACAGAGGAGGCAGGGGCATTGGGGAGGGAGAAGGCACAAGAGAGGCAGAGGCACAGGGAGAGACAGCGCACACAGGGAGAGATTGCGCACACAGGGGCTGAGCGCACGCAGAGCAGAGAGAAAGGCACAAGTAAGACAGAGCACACAGAGGAAGAGACGGTACAGAGAGGAGAGAGCGCACAAGGGGATACAGGCACAGAGACTGCCCTCCCGATGCAATAGCATCGGGTCTATTTCTTTATTCTAGAATACCCGAAGCATTAGAATCGGGCCACCATCTAGTAAATAAATAAGACTAATGAAGTATGTATTATTTCTAAATCTCTTACTTTGTTTCTATTTTCTGCTATGGTGGTAGACTTTAGAGGAGTGGCACTGTATATAACCTGTAAAAGGTGTCTAAATGTTAACCTGTTGTTACTTAATCTTGAATGCCTTTGTGCCGCCCAGCTTAGGGGACCGGGATACCCGGCGCAGGGTCCCTTTCCTTGGGGGAGTCACTGGTGGCTGGACCCAGGCCGTGGCCCCAGGCTGGCACACTCCTAAAAGGGGGGTATTTACAGGGGATTTAGAAGTTTATATAGTTTATAAAGTTTGTAGATGTTATTGTCGTGACGCCACCCGGAATAATGTGGCTATATATGGCCACCGCTGCCTTGTACTGGCCAGGGGATGATGGTGAGAGGCAGCTGAGATGGTATAGCCCTTTTCCGGGTAGGGCTGTAGGGTCCCCTGGACAGGTGATGTTAAAGTTAATGATGGATGAAGATGGAAGTATGGTGAGGAGATGTTAAGGGCACAGACACTTACTTGATTCACAGCAAATTCTCTCAGCGGTGATGGTCCCAATCCTGGATAGATGGTAGCTGTTAAATCAGAGGCTGAGGCACAGATGAGGTTTAACTGGTTTACTTTCAACCAAACTATAATACAACAAGTCCCGTCTCCGGAGTCTGCAATAGGGGTTCAGTTGCTCAGGCCCCACCGGGTCCTTTACCTCCTGCTTGCGCTGTCTATGTGGCCCTGCTGCCGTGTGTGAACTCGCTGCCGGCCCAAATCTGTCCTCTCTGGGTCCCACTCAACAGGCAACTTAAGTCCTTTGTCTCTCTCTGCTTACCCCCTCCGGGAGTACTGCTGAACTCTTAGTATGTTGCTGTGTCTGGCCCTGTGAAGCTTGTTGTTACCTCACGTTTTTCCGGTTGCTGTATTGTATATAACTAATGCAGCCACGGATCCGGTATCCGTATCTGCGCTTTTTATCTAGGGTAGATAATGATGCTACCCGATTCTGAAAGTGTTCCTCTTATCAGTTTTCTCCTCCTCAGACCGATGGCTTGGCCCTGGAAATTGTCAGTCAGTCCTCAGGAACTCAATGCAGCTCCTGTCACTCTGAGCTCCTGGCTCCAACTGTCTGAAAATTTACCTCAGACCAGTGTTTTATCTCTAGGGAAGTCTCTGGTGTCTCTGGAGCTCCCCCTACTGGCCAAAGGTGGTAGTGCAGTGGCATGGCTTTCTAAGTGAGTGCAACTATTATGATCTTATACTGTGGCTAATACCCGCAGGGGCGCCACACCTTTAACCAAGTGTATTTTAGTAAAGATTTGAGCATAAGAATATTGACATTTTTATATTTTGCAGTTATGAAAATTACAATTAATTCCTCGTCATTTACACATACACTATAATTACAAGACAATTGTTTTTCAGTATCTTTCTTCAGTTTTAAAAGTAATCATGTCAATGTTTTCACATATTAGAAGAATTATTCTGGCACACTCTTAATGAATAAGGTACACAGTGAGTGGTGTTTCAAATAAGTCCAGCTTTATTTTTGTCTTAGGCTGGTTTCACATTGCGTATTTTTTCCTGTCCGTGGGATCCTACTTTTTGCAGGATCCCATGGACAGGAACGGACACCACTGGAGGTCCTAGTTCTATGTCCGGGTCTGTGATTTTCACGGGTCCGGACACCAAACGAACTGCACGGGGTAATTTCACTTCTGCAATGTATATACAGTTGTGGCCAAAATTATTGATACCCCTGCAATTCTGTCAGATAATACTCAGTTTCTTCCTGAAAATGATTGCAATCACAAATTCTTTGGTATTATTATCTTCATTTAATTTGTCTTCAATGACTCCAAAAATGGGCCAGACACATAATAAGGAGGGGGGGCTGTGTACCACTGCTGGGGGCCAGTGTAGTGCAATATGCACGGCATCCCCCGCCGCTGATGGACGGGGGGATGCCGTGGATATTCATTACACTAATGAGGCTGCCCCACGTGACCGCCCGTGGTCACTGCGGCCCCCTCCTGCCTCCTCCAGCCACCGGTCACAGCCCCCCCCACAGCAAAAAACGAGTGACTCGCGTATAAGCCGAGGGGGGACTTTTCAGCCCAATTTTTGGGCTGAAAAACTCGGCTTATACGCGAGTATATACGGTATGTCTTCAGAGTTTGCAGTACAACGATTTGGCCTTTTTGGCCTTGTTCACGTATATGCTTTAACCATGATACATAAAAGGCAAAGAAACAGAAAAATAATTAGTAGTGCGGCATGACAAGTAATATGCACAGACAAAAACAAAGGATTATAGTGCGTATTGCACTATGGGTGACTTATAATGCACCCAGAGGTTATACATAATTATGATATCAAAACTGTTTATACACAGATATTTTTTTTTTTACAATTCTATGCAAAATATGGTTTATAGCCATGTGATCCTGTCTGGGTTATGTCACAAAACCTAGTGAATTACCTCTGAAAATAAAACGTAGGCGATCCTGTTATAGGAAAATGGGTTGTCTAGTCACAATGGTACCCAGATGGCTAATGGAAAACAGAAATCACAAGAACTTGTGCAAAGGAAATATTTATGTGTTATCTGGCTTTCGGAGAAGTGATACCTCAGTATATAGTAATAAAGAAGCTACAAATAGCCAGTGTGCTCTAAAGAGCGCCAACATGCATGGATGAGGACCACGAGCACAGCACGAGTATCGCGAGATTACTCGGTGCTCGCCGAGTAGCCCGAGTACAGTGATACTCGTGCGAGTACCGAGCAGCGCAGAGCATACTCGCTCATCAGTATTATTCTGGAACATATCTAGCTATTTTTATTTTTTTTCCCTCTCAATCAGGATCCGCAGGAAGAGGAGGCGACGCTGGAGCGGTCACCTGCTCTGGATCCTCCTACACCAACATCTTCGGGGGAGGCTGTGCCTGGTCCCAGTTTGCCGGACCAGCACCCAGGTCTCAGCTCAGGGGTGCGTCGACGACACCCTCTGACGCCGCCCAATACTGAGCTGGGAGCGTGGGCAAAGCGGGTGCTTGTCCACACTGAAAACCAGCCGAATACTGGGATTGGGCACCTAGTGAATGAGCGGGTGGTCTTATGACACCACAGAAGCGGCCTCTTTGTGAGCGGATCATCATTCGTGCCCTGGAGGCGGCCATGGAGGGGACCCTCACAGGGTCCTCGGCCGCCTCTGCATGGTCCCGGACAAAATCCTGATTTGTCCAGGGGCCCCACACACCCCCACCCCCAAAGTTGGGCCACTGGGAGGGGCTATGGGGACTCGGGGCCTCCAACAACGTCTGAACCAGTAGATGATTACACCTATGTGGAGAGACGCTACTAATGATTTTTTGGTTTTTTTTGTGTTTTGGTTTTGTTCACAAAGTTTGTGACACAGTATGTATTTATTTTTGTTTTAGTGTTTGGAAAATAAATATATTTTTTCACAACAATATCATGTTTGATTTTTAGGTCTCATGTATGTGTAAATCTGTCTTGTGATGTAGTTTGGAGACTGCAAGCCTGTGTGTCACCTGTTTAGGCGACATAACCAACCAAACAGGTTATCCCACATACAGTTGTGGCCAAAATTATTGACAGCCCTGTAATTCTGTCTGATAATACTCAGTTTCTTCCTGAAAATGATTGCAATCACAAATTCTTTGGTATTATTATCTTCATTTAATTTGTCTTCAATGAAAAAACACAAAAGAGAATGAAGCAAAAAGCAAAACATTGATCATTTCACACAAAACTCCAAAGATCGGCCAGACAAAAGTATTGATATATTACACTTGATAAAGGTCTGCATACCGAAACGTCGTGTTTATGGATGGACGGAATAAAGCATTGAAGCAATGAAATATAGACCAGCTTGAGAGGCGCTGTTCTTTCTGTTAGTACATGTCGTGGTCCAGGTGGGTCTCCCTGGCTGAGTACGTGCGTCTCGTCACTTGGGGTTCGGTGAGCTCCTGTTTTCATGAGATGCTGTGGATACTTCTTTTTTGAACCCCTGCAATTCTGTCAGATAATAATCAGTTTCTTCCTGAAAATGATTGCAATCACAAATTCTTTGGTATTATTATCTTCATTTAATTTGTCTTCAATGACTCCAAAAATGGGCCAGACAAAAGTATTGGCACCTTCAGCCTAATACTTGGCTGCACAACCTTTAGCCAAAATAACTGCAATCAACCGCTTCCGGTAACCATCAATGAGTTTCTTACAATGCTCTGCTGGAATTTTAGACCATTCTTCTTTGGCAAACTGCTCCAGGTCCCTGATATTTCAAGGGGTGCCTTCTCCAAACTGCCATTTTTAGATCTCTCCACAGGTGTTCTATGGGATTCAGGTCTGGACTCATTGCTGGCCACCTTAGAAGTCTCCAGTGCCTTCTCTCAAACCATTTTCTAGTGCTTTTTGAAGTATGTTTTGGGTCATTGTCCTGCTGGAAGACCCATGACCTCTGAGGGAGACCCAGCTTTCTCACACTGAGCCCTACATTATGCTGCAAAATTTGTTGGTAGTCTTCAGACTTCATAATGCCATGCACACGGTCAAGCAGTCCAGTGCCAGAGGCAGCAAAGCAACCCCAAAACATCAGGGAACCTCCGCCATGTTTGACTGTAGGGACCGTGTTCTTTTCTTTGAATGCCTCTTTTTTTCTCCTGTAAACTCTATGTTGATACCTTTGCCCAAAAAGCTCTACTTTTGTCTCATCTGACCAGAGAACATTCTTCCAAAACGTTTTAGGCTTTCTCAGGTAAGTTTTTGCAAACTCCAGCCTGGCTTTTTTATGTCTCAGGGTAAGAAGTGGGGTCTTCCTTGGTATCCTATCATACAGTCCCTTTTCATTCAGACGCCGACCTATAGTACGGGTTGACACTGTTGTACCCTCGGACTGCAGGGCAGCTTGAACTTGTTTGGATGTTAGTCGAGGTTCTTTATCCACCATCTGCACAATCTTGCGTTGAAATCTCTCGTCAATTTTTCTCTTCCGTCCACATCTAGGGAGGTTAGCCACAGTGCCATGGGCTTTAAACTTCTTGATGACACTGCGCACGGTAGACACAGGAACATTCAGGTCTTTGGAGATGGACTTGTAGCCTTGAGATTGCTCATGCTTCCTCACAATTTGGTTTCTCAAGTCCTCAGACAGTTCTTTGGTCTTCTTTCTTTTCTCCATGCTCAATGTGGTACACACAAGGACACAGGACAGAGGTTGAGTCAACTTTAATCCATGTCAACTGGCTGCAAGTGTGATTTAGTTATTCCCAACACCTGTTAGGTGCCACAGGTAAGTTAAAAGTGCTGTTAATTACACAAATTAGAGAAGCATCACATGATTTTTCTAACAGTGCCAATACTTTTGTCCACCCCCTTTTTTATGTTTGGTGTGGAATTATATCCAATTTGGCTTTAGGACAATTCTTTTTGTGTTTTTTCATTCAAGACAAATTAAATGAAAATAATAATACCAAAGAATTTGTGATTGCAATCATTTTCAGGAAGAAACTGAGTATTATCTTACAGAATTGCAGGGGTGTCAGTACTTTTGGCCACAACTGTATGTACACATATGATACATCCCTTGCTCCCCTAGTTGTGGCATAAGTTGTTAGCTATGGAAATAACACCAATATGGCTGCATAATTGTATACCCATCCAGCACCAAATGTTTGGGTTCATTCACATAGAAGGTAAATGAGTAGTGTGTGCCCCATTGTTTGTTTTAGCGGTTGGTATACATTGGGTCAGTAATGTAGTATAATGTCACAAACATTAAATGTCTGCATTAATGCAGCAAATACGTAGGTTGTCATTAATATTGCCCACTTAAATGTAAATGTGACCCCTCAAACACTTATCACGGACATGAGGATGTAGGCTTTGGAAAGAGGTGTACCCTACATACTCCAGGACCTGTGTCTATGTAGTAAAGAGGCACAACACAGTAGTGGGATTTGCGACATTGTTTTATTGTTTCAAATCCCATTTGTATCTGGTGCTTTTTATGCCTTACTTGGTCCAGTAGAGGAAAAATTATTGAGCAGCACAGCTTTTTTCAAAAATGGTGCAAATCGGTTCAGCAATACTCCCATATGCCTTCATATAAATACAGAAAAAACCGCAGCACTCCAATAGAGGTTTAACAAGCCTTTATTAGGCCTTCAGAACATCATAGCTACGTTTCGGCTGGAAGAAGGTTCTGAGAACCTAAACGTCGCCATGATGTTCTGAAGGTCTAATAAAGGCTTGTTAAACCTCTATTGGAGTGCTGCGTTTCTTTCTGTATTTACTTGGTCCAGTAGGTAGGACCTTTTTTTTGGTATCAAGTGTTTTTTTTTCTGCACAAATGTGATGTTTTTTTTGTGTTTTTTTTTTGTCTTAAAAATTGGCAACACACAGAGGGAACAACAGAGGGAACAATCTGTAGTAAATGGCAACATGCCAAACAATACACACACAAGGGGCAGGGGCGGACCTACCGTGGTGCCGACCGGCTAGGGGGCCCCTCAAGCCCCTGTAGGGGGCCCCTGCAGCCACCCCCAGTGACCTTGTGTCAGAGGAGAGGAGGTTCGCTGAGGGAAGCTTTCTGCTTCCCTTGGCTGATCCCGCCCCTCCTCTCAACGGCCGCCCCGGCTCCCAGACCTGAATTGCACGGCCCGGCGCAGGTAGGAGCCTCTTCACCTATAACTGCTAAGAGGCCTCCACCCCGCTCCTCACCGACATCTGGCAGCAACCTACCCCCCCCGTTCCTCAACTACGACTGCCAGCACCCCCCACCCCGGTCCTCAACAGCAACAGCTGCTGCACCAGGGCCCGCTAGGCTCTAGTTCCGCCACTGACAAGGGGCATGGCTAAAGGGGACATGCTTAAAAACATTGGGGCACTGCACCAACCCTAGGATGATCAGCCTGGATGAGGTGCCACATCTTATCCAAATTGGCCTGCGCCTCACGGTGCAGACCAAGCAGCTCCTCAATGGTTTGTTGCCCTGTTGGTTACATTTTTAACATTAGTACAATGTATTTATGTGCACACAAATGTTATGTGACAGTGTTAAGGAACTTACGATTTTGTTCTGCATCAGCCACTTCCCTTGATGGAGTGATGACGTCACTGGCAACATGACCTCAGCTGGTGTGCCATCTGCATTCACAAAAACACAAAGCCATTAATAACTGTGGCTGACACAGGGTACATGTGGGAATAAATGCAAATTTTTAATGGGGAACACGTACTATCAGGCCCACCTCCACCAGGCTCACATTCGACCTGTGTGGCCCATTTCCCAGCAGAGTTGCCACCTGGGCTGCGGTCATCGGGTGGAGGGGTGGCTACAGGGGATGTTGTCTGCAGCCAATGGTGTGTCGGCCTAGGGTCAGGCGTTGGCCCTGTTGACCAGCTTCCTGATGGTGTGGCCAGAGGGCTGTGCGGGCCTGATGCTGGGATGGCAGATGCAGAGGGGGGCCTCACAGGGGCTACAGAGGGCCAATTCCCAGCAGATGACGACCGTGCACTTCCAGGGTAAGGTGGTGGTGGGGTCCCACATGGTGGTTGTGGCAGGGAAGGATCTATGGCGGGTGGTGTGGTTGGGGCTGTTGATGGCTGGCCTTCTGAGCTGTCAGCATCCTCTGTAAGATTAGACATTGCAATTATGTACACATGTCCAACACCAACAACATCTCTGACAAAATGCCATTTGTGTGGGTGTCAGTACTGACTGCAGACAACATGTACATCCTTTTTCCTTTGGCCATAGTTATGTAATGTGATGTGACTGGGGCCATGTGTACATGGACAACCACACATTTTTGGGGACATGCATCACAAACACAAATTTACTGATGGCCATGACATACAGTTTGAGACCCACAATTGGCCCATTGATGTTGTGTGTGCATAGCTATGCTGTTTATGATGGGCATACATGATGGTATATTGGGCCCCACAAATAGTTGTCACAAATGCTCACAACTATAATGACACATCCATATCCATGCAGACTGGTGTACAGATGCACATGATCACACAGGGCTAATGTGGTTTACTGGTCATGTGGCAACATTACAAATGAGACTGGGTCATGAATATCTTGCCATTCACAACAACATGGTGTGACAGGCTATATGTAACACAGCATCCTCATCTTGACTATATGTGTCATGGTGCTGAAGACATGAGGTACATGTTAATTTCAGCCTTATTCTCCAGCTATGTGTGTGGATATAGTGTTATGAGGAGTATGTTGACATCACTAATGGCAACACATAGTAGTGTAGTGTGCATTTTCCTGTTGCTTTTGGACTAACCAGAAGATGCACAGGGACAAAGGCACAACATCAGGTGCTCAGGGTACCTATCTGACAGGCTACACTTCCATGTGGTGGTACAGGTTTTGAATATTTTTGGGATGAGGTATGTGGGTATCACAATTACTCACCACGCAGCCTCCTAATTCGGGCACGGATGGTCTCAATGCACCATGGACACTTGTATCTCATGTCAGCCACCTTCTTCTGGATCTGCTGTGTGGTGCGCTCCACACCCAGTCTCCTCAGCAGGGCCCTCTTTACTTTACTCAGGATGATCTGCTTGTGGATCCATGGGTGCTGGTGGCGCTGGTGATACCAATAGTCCCAGCTGTCCAACATGTTGATGAGGATCAATAGCTCAGGCTCACCCATGCTGCAGCTCTATGTGCAGATGCCATTGCTACCTCTGCAGGGGAAGAGAAAGCACCTGGAAGGCAGGGCCCAATGACACACAACAACATGATGTCATTGCGTAGGCTCATCACTCAGAGGACACTTGAAGGAATGCACAATGGCGCAACAGAGTAGTGTGCCTTTCAGGGATGCCATTACGTCACCTCAATACATCAAGAACTATCCTCAGGGTGATGTGCGTGCGTGCCAAATGGAGAACGTACATGCGTGACAATTTAATTTTAGGGGTGACATATGGTTTGTGATTTGTGTAGAGTGCACATGTTGGTTGTCACATTTCTGCAAGCAACTCTGACACTTATATTAGTAAACTTCCTTTTCAGGCTATGTTTGCATGGCCCAATGTACATTTTGACCCTATCACAATTTTCTGGAGGACGTACAAACATCATAGACGCTGTATCACTGTGATGCGGTACTCCATGACGCTGGTACTTTGCCTTTCCAATACACTTGTAAAGAAGAAGGTGAGTCTGGTGAAGAACGCAAAGATCATCAAATATGGCGCCTTTGCCATGGGCACCCAATGGGAACGCAGGACCTGCCACCAATCGCGGCAGACGCTCAGGCACGCCTGAATGCTCAGGCACGCCTCTGGAATTTCTTCCAGATTGTCTGAGCGCGCTTTCTACATCGCTATCACCCTGTCACACGCTATGATGCGCTGAAATCGCCTGGTGGATATCGCCTGATTTCACTGCAGTGCAGGGCGATGAGACGACGCACCACTGGCGATTTCGCCCCGTAAAATCGCCCAGTCACACGCCACTACGCACAGGCGATGTGGCTTCCACATCGCCGAAATACACTAATTTACGGCGATATGGAAGCCATATTGCTACGTGTGATGGTATCTTAATACAAAAAAAGATTATGTCTTCAGAATTTGCAGTACAACGATTCGTCCTTTTTGGCCTTGTTCACGTATATGCTTTAACCATGATACATACAAGGCAAAGAAACAGAAAGTCAATTACTTGTGCAGCATGATAAGTAATATGCACAAACAAAAATAAAGGATTATAGTGCGTATTGCACTATGGGTGACTTATAATGCCCCCAGAAGTTATACATAATTATGACATCAAAACTGTTTATACACAGAAATTTTTTTTTTTACAATTCTATACAAAATATGGTTTATAGCCATGTGATCCTGTCTGGGTTATGTCACAAAACCTAGTGAATTACCGTATATACTCGCGTATAAGCCGAGTTTTTCAGCCCAAAAATTGGGCTGAAAAGTCCCCCCCTCGGCTTATACGCGAGTCAATACGGCGCCCCCACCTCACTGGCGCCCCCACCTCACTTTCTGGGCCCCCCCGCATGCAGCGCTGCGCATATACATTACCTGTCTAGCAGCTGTCACCCTCCGATGGCGGATCGCGGCTCCCGGCTCCGGGCTCCATCTTCCTCGCTGACTTCCTGCTTGTCATGTGACCGGCCGGCGTCGCGATGACGTCATCGCTATGAGCCCCGGTCACAAGGCAGGAAGACAGCGAGGAAGATGGAGCCCGGAGCCGGGAGCCGCGATCCGCCATCGGAGGGTGACAGCTGCTAGACAGGTAATGTATATGCGCAGCGCTGCATGCGGGGGGGCCCAGAAAGTGAGGTGGGGGCGCCAAATTATGAGGGGGGCCCTGCTGGGGCCCTGTATACTACCACTGGGGCTATATACTACCACTGGGGCTGTATACTACCACTGGGGCTGTATACTACTACTGGGGCTGTATGTGTACTACCACTGGGGCTATATACTACCACTGGGGCTGTATGTGTACTACCACTGGGGCTATATACTACCACTGGGGCTGTATACTACCACTGGGGCTGAATATACCACTGGGGCTGCTGTATACTACCACTGGGGCTGTATACTACCACTGGGGCTGCTGTATACTACCACTGGGGCTGTATACTACTACTGGGGCTGTATGTGTACTACCACTGGGGCTATATACTACCACTGGGGCTGTATACTACCACTGGGGCTGAATATACCACTGGGGCTGCTGTATACTACCACTGGGGCTGTATACTACCACTGGGGCTGCTGTATACTACTACTGGGGCTGTATGTGTACTACCACTGGGGCTATATACTACCACTGGGGCTGTATACTACCACTGGGGCTGAATATACCACTGGGGCTGCTGTATACTACCACTGGGGCTGTATACTACTACTGGGGCTGTATGTGTACTACCACTGGGGCTATATACTACCACTGGGGCTGTATACTACCACTGGGGCTGAATATACCACTGGGGCTGCTGTATACTACCACTGGGGCTGTATACTACTACTGGGGCTGTATGTATACTACCACTGGGGCTATATACTACCACTGGGGCTGTATACTACTACTGGGGCTGTATACTACCACTGGGGCTGAATATACCACTGGGGCTGCTGTATACTACCACTGGGGCTGTATACTACTACTGGGGCTGTATGTGTACTACCACTGGGGCTAAATACTACCACTGGGGCTGTATACTACCACTGGGGCTGAATATACCACTGGGGCTGCTGTATACTACCAATGGGGCTGTATACTACTACTGGGGCTGTATGTATACTACCACTGGGGCTGTATACTACTACTGGGGCTGTATGTGTACTACCACTGGGGCTATATACTACCACTGGGGCTGTATACTACCACTGGGGCTATATACTACCACTGGGGCTGTATACTACCACTGGGGCTGTATACTACTACTGGGGCTGCTGTATACTACCACTGGGGCTGAATATACCACTGGGGCTGTATATACTACTGGGGCTGCGTGTATACTACCACTGGGGCTGTATATACTACTGGGGCTGCGTGTATACTACCACTGGGGCTGCTGCTGTATACTACCACTGGGGCTGCTGCTGTATATACCACTGGGGCTGCTGCTGTAACACTGCTGGGGCCTGTATATACCACTGGGGAGGCTGCTGTATACCACACTGCTGGGGGCTGTATACCTGTGCTGGGGTCCACCCTCGGCTTATACACGAGTCAATAAATTTTCCCAGGTTTTGGGGGCAAAAGTAGGGGGGTCGGCTTATACACGGGTCGGCTTATACACGAGTATATACGGTACCTCTGAAAATAAAACGTAGGCGATCCTGTTATAGGAAAATGGGTTGTCTAGTCACAATGGTACTGTGTCTAATGGTGGGTTTACACACACCAATCATTGTATCCAGTGGCGCACCCAGAAATTTCCCAAGGTAGGGGTCCAAGGAACACACACCGGCCCTGAAAGGGGGGTGTCACCCCCCAGCGGGGTTCTGAGGGGCAAAGCCCCCAGTGGGGGGGTTTGGAGAAGTGAAGCCCCCCTAAAAGCAGCCTCTTTTGTGGGCCCTTGGGTGCTGTGTAATTGTTCCTGTCTCCTGACATAGGGGCCCAGCTCCTTGTGTACTGCACCACTTCTCAGGGCCGTCCAAAGGGGGGGGTCCAGACACGTAGGTCCCCCCCCTTGGGTGCGCCTATGTTTGTATCCAATCTCTGAACCAATCTCTGGTTGCAATGAAATCATGGACACATAGTTCCATTTTGTGGCTGTGTACAACATGGAGCAATCTGTCCATGATTTCACTGCAACCAGAGATTGGTTCAGAGATTGGATACAATGATTGGTGTGTGTAAACCCACCATAATGTTTTCACACAATACTTATTAGTTGTATTGAGAACACTAGTGCAGCATGGATTTAATCAAGCAATTTTACATTCAGCTTGAGATGAGTAATATTAAAAGCAACGCAAAATTGATGCAATCAAATTAGACAACTGATTAAACTGGAGGCAGCTTCCTGTAATGATGCCGTCTGTTATTTCTTAATTGACTCAAAGCTAAATATTTTATGGGGTATAACAATATGCAGTTCTGTTGTGATTTTCCAATAATCACAAAATACATAAATGGCAGGAATGTCTACTGAGTGATCATAATGAATTACTTCATACTACATAATATCAAAAATGTATCACGAACAGATCAAACACAGTTGTGTTTATGCTATATATATATATATATATATATATATATATATATATATATACAGTATATATATATATATATATATATATATATATATATATATCTACACATTGCTCAGAAAAAGAAAAGGAACACATAAACAACACAATGTAACGCCAGGTCAATCACACTTCTTTGAAAACAACCTGTTCAGTTATGAAGCAACGCTGATTGTGAATCAACTTCTTCTGCTGTTGTGCAAATGGAACAGACAAGTAGAAATGATCATAGCAAGTCACTGCCTATAAAGAATTGGCTCTGCAGGTAGTGACCACAGACCATTTCTCTGTTCTCATCCTTTTTGGCTGTTGTTTTGGTCACTTTTGAAATTTGTTCTTGCTCTCACGCCTAGAGGTAGCATGAGACAGTGTCTACAACCCACAGAAGCTGCTCAGGTAGTGAAGCTATTATAGGATGGTACATCAATGCGAGCTGTGGCAAGAAGGTTAGCTGTGTCTGTCAGAGCATGGAGCAGATACTAAGAGACAGACCAATACACCAGGATGTGGAGGAGGCTGTAGAAGGGCAACAAACCAGCAGCAGGATGGCTACCTCCTCCTTTGTGCAATTAGGAACAGATGGAGCAGTGTCAGAGCCATGCAAAATGACCTCCAGCAGGTCACTAATATCCATGTGTCCGCTCAAATAGTCAGAAATAGACATCATGAGGGTGGTATGAGGGCCAGAAGCCCACAAGTGCTTACAGGCCAACACTGTGCAATGACGTCAGTCTGTGCGCCGGAGAAGGAAGTTGGATGAAGCCGGAAGAGCGTGATGGTGCCGGGACAGCAGCGGGACACCGGCGGGGATAAGTATAATGATCTTTTACTTTACAGGTTGGCGGCAGCAAGGGGGGGGCGCCTGTATACTCATGGGGGGGCTGAAGCTGTATACACCACTGGGGGCTGCAGCTGTATACACCACTGGGGGCTGCAGCTGTATACATCACTGGGGGCTGCAGCTATATACACCACTGGGGGCTGCAACTGTATACACCACTGGGCGCTGCAGCTGTATACACCACTGGGGGCTGCAGCTGTATACATCACTGGGGGCTGCAGCTATATACACCACTGGGGGCTGCAGCTGTATACACCACTGGGCGCTGCAGCTGTATACACCACTGGGGGCTGCAGCTGTATACATCACTGGGGGCCGACCCCCCTAAAACCGGCACTATGTCTTACTATCGGGGGTGTCTTACTATCGGGGAAACACGGTAGGCTGGACTGGAGACCCTGCCTCTGTGAGGACACTGGGTGCAGCTAAGTGCTGAAGGCTGCACAAAATCTCCAGAGAGGTAATGGACTTGGGATCTGTATGAACAATTCCAGCAGGGACTGTGTATCAGGTGTATATTACTGAACAGCCAAAGCATGGCTCATTCTGTTATGTGGTTCTGGAGTCTGGTGTATGAGGAGTAATAAACCAAATGGACTTGATTTAAACAGAAACAATTGCTGTATGCATCGATTTCGCTGGCAAGTGAGTGTACCCCTACTAGATCCAGCAAGCGTAACCTAACAAATAAATATATATGTATATATATGTATATATATATATATATATATATATATATATATATATACACAGTTGTGGCCAAAAGTATTGACACCCCTGCAGTTCTGTCAGATGATACTCAGTTTCTTCCTGAAAATGATTGCAATCCCAAATTCTTTGGTATTAATATCTTCATTTAATTTGTCTTCAATGAAAAAACACAAAAGAGAATGAAGCAAAAAGCAAAACATTGATCATTTCACACAAAACTCCAAAAATTGGCCAGACAAAAGTATTGGCACCCTCAGCCTAATACTTGGTTGCACAACCTTTAGCCAAAATAACTGCGATCAACCGCTTCCGGTAACCATCAATGAGTTTCTTACAATGCTCTGCTGGAATTTTAGACCATTCTTCTTTGGTAAACTGCTCTAGGTCCCTGATATTTGAAGGGTGCCTTCTCCAAACTGCCATTTTTAGATCTCTAGACAGGTTTTCTATGGGATTCAGGTCTGGACTCATTGCTGGCCACTTTAGAAGTCTCCAGTGCTTTCTCTCAAACCATTTTCTAGTGCTTTTTGAAGTGTATTTTGGGTCATTGTCCTGCTGGAAGACCCATGACCTCTGAGGGAGACCCAGCTTTCTCTCACTTGGCCCTACATTATGCTGCAAAATTTGTTGGTAGTCTTCAGACTTCATAATGCCATGCACAAGGTCAAGCAGTCCATTGCCAGAGGCAGCAAAGCAACCCCAAAACATCTGGGAGCCTCCGCCATGTTTGACTGTAGGGACCGTGTTCTTTTCTTTGAATGCCTCTTTTTTTCTCCTGTAAACTCTATGTTGATGCCTTTGCCCAAAAAGCTCTACTTTTGTCTCATCTGACCAGAGAACATTCTTACAAAACGTTTTAGGCTTTCCCAGGTAAGTTTTGGCCAGCTCCAGTCTGGCTTTTTTATGTCTCGGGGTAAGAAGTGGGGTCTTCCTGGGTATCCTACCATACAGTCCCTTTTCATTCAGATGCCGATGGATAGTACGGGTTGACACTGACGTACCCTTGGACTGCAGGGCAGCTTGAACTTGTTTGGATGTTAGTCGAGGGTCTTTATCCACCAACCGCACAATCTTGCGTTTAAATCTCTAGCCAATTTTTCTTTTCCGTCCACATCTAGGGAGGTTAGCCACAGTGCCATGGGCTTTAAACTTCTTGATGAAACTGCGCACGGTAGACACAGGAACATTCAGGTCTTTGGAGATGGACTTGTAGCCTTGAGATTGCTCATGCTTCCTCACAAAATGGTTTCTCAAGTCCACAGGTAAGTTACAGGTGCTGTTAATTACACAAATTAGAGAAGCATCACATGATTTTTCTAACAGTACCAATACTTTTGTCCACCCCCTTTTTTATGTTTGGTGTGAAATTATATCCGATTTGGCTTTAGAACAATTGTTTTTGTGTTTTTTCATTGAAGTTCATTGAAATTAAATGAAGATAAAAATACCAAAGAATTTGTGATTGCAATCATTTTCAGGAAGAAACTGAGTATCATCTGACAGAATTGCAGGGGTGTCAATACTTTTGGCCACAACTGTATATAATTAAAAAAAAGCAGACAGCACTCCAATTCATTAGGTGCAATCTGTGGATTTTAATGATCAATTAAATTAGATTTTTTGTCACATGGGCCTCTCAAAGTCACTTCCAATGTGATAAATTTCCTAAAAAAATGTTTTTTTAATTGTCTTGAAAAATTGCTGATGAACTTTGAACCTTTCTAACTTTCTAACCCAAAAAATTATGTTTCAAAAATTGTGCTGATGTGAAGTAGACATGTGGGAAATGTTATTTATTTTGTGTCACATAAGTCTCTGGTTTAAGGGCATAAAAATTAAAAGTTTGGAAATTGCAAAATGTTCTTAACTTTCGCTCATATTTCGCAGCCTGAGAAGGGAGGACACTGCTGAAGTGACTCGCCCTGGCTTGCAAAGTCTTTACAGAATACCCCTAGGAAGACCTGCAGGTCTGAGATGACATTATCTCTTCTCTCCAAGGGAAGATTAATCCAGGTTGAGGGCTTCACATTCCAGATGAGATGTCAGAAAGGCTAAGGGTGGCTTCACACTGGCGTTTGTGTCTGCATGCTGATGGCATGCAGACACAAACGCTGTCAAAAGCAGTGTCTTATGATGTGTCCGCAGCGGATAATGTCCGCCTGCGGACACATCACTAGGGAGCCCGGCAGCCAATCGGCGCTGTCCGGGGGCGGCCCGGAGGAGGAGGAGATCTCCGCCCCCCGGCCGCCGGTAAGCACCGGGACATGTCGGCGGGGAGTACAGCTGATCTGACAGCTGTTTGAATCTTCCCGCGCCGACACCGAGAGGAGATGTCGGCGTGGGAAGATTCAAACAGCTGTCAGATCAGCTGTTCTCCCCGCCGACAGGTCCCGGTGCTTACCGGCGGCGGGGAGGAGGAGGACAGCAGTGGCTCAGCTGATCTCCCGGTGGCCGTCGGTGAGCTCCTGTGACATCACCGGCGGCCACCGGGAGATTTTTCAATGGGTCCGCAGCATTCTCCAGCGCTGTCAAGCGCTGAACACTGCGGACCCATTGAAGACAATTCATGTTTTGTGCGCTTGGAGACGCTTGCCGATTTTCCAAGCTCCCCGAGCGCACAAAAAATGCAACATGCTGCGTCCCGGGCGCGGATGCTGGACACCGGAAGGAGCAGATATCGTCCGCATCCGCACCCGAACGCAGCAAACGCAGGCACTATGCGTTCCAATGTTAAACATAGGAACCGCAGTGCGCATGCGTTTGACTGCGTATGGGAACGCAGCATACGCTGCTTTCCCATACGCAAATGTGAAGGCACCCTTAGTAGCCTGGTGCAGAGGAGAACTGGTGAGACAACAGTTCGAAAGTGCAGTGTGCATTGGTTAATGAACCCTTGGCATTGCTTAGGGTCATTTTGAAACCACGGTGCTGAAGATTCTGAGGGGGGGGAAAAAAGTTTACAATTTTCAGGCAGAACTTTAAACTATTTTTTTTACCTTGCGACTCCGGTCTTCCGAGAATGAGTCTCAGCAGGTGGGAATAATCATGTCCCCGTAATGGGGAGGTCCTCAGACTTGGGCACTTTCACTATCTCGACTTGCTCCAGAATGATCCTCATGTTTGATGCATTCGGATTGACCTATGCTGAACCTGACAAGGTCCAGATGGCAGAGACAAAGATCATGAACCTGACACAAGGGGGCCGCACGGCTGGAGTATAGTTCTGAGTTTCGTCAATGATCTTTTGAAGTCCTGTGGAATGATGCAAGCTTTAGGTGTCAGTTCTACAGAGGTCTGTAGGACACTCTGAAGGATGCTCTGGCTCTACATGCTCCTCCCTCATTGTAGGGGGAGGCCATGACTCAAGCCATCCACATGGATCATAGGATTCTTTTACAGGAATTCCACAACTCTTTGTTGCATGGCCACCCTGGAGTCACTGCTAACCAGAAGGCTGTTGCTAGACTCTTTTTTTGGTGGTCTTCCATGCATAATGATATTAAAGATTTTGTGCCTGCTTGTGAAACATTACAACCCCGAGGATACTGTGACTGCAACATATACTGAACACAGTTCGACTTCATGCAACTTGCTTGTTGTAGTCACAGTACCTCTAGGGTTGCAATACTACCTCAATTACTTTTATTGTACTGTGATGTAGTAGCAACACAAAGCAATACTTGGCCATGCATAAACAGGTTACAAGGAGGAAAAAGAGCAGAAAAGTTACTCAGTGCCAACGTAAATAACAGATATTTATTTTGCACAAACAGAAAGATAGTGCCATCAGTATGAGATAAGGGATTGGAAGAGGTGATGGCAGATAACATATTATGTTACAATAAGAAATTCAGCAATACAGCTATACAGAATATAAATGCAATGTTATTTTTATGATATTACTTCTACCACTAAAGAACAGTAACCGTGAATGTTATCTTAGCCCCTAGTCCCTCAATCAGGGGAGCATCACTGCATCACTAAACTTTCTGTCACTTTTGTCAAATATCTAAAAAGTACAAAGCAGCACACAGGCCCTAAAGGGAGTTGTGTCACAGCTCACTAGGTCGAAAGTCTGAATTTATGGGTAACTTCCATCACTTAGTATGCCTGCTGCTTTCACACTCTGAAAAAAAACCTCAGTCCCGTACTGTACGCCTGGATAGGAAGCAATGGCTCACAAAGACGGTCCTCCACTAGGGCCGGATTGTCTCTTCGGGTCTGTTCAGGAATCTATTTGCAACATGTCACAGTCTCCCACTGGGACGAGTCACGGTCTTCTTTCTGAAATGCAACAAGGTCTTCTTCTGGAATGGGTTACTGTCTTCTTCTGGAGCTGGTGTCACAGCATTCTTCCCCTGGACCTCTGGCCACAAGCCTGCCTTGATGCTCAAACGACATTCTTGCTACAACTTCTGATGTTGACTATGCCGCTGTTTGTCATCTTGGGCTTTTAGAATTAGTAGCTGTGCCACAACTGTCACCTGATCCAGCGTTTCTTTTACTTTCTTTCATTGAGAAAACACACACTTCTCTCTTTAGTTCCTGTCTGTCCTCTATGACCACCTGATGACAATGTTCTCTTGTTTACCTGAATGCATCTTCTTCTTCTCCTACTAACTTACACATGCGACAGGTGTCACTGCCAAAGTCACAATGTATCCCCAGATTTATAATGAATACTGACACATTTCTTTCCTGATATATACCTACAAAATTTAGATTTTATAATGGCATTTTATTCCCACATACATTCTACCTATTTTTCCTTAGACGTTTTCATTCCTCTGTTGCTCACATAATATGTTCATTTATAATCTGTGATACAGTAGATTAGAATTTGCTGTGCCAAATTGTGATGTATTTGTAAAATGTACTAGTTTCATTGCCTTATAATATTTAATGTATATCTAGAGCTGATGGTTTAATAATTGATTTTTTTAATGCTTCATTTCTAATGGATATTTTTTTCTTGATGCTGCATTTCTTGGTGAAGGAAAAATCAATAACAATTAAATAATTGAGTTGCTGGTAGAACACATTACCAACTAATGGCATCACGTCTAAATGAAGTACGAAATGAACAATCATTGGAATTTGAAGCTGCGAATATAAAAAAAAAATGAAAAAACATCGGCACTGTTTAGAATTTGTAAAGAGTAAAGTCAATGAGAGCATTGCTAGAACCATAATTATATTGATATTCAAATCATAATCAAGACTCTATTGTAAATTTAGTTCGTATGTACAGAATAAAGTTGTAAATAGAGAGGATTAATACTGCATGTGTTAAATTTTATCAACAATAGGAAACATATTTAACCTCATCCCATCCCTTCACTGTTTTTTTATGTCTTAATGGGTGTGACACATTATATTACTGCAGCAATAAACTGTGGAAAAGAAAAGAACAATAAGGTCTTACCCAGGGAGAGGAAGGGTTATCAGGAAGCAATATGGTGCTCACCTTGTATGGTTGTGACCCACAACCAAATGAAAGCTTTGGAGGCAGCTGCCGCAGAAACCACCTGCTCCAAGGCAAGGATATCAGGGGAAATGGTATAAAATCTGTGCTGCTGCCAAATAATCCAATTCAACTGGTGTATATTTCCTGATGAAGAAGTGGGGTTACACTTCGAAACGCGTAGAATAAACCACTATATACTACAACGATTGCTTTGATCCTACGTTATTGTCGAGCCCCAGGCCCTGGGGTACTCGGGTATCAGGCTCGGTGGGTGCTCTCACGGGGATGTCACGGTTGGCAGCGCCTGATCCCGTGGCCTAGGTGACACTTCAATAAGGGGTGTATGTAAAGGGATAAGAGTTTGTCATGTGACGCCACCTGCATACCTGGTGATGGGTCACCAGCGCCGCCACAGTCTGCCGGAGGTCAATGGTAATGCGGCTGAGATGGCAAAGCTCCCTACAGGTGGAGCTTGGCCTCCAGGGCAGCGTAGTGTAAAGGGGCAGCTTGGAGTGGAACTTTAAGTCAGGATAGGGAGTGATGGAGCAGTCTATAAGGGGCACCAGGAGCGGAGAGGAATGATGCACACACATTGTAGAAGTCTCTTTTACCTTTTATTGGTGGTATAGCAGGTAAAGACGTCCAAGGCACTGACAGGTGACCAGGTGCACAGTGGGTCCCCACAGCAAGTGGGTATAAGGCCTCCTCTGTCTCTCTACGGTTCCTGAAGCCCTGTCTGCTTGCAGCCAGACCGGCCTCCTCTCTCCTCAGGTCCTTGCTCTCTCCTCCTGAGTGGTCCGCGGGTTTACCCTCTCTGATCACTGCTGTGCTGCTCTACACTGCAGTGTCTGGCTCCCTCTCTTTGGGTACACAGGAGGACCAGGTGACTGAAGTCTCCACAGTGTGAAGGGGTTTTCTGTAGTCTTGAAGTAATCCTACAGGTGCGGATCCCCGAAGTCCGGTACATCTTTGGGTGAACCTCCACCGGTTCCTCACTCTCTTGTCTCTGCTCCTTGCCTTCTGTCCCCTCTCCTAGGCTTGCTGGGCGGCAGAAGGGCCACTCCGGGTCACTGGCTCGGGCCTAACTGCGGCACCGACCACCAGGACGTCTTTGCAGCTCTCCTAGCGTCTGCACACTCTAATGAACTTCTCCCCCAGCAGCAGTATTTATAGGGGAACTCACCTAAAGTCGGTGAGTGTAGCTCCCCCTACTGTGGCAGGGTGGAAGGTATTGCATGTAGTAGGTACCTGCTATGGAAACCCAGCTGTGCATTAGGGAAGTCTATGGCTACCTGCGTGAGCAGGGAGCCACATTATATCATCTATTTTATACCATAACAACAGCAAAGCTTCACTTTTGTGGCCCAAACATCATTGATCATTTTTTCTGTGACCTTGTTCCTTTATTAGAACTTGCCTGTTCTGATGCCTTCATTGTTAATTTAGATATTTATTTACTAAGTATCCCAATTATTATAATTCCAACCACGATAATTATAGTGTCCTATACCAATATAATTTTAGCCATCTTAAGGATCTCCTCCCGTTCCGGTAGACAGAAAGCCTTCTCCACCTGCAGCTCCCACCTCACTGTGGTCTCCATATTCTACTGGACTATGTTCAGTATTTATGTTGTGCCAAACAAAGGACAATCCTCGACCATCAGTAAAGTCCTATCACTGCTGTATACTGTGTTTACTCCTCTGGTCAACCCCATTATATACAGTCTAAGAAATGAAGACATTAAAAAATCCATACAAGAAAAAATTCAACATTGTGTCATCTAGAAGATCATGAGCAATATTTTATACTTAAAGGAAAACAGATGCTATCATCACTTAAAATTATCAATTGTGATAGTTCTTAAAAATACTCCTATTATATTAAATGTGGTATGTATTGTCAAGTGGGAATAACCAAGGTTTATCTGTCCATCACATCTGTACCAACTCAAGAAGAGGTACCAAGATATTTATGGAACCAAATGAATAAAGCAACCAATAAAACCTTGGCTTTAAGGAAAGTTGTACCAGTAATCTGATTAGTTTGCTTGCTACGAGAATATACAAGTTCTTCTCTTCTTGTTCTATGGCTTGGCACATTGTATTTAAGATATAGACATTAAAACTAATATTATAGAATATTCCTTTTCTATAGTGATGAGTGAACACGAAGCTGCTCGAGTGCTCTACATTCGAAATGAGAAGGTTGGAATCTTGGTCGACCCAGGATTAACGAGTGAAATGGAACTCAAGGGGAAGCTTAAGCATCTTCTCTCTCTTTATCATCTTCTTCTAGGCGGGAAGCACCCTTGATTCTTGGTTAAGCAATGAGTGAACCCGAGCACTCCAATGCTTGATTGAGTGTTGAGCAGATTGGCCATCATATAAATAGCAAAAACACATTGCTAACTTTATATATATATATATATATATATATAGTTGTGATTCGCAAAAATACAAATTTTCTATTTCAGAGAAGAACAATTTCAGAAAGTTTGGAAATATACTGTATATACTCGCGTATAAGCCGAGTTTTTCAGCCCAAAAATTGGGCTGAAAAGTCCCCCCCTCGGCTTATACGCGAGTCATAAGGCCGCCCGTCCCCCCCCATCGGTATACAGGTGCCCCCCATGGGTATACAGGGCCCCCCCATGCTGCCGCAAACCTGTAAAGTAATAG
The DNA here is from genome assembly GCA_033576535.1 of Allobates femoralis. Taxonomy (NCBI): domain Eukaryota; kingdom Metazoa; phylum Chordata; class Amphibia; order Anura; family Aromobatidae; genus Allobates; species Allobates femoralis. Next base: position 346,242,693 of record JARQOC010000004.1, on the reverse strand, counting down.
ATCATTATACTTATCCCTGCCGCCGTCGCGCTCCTCCGGCTTCATCCGGCTTCCTCCTCCGGCGCACAGACAATGACGTCATTGCCTGCGCCCACCGGAGGAGGAAGCCGGAGGAGCGCGACGGCGGCAGGGATAAGTATAATGATCTATTACTTTACAGGTTTGCGGCAGCATGGGGGGGCCCTGTATACCCATGGGGGGGGGGGGGCACCTGTATACCACTGGGGCTGCTGCTGTATACACCACTGGGGCTGCTGCTGTATACACCACTGGGGCTGCTGCTGTATATACCACTGGGGAGGATGCTGTAACACTGCTGGGGCCTGTATATACCACTGGGGAGGCTGCTGTATACCACACTGCTGGGGGCTGTATACCTGTGCTGGGGTCCACCCTCGGCTTATACACGAGTCAATAGGCTTTCCCAGGTTTTGGGGGCAAAAGTCGGCATATACACGGGTCGGCTTATACACGAGTATATACGGGTAACTATTTAAATCAATACATGCAAGGAGTTTGTTGTTCAGCCTGTTTTCACGTGGGTTTCCTCCAGGATTTCTTGTTTAATTCCACACTCTAAAGACATACTGATTGGAAATTTAAGTTGTGAACCCAACGGAGGCAGTGATATAACGCGCTGTGGATTATCAGGTCACTATTTATACAAACTAGAATGCACATGATGTGTTTTTTTCCAAAAGAGCATTTCTGAAACCTGTTTCGGTAGGAAAACTGCAGTCATATGGTACCTTTACACGCAGCTACAGGTAACAGGTTTTCCACAGGTAACTTACTGGCTGCAGTGAAATCATGGAGAGATTATTCCATTTGTACACAACAACAAGATAGAACCATGTCTCCATGATTTCACTGCAGCCAGTAAGTTACCTGTGGAAAACCTGTTACCTGTAGCTGCGTGTAAAGGTACCAATATGGAGCACTGGGCACACAGGAGGGGGCACAATTTTCCTTATTTCTTACCTCCGCTCCTCAAGGATTGCGGATGGAGCAGTACAGGCTTCGGTACTAATTCTCAACAACCCAAATAAACGACATTCCAACCCAGATTTATTGGAGAGTGCGATTAATTAGTGAGTGGATCACAGAGGGGAACATGCAAAGGACACTCTATTTAATCGGGACAATTATTCACCATAACTTAGTGCATATCAATAACAACAGTAATACATAATTTACATACATTTGTATAATAATGGGTATTAAAGAATTCATTAACCCTTAATGACTTATGCATTCTGCTGTGTACAAATAGTTAGGATAGCAATGTGTATAATTGGATAATAAGTAACCTTCATCACGGGTTATGTGTCACTAGGGTTACCCGGGTTACAGGTTAGGTTATGTGTCACTAGGGTTACCCGGGTTACGGGTTAGGTTATGTGTCACTAGGGTTACCCGGGTTACGGGTTAGGTTATGCGGCTGACCGTGGTTTTTTTCGCGGCCGCACCTGCCGCAAGTGCCGAAACCGCACTTGCCGCACCCTTACCGCAAGCCCCATAGACATTGTATGGTGCTTGCCGCAACTGTGCTGCAGGTGTCTCGGTTATGCGTTAATCGCGGCAGATGCGTTTTTTTCACCGCATCTGCCGCAATTTAAAAATAACGCTGATGTGAAAGGGGCCTTAGCCAGTTGAGAAAATGTTGATTGCTCTTGATTGTATCTTGTTTCTCACACTGAGAGCAATCAACATGTATTCTTTAATACCCATTATTATACAAATGTATGTACATTATGTATTACTGTTGTTATTGATATGCACTAAGTTATGGTGAATAATTGTCCTGATTAAATTGAGTGTCCTTTGTATGTTCCCCTCTGTGATCCACTCATTAATAAATTGCACTCTCCAATAAATCTGGGTTGGAATGTCGGTTGTTTTGGTTGTTGAGAATTAGTGTAGTAGCGATAAGCCCAATTATCCCTGCATACCTTAATTGGTTGCAGTTTTTGACACAGATATGTCGATATATATATATAAAAGTTGATTATTTAGTTTTTAATCAGGCTTCGGTACTAGATGTGCAGGACCTTCAGTGACATGTTTCTGATCACATGACTGGCAGGACTCTACACCCCACAGCTCAGCGCCAGCTCCGCATTAATTACAAGTTTGCACAACCCGAATAGATGAGTGGAACCCTGCTCTAACTCACACAACACTGGACCACCATGTATAACTCTAGAAGCACCTCCTTGTTTTTCTGTTCTTTTAAAACCTGTTTCTGGACTGAGTTATAGTCATTGCCAATAAAGCATAGACTAAAATTTCTCCAGAACACTGCCAGAACCTGATCTCTCACTATGCATCATGTCTACAGCAGGTCATAACAGCCAGAGAAGTTTTACTTAGTGCTTATCAAATAAATCATTCTGAGAATGCAGTCATCTGTAAAAGTGGTATTTCATTCCAAACTTGGAAAAAAAAACACTTGTTCTATTATTTGTCTTGAGTTATTTTTATTGCTGTTGTCTGTTATATTGCAATCCTTTAATAGCTCTGAAATGTTGCTACTAAAATTAGGGTGTAATCCTTTTGACCGCAATGTTATGTCCATCTGTTTATTAGGAGGGAAAATTGAACCATATGAAATTACAAAAAATTGCATGTGAAATTATAAAAATTCGAGATCCACCCACTCTTGTTAACCCATTAGATTGCACTGTCATACTCTGATAGCGTGATCTAACATGTAGTGACTGAGGTGGTGCTATTGGCTGCCACCATCGGGGATCCCGTCATGTGATCATAAAGTACTGATGATAGCGAGACGCCAGTTGATCCCCCTGTCACTGAGCGGCAGTATTCACAGGAGATGATTTCTGCAGCACATCAGTATCAGCCCAGCTCTGTACAGCAAAAGCGATTGGAAACGGCAGTGCTGAGATGCCCTGAGGGGACAAGTAAAATAAAGAATTAGTAAAAAGAAAGTTTTAAAAAACTATGAAAAAAAATAAAAATAAAAAAAACTAAAAATTCATATAACCCCCTTTTTCCCCATTGAAAATAAAACTATAAAAATGTAAAAAATACACGCATTTAATATCGCTGCAGTAAAAAATGCCCAATTAATCAAAATATAAAAATCAAACATTCTAATGTGTAAACTGCATAACGGAAAAAAAGTAAAAATGATAAAGCTACGGGTCTCGGATAATGGCGCAAAATTCTATACTTTTTTTCACCATTTAGATCAGTGTTTCCCAACTCCAGTCCTCAAGGCACACCAACAGGTCATGTTTTCAGGATCTCCTTATCATTAGACAGATGATGGAATTATCCCCTGTGTAAGTGATTAAATTATCACCTATGCAATCCTAAGGAAATCCTGAAAACATGACCTGCTGGTGTGCCTTGAGGACTGGAGTTGGGAAACACTGATTTAGATAACAGTAAAACTAGACGTGTTTGGTATCTACGAACTTGTATGGCGCTAAGGAATCATCACTTTTACAGTATAGTGAATGTGGTGAATAGAAAACCCCAAAGGAATTGTGCAATTGCACTTTTTTGCCATTTCACTGCACTTGGATTTTTTTTTCCATTTTCCAGTATGCTATGTGAAATAATAAAAGAGTTATGGCTCTTGGAAAAAGGTGAAGGAAAAAAACAAAAATGACAAATGGAAAATTGCCAGCGGTTGAAGAGGTTAATTTCAGTGAAACACTTATAGGCTTAGGAAGCTTCCAGAATGTGTCTTTAAAATCTTTTGGGGTGCACAATTTATAACAATTTATAAAAGACTTGATATTCTGGAGTGTTTCAAATGTAGTAGTCCAGTAGTTAGCACAGTATATGGTGGCTCAGTGGTTAGCACTGTATATGGTGTGTCAGTGGTTAGCACTGTATATGGTGGCTCAGTGGTTAGCACAGTATATGGTGGCTCAATGGTTAGCACTGTATATGGTGTGTCAGTGGTTAGCACTGTATATGGTGGCTCAGTGGTTAGCACAGTATATGGTGGGTCAGTGGTTAGCACTGTATATGGTGGCTCAGTGGTTAGCACAGTATATGGTGGCTCAGTGGTTAGCACTGTATATGGTGGGTCAGTGGTTAGCACTGTATATGGTGGCTCAGTGGTTAGCACAGTATATGGTGGCTCAGTGGTTAGCACTGTATATGGTGGGTCAGTGGTTAGCACTGTATGCTGGCTCAGTGGTTAGCACTGTATGGTGGCTCAGTGGTTAGCACTGTATGGTGGCTCAGTGGTTAGCACAGTATATGGTGGGTCAGTGGTTAGCACTGTATATGGTGGGTCAGTGGTTAGCACTATATATGGTGGCTCAGTGGTTAGCACTGTATATGGTGGCTCAATGGTTAGCACTGTATGGTGGCTCAGTGGTTAGCACTGTATGGTGGCTCAGTGGTTAGCACTGTATGGTGGCTCAGTGGTTAGCAATGTATGGTGGCTCAGTGGTTAGCACTGTATATGGTGGCTCAGTGGTTAGCACTGTATATGGTGGCTCAGTGGTTAGCACTGTATATGGTGGCTCAGTGGTTGGCACTGTATATGGTGGCTCAGTGGTTAGCACAGTATATGGTGGGTCAGTGGTTAGCACTGTATATGGTGTGTCAGTGGTTAGCACTGTATATGGTGGCTCAGTGGTTAGCACAGTATATGGTGGGTCAGTGGTTAGCACTGTATATGGTGGCTCAGTGGTTAGCACAGTATATGGTGGCTCAGTGGTTAGCACTGTATATGGTGGGTCAGTGGTTAGCACTGTATATGGTGGCTCAGTGGTTAGCACAGTATATGGTGGCTCAGTGGTTAGCACTGTATATGGTGGGTCAGTGGTTAGCACTGTATGCTGGCTCAGTGGTTAGCACTGTATGGTGGCTCAGTGGTTAGCACTGTATGGTGGCTCAGTGGTTAGCACAGTATATGGTGGGTCAGTGGTTAGCACTGTATATGGTGGGTCAGTGGTTAGCACTATATATGGTGGCTCAGTGGTTAGCACTGTATATGGTGGCTCAATGGTTAGCACTGTATGGTGGCTCAGTGGTTAGCACTGTATGGTGGCTCAGTGGTTAGCACTGTATGGTGGCTCAGTGGTTAGCAATGTATGGTGGCTCAGTGGTTAGCACTGTATATGGTGGCTCAGTGGTTAGCACTGTATATGGTGGGTCAGTGGTTAGCACTGTATATGGTGGCTCAGTGGTTAGCACTGTATGGTGGCTCAGTGGTTAGCAATGTATGGTGGCTCAGTGGTTAGCACTGTATATGGTGGTTCAGTGGTTAGCACTGTATATTGTGGCTCAGTGGTTAGAACTGTATATGGTGGTTCAGTGGTTAGAACTGTATATGCTGGCTCAGTGGTTAGCACTGTATATGCTGGCTCAGTGGTTAGCACTGTATATGCTGGCTCAGTGGTTAGCACTGTATATGCTGGCTCAGTGGTTAGCACTGTATATGGTGGCTCAGTGGTTACCACTGTATATGGTGGCTCAGTGGTTAGCACTGTATATGGTGGCTCAGTGGTTAGCACTGTATATGGTGGCTCAGTGGTTAGCACTATATATGGTGGCTCAGTGTTAGCACTGTATATGGTGGCTCAATGGTTAGCACTGTATGGTGGCTCAGTGGTTAGCACTGTATGGTGGCTCAGTGGTTAGCAATGTATGGTGGCTCAGTGGTTAGCACTGTATATGGTGGCTCAGTGGTTAGCACTGTATATGGTGGGTCAGTGGTTAGCACTGTATATGGTGGCTCAGTGGTTAGCACAGTATGAGGGCTCAGTGTTTAGCACTGTATATGGTGGCTCAGTGGTTAGCACTGTATATGGTGGCTCAGTGGTTAGCACAGTATATGGTGGCTCAGTGGTTAGCACTGTATATGGTGGGTCAGTGGTTAGCACTGTATATGGTGGCTCAGTGTTAGCACTGTATATGGTGGCTCAATGGTTAGCACTGTATGGTGGCTCAGTGGTTAGCACTGTTATGGTGGCTCAGTGGTTAGCAATGTATGGTGGCTCAGTGGTTAGCACTGTATATGGTGGTCAGTGGTTAGCACTGTATATGGTGGGTCAGTGGTTAGCACTGTATATGGTGGCTCAGTGGTTAGCACAGTATGAGGGCTCAGTGTTAGCACTGTATATGGTGGCTCAGTGGTTAGCACTGTATATGGTGGCTCAGTGGTTAGCACAGTATATGGTGGCTCAGTGGTTAGCACTGTATATGGTGGGTCAGTGGTTAGCACTGTATGCTGGCTCAGTGGTTAGCACTGTAATGGTGGCTCAGTGGTTAGCACTGTATGGTGGCTCAGTGGTTAGCACAGTATATGGTGGGTCAGTGGTTAGCACTGTATATGGTGGGTCAGTGGTTAGCATGTATATGGTGGCTCAGTGGTTGCACTGTATATGGTGGCTCAGTGGTTAGCACAGTATATGGTGGGTCAGTGGTTAGCACTGTATATGGTGGGTCAGTGGTTAGCAGTGTATATGGTGGCTCAGTGGTTAGCACTGTATATGGTGGCTCAGTGGTTAGCACTGTATATGGTTGCTCAGTGGTTAGCACTGTATATGGTGGCTCAGTGGTTAGCACTGTATATGGTGGCTCAGTGGTTAGCACTGTATATGGTGGCTCAGTGGTTAGCACTGTATATGGTGGCTCAGTGGTTAGCACAGTATATGGTGTGTCAGTGGTTAGCACAGTATATGGTGGGTCAGTGGTTAGCACTGTATATGGTGTGTCAGTGGTTAGCATTGTATATGGTGGGTCAGTGGTTAGCACTGTATATGGTGGTTCAGTGGTTAGCACTGTATATGGTGGCTCAGTGGTTAGCACTGTAATACGGTGTGTCAGTGGTTAGCACTGTACAACGGTGGGTCAGTGGTTAGCACTGTATATGGTGGGCTCAGTGGTTAGCACTGTATATGGTGGGTCAGTGGTTAGCACTGTATATGGTGGCTCAGTGGTTAGCACAGTATATGGTGGGTCAGTGGTTAGCACTGTATATGGTGGGTCAGTGGTTAGCACTGTATATGGTGGGTCAGTGGTTAGCACTGTATATGGTGGGTCAGTGGTTAGCACTGTATATGGTGGCTCAGTGGTTAGCACTGTATATGGTGGCTCAGTGGTTAGCACTGTATATGGTGGCTCAGTGGTTAGCACTGTATATGGTGGCTCAGTGGTTAGCACTGTATATGGTGTGTCAGTGGTTAGCATTGTATATGGTGGGTCAGTGGTTAGCACGTATATGGTGGTTCAGTGGTTAGCACTGTATATGGTGGCTCAGTGGTTAGCACTGTATACGGTGTGTCAGTGGTTAGCACAGTATATGGTGGTTCAGTGGTTAGCACTGTATATGGTGGCTCAGTGGTTAGCACTGTACACGGTGGTCAGTGGTTAGCACTGTATATGGTGTGTAAGTGGTTAGCACTGTATATGGTGGTCAGTGGTTAGCACTGTATATGGTGGCTCAGTGGTTAGCACAGTATGAGGGCTCAGTGTTTTAGCACTGTATATGGTGGCTTCAGTGGTTAGCACTGTATATGGTGTGGCTCAGTGTGGTTTAGCACTGTATATGGTGGCTCAGTGGTTAGCACGTATATGGTGGGTCAGTGTTAGCACTGTATATGGTGGGTCAGTGGTTAGCACTGTATATGGTGGGTCAGTGGTTAGCACTGTATATGGTGGCTCAGTGGTTAGCACTGTTTATGGTGGCTAGTGGTTAGCACTGTATATGGTGGTCAGTGGTTAGCACTGTACACTGGTGGTCAGTGGGTAGCACAGTATATGGTGTCTCAGTGTAGCACTGTTTATGGTGGCTCAGTGGTTAGAACTGTATATGGTGGCTCAGTGGTTAGCACTGTATATGGTGGCTCAGTGGTTAGCACAGTATATGGTGGGTCAGTGGTTAGCACAGTATATGGTGGGTCAGTGGTTAGCACTGTATATGGTGGGTCAGTGGTTAGCAAGTGTATATGGTGGGTCAGTGGTTGGCACTGTATATGGTGGCTCAGTGGTTAGCACTGTATATGGTGGCTCAGTGGTTAGCACTGTATATGGTGGGTCAGTGGTTAGCACAGTATATGGTGGGTCAGTGGTTAGCACAGTATATGGTGGTCAGTGGTTAGCACTGTATATGGTGTGTCAGTGGTTAGCATGTATATGGTGGGTCAGTGGTTAGCACAGTATATGGTGGGTCAGTGGTTAGCACTGTATGGTGGCTCAGTGGTTAGCACTGTATATGGTGGCTCAGTGATTAGCACAGTATATGGTGGGTCAGTGGTTAGCACGTATATGGTGGGTCAGTGGTTAGCACTGTACACGGTGGGTCAGTGGTTAGCACTGTATATGGTGTCTCAGTGGTAGCACTGTTTATGGTGGCTGAGTGGTTAGCACTGTATATGGTGGTCAGTGGTTAGCACTGTACACGGTGGGTCAGTGGTTAGCACAGTATATGGTGGTCTCAGTGGTAGCACTGTTTATGGTGGCTGAGTGGTTAGCACTGTATATGGTGGCTCAGTGGTTAGCACAGTATATGGTGGGTCATGGTTAGCACAGTATATGGTGGGTCAGTGGTTAGCACTGTACACGGTGGGTCAGTGGTTAGCACTGTATATCGGTGCTCAGTGGTTAGCACTGTATATGGTGGCTCAGTGGTTAGCACTGTATGGTGGGCTCAGTGGTTAGCACAGTTATGGTGGGTCAGTGGTTAGCACTATATGATGACTCAGTGGTTAGCACTGTATATGGTGGGTCAGTGGTTAGCACTGTATAGTGGGTCAGTGGTTATTATTATTATTTATTATATAGCGCCATTGGTTCCATGGCGCTTTACATAGGAGTGGGGGTAACAAGGAAAGGTACAGTACATATGAGTAGTCAATGCTTGCTGATACACGACGGGAGAGGTTCCTGTCCACAGGGCTCACAGTCTACGGGGGTGGGGGGAGGACACGATAGGGATGGGGGAAGCGCCAAGCGGTTGGTGTGAGCGGCGCTGGTCTCATCATGTGTTGTAGGCTTGTTGGAATAGATGAGTTTTCAGGTTCTAGCACTGTATTTGGTGGGTCAGTGGTTAGCACAGTATATGGTGGGTCAGTGGTTAGCACAGTATATGGTGGGTCAGTGGTTAGCACAGTATATACGGTGGGTCAGTGGTTAGCACTATATGATGACTCAGTGGTTAGCACTGTATACGGTGGCTCAGTGGTTAGCACTGTATATGGTGGGTCAGTGGTTAGCACTGTAAATGGTGGTCAGTGTTTAGCACTGTAATGGTGGCTCAGTGGGTAGCACAGTATATGGTGGGTCAGTGGTTAGCACAGTATATGGTGGGTCAGTGGTTAGCACAGTATATGGTGGGTCAGTGGTTAGCACTGTATATGGTGGGTCAGTGGTTAGCACTGTATACTGTGGTTCAGTGGTTGCACTGTATACTGTGGCTCAGTGGTTAGCACTGTATACTGTGGCTCAGTGGTTAGCACTGTATATGGTGGCTCAGTGGTTAGCACAGTATATGGTGGGTCAGTGGTTAGCACTGTATATGGTGGGTCAGTGGTTAGCACTGTAAATGGTGGGTCAGTGGTTAGCACTGTATATGGTGGGTCAGTGGGTAGCACTGTATATGGTGGGTCAGTGGTTAGCACTGTAAATGGTGGGTCAGTGGTTAGCACTGTATGGTGGGTCAGTGGTTAGCACTGTATATGGTGGGTCAGTGGGTAGCACTGTATATGGTGGGTCAGTGGGTAGCACTGTATATGGTGGGTCAGTGGTTAGCACTGTATATGGTGGGTCAGTGGTTAGCACTGTATGGTGGCTCAGTGGATAGCACAGTATATGGTGGCTCAGTGGTTAGCACTGTATGGTGGGTCAGTGGGTAGCACTGTTTATGGTGGGTCAGTGGTTAGCACTGTAAATGGTGGGTCAGTGGTTCGCACTGTATGGTGGCTCAGTGGGTAGCACTGTATATCGTGGGTCAGTGGTTAGTACTGTACAGTGTTGGCCAAAAGTATTGACACCCCTGCAATTCTTTCAGATAATACTCAGTTTCTTCCTGAAAATGAATGATTGCAATCACAAATTCTTTGGTATTATTATCTTCATTTAATTTGTCTTCAATGAAAAAACACAAAAGAGAATGAAGCAAAAAGCAAAACATTGATCATTTCACACACAACTCCAAAAATGGGCCAGACAAAAGTATTGGCACCCTCATTCTAATACTTGGTTGCACAACCTTTAGTCAAAATAACTGCGATCAACCGCTTCCGGTAACCATCAATGAGTTTCTTACAATGCTCTGCTGGAATTTTAGACCATTCTTCTTTGGCAAACTGCTCCAGGTCCCTGATATTTGAAGGGTGCCTTCTCCAAACTGCCATTTTTAGATCTCTCCACAGGTGTTCTATGGGATTCAGGTCTGGACTCATTGCTGGCCACCTTAGAAGTCTCCGTGCTTTCTCTCACACCCATTTTCTAGTGCTTTTTGAAGTGTGTTTTGGGTGATTGTCCTGCTGGAAGACCCATGACCTCTGAGGGAGACCCAGCTTTCTCACACTGGGCCCTGCATTATGCTGCAAAATTTGTTGGTAGTCTTCAGAGTCCATAATGCCATGCACACGGTCAAGCAGTCCAGTGCCAGAGGCAGCAAAGCAACCCCAAAACATCAGGGAACCTCCGCCATGTTTAACTGTAGGGACCGTGTTCTTTTCTTTGAATGCCTCTTTTTTCTCCTGTAAACTCTATGTTGATGCCTTTGCCCCAAAAAGCTCTACTTTTGTCTCATCTGACCAGAGAACATTCTTCCAAAACGTTTTAGGCTTTCTCAGGTAAGTTTTGGCAAACTCCAGCCTGGCTTTTTTATGTCTCGGGGTAAGAAGTGGGGTCTTCCTGGGTATCCTACCGTACAGTCCCTTTTCATTCAGACTCAGACGGATAGTACGGGTTGACACTATTGTACCCTCGGACTGCATTGCAGCTTGAACTTGTTTGGATGTTAGTAAAGGTTCTTTATCCACCATCCGCACATTTTTGCGTTGAAATCTCTTGTCAATTTTTCTTTTCCATCCACATCTAGGGAGGTTAGCCACAGTGCCATGGGCTTTAAACTTCTTGATGACACTGCGCACGGTAGACACAGGAACATTCAGGTCTTTGGAGATTGACTTGAAGCCTTGAGATTGCTCATGCTTCCTCACAATTTGGTTTCTCAAGTTCTCAGACAGTTCTTTGGTCTTCTTTCTTTTCTCCATGCTCAATGTGGTACACACAAGGACACAGGACAGAGGTTGAGTCAACTTTAATCCATGTCAACTGGCTGCAAGTGTGATTTAGTTATTGCCAACACCTGTTAGGTGCCACAGGTAAGTTACAGGTGCTGTTAATTACACAAATTAGAAAAATCATGTGATGCTTCTCTAACAGTGCCAATACTTTTGTCCACCCCCTTTTTTATGTTTGGTGTGGAATTATATCCGATTTGGCTTTAGGACAATTCTTTTTGTGTTTTTTTTCATTGAAGACAAATTAAATGAAGATAATAATACCAAAGAATTTGTGATTGCAATCATTTTCTGGAAGAAACTGAGTATTATCTGACAGAACTGCAGGGGTGTCAATACTTTTCGCCAACAATGTATATGCTGGCTCAGTGGTTAGCACTGTATACTGTGGCTCAGTGGTTAGCACTGTATATGGTGGCTCAGTGGTTAGCACTGTATATGGTGGCTCAGTGGTTAGCACTGTATACGCTGGCTCAGTGGTTAGCACAGTATATGGTGGGTCAGTGGTTAGCACTGTATATGGTGGGTCAGTAGTTAGCATTGTATACGGTGGCTCAGTGGTTAGCACTGTATATAGTGGCTCAGTGGTTAGCACTGTATATGGTGGCTCAGTGGTTAGCACTGTATGGTGGCTCAGTGGTTAGCACTGTATACTGTGGCTCAGTGGTTAGCATTGTATGGTGGCTCAGTGGTTAGCACAGTATATGGTGGTTCAGTGGTTAGCACTGTATATGATGGCTAAGTGGTTAGCACTGTATATAGTGGCTCAGTGGTTAGCACTGTATATGCTGGCTCAGTGGTTAGCACTGTATATGGTGGCTCAGTGGTTAGCACTGTATATGGTGGCTCAGTGGTTAGCACTGTATATGGTGGGTCAGTGGTTAGTATTGTATGGTGGCTCAGTGGTTAGCACTGTATGGTGGCTCAGTGGTTAGCACTGTATGGTGGCTCAGTGGTTAGCACTGTATATGGTGGCTCAGTGGTTAGCACTGTATATGGTGGCTCAGTGGTTGGCACTGTATACGGTGGCTCAGTGGTTAGCACTGTATATGGTGGCTCAGTGGTTAGCACTGTATATGGGGTGTCAGTGGTTAGCACTGTATATGGTGGCTCAGTGGTTAGCACTGTATGGTGGGTCAGTGGTTAGCACTGTATATGGTGGCTCAGTGGTTAGCACTGTATATGGTGGCTCAGTGGTTAGCACTGTATATGGTGGCTCAGTGGTTAGAACTGTATATGGTGGCTCAGTGGTTAGCACTGTATATGGTGGCTCAGTGGTTAGCACAGTATATGGTGGGTCAGTGGTTAGCACTGTATATGGTGGCTCAGAGGTTAGCACTGTATACGCTGGCTCAGTGGTTAGCACAGTATATGGTGGGTCAGTGGTTAGCACTGTATATGGTGGGTCAGTAGTTAGCATTGTATACGGTGGCTCAGTGGTTAGCACTGTATATAGTGGCTCAGTGGTTAGCACTGTATATGGTGGCTCAGTGGTTAGCACTGTATGGTGGCTCAGTGGTTAGCACTGTATACTGTGGCTCAGTGGTTAGCATTGTATGGTGGCTCAGTGGTTAGCACAGTATATGGTGGTTCAGTGGTTAGCACTGTATATGATGGCTAAGTGGTTAGCACTGTATATAGTGGCTCAGTGGTTAGCACTGTATATGCTGGCTCAGTGGTTAGCACTGTATATGGTGGCTCAGTGGTTAGCACTGTATGGTGGCTCAGTGGTTAGCACTGTATGGTGGCTCAGTGGTTAGCACTGTATATGGTGGCTCAGTGGTTAGCACTGTATGGTGGCTCAGTGGTTGGCACTGTATACGGTGGCTCAGTGGTTAGCACTGTATATGGTGGCTCAGTGGTTAGCACTGTATATGGGGTGTCAGTGGTTAGCACTGTATATGGTGGCTCAGTGGTTAGCACTGTATGGTGGCTCAGTGGTTAGCACTGTATATGGTGGCTCAGTGGTTAGCACTGTATATGGTGGCTCAGTGGTTAGCACTGTATATGGTGGCTCAGTGGTTAGAACTGTATATGGTGGCTCAGTGGTTAGCACTGTATATGGTGGCTCAGTGGTTAGCACTGTATATGGTGTGTCAGTGGTTAGCACAGTATATGGTGGGTCAGTGGTTAGCACTGTATATGGTGGGTCAGTGGTTAGCACTGTATATGGTGGGTCAGTGGTTAGCACAGTATATGGTGGGTCAGTGGTTAGCACAGTATATGGTGGCTCAGTGGTTAGCACTGTATATGGTGGCTCAGTGGTTAGAACTGTATATGGTGGCTCAGTGGTTAGCACTGTATATGGTGGCTCAGTGGTTAGCACTGTATATGGTGGCTCAGTGGTTAGCACTGTATATGGTGTGTCAGTGGTTAGCACTGTATATGGTGGGTCAGTGGTTAGCACTGTATATGGTGGCTCAGTGGTTAGCACTGTATATGGTGTGTCAGTGGTTAGCACAGTATATGGTGGGTCAGTGGTTAGCACTGTATATGCTGGCTCAGTGGTTAGCACTGTATATGGTGGCTCTGTGGTTACCACTGTATACGCTGGCTCAGTGGTTAGCACTGTATTTGGTGGCTCAGTGGTTAGCACTGTATACGGTGGCTCAGTGGTTGGCACAGTATATGGTGGGTCAGTGGTTAGCACTGTATATGGTGGCTCAGAGGTTAGCACTGTATACGCTGGCTCAGTGGTTAGCACTGTATATGGTGGGTCAGTGGTTAGCACTGTATATGGTGGGTCAGTAGTTAGCATTGTATACGGTGGCTCAGTGGTTAGCACTGTATATAGTGGCTCAGTGGTTAGCACTGTATATGGTGGCTCAGTGGTTAGCACTGTATGGTGGCTCAGTGGTTAGCACTGTATACTGTGGCTCAGTGGTTAGCATTGTATGGTGGCTCAGTGGTTAGCACAGTATATGGTGGTTCAGTGGTTAGCACTGTATATGATGGCTAAGTGGTTAGCACTGTATATAATGGCTCAGTGGTTAGCACTGTATATGCTGGCTCAGTGGTTAGCACTGTATATGGTGGCTCAGTGGGTAGCACTGTATATGGTGGGTCACTGGTTAGTATTGTATGGGGGCTCAGTGGTTAGCAGTGTATATGGTGGGTCAGTGGTTAGTATTGTATGGTGGCTCATTGGTTAGCACTGTATGGTGGCTCAGTGGTTAGCACTGTATGGTGGCTCAGTGGTTAGCACTGTATATGGTGGCTCAGTGGTTATCACTGTATGGTGGCTCAGTGGTTGGCACTGTATACGGTGGCTCAGTGGTTAGCACTGTATATGGTGGCTCAGTGGTTAGCACTGTATATGGGGTGTCAGTGGTTAGCACTGTATATGGTGGCTCAGTGGTTAGCACTGTATGGTGGGTCAGTGGTTAGCACTGTATATGGTGGCTCAGTGGTTAGCACTGTATATGGTGGCTTAGTGGTTAGCACTGTATATGGTGGCTCAGTGGTTAGAACTGTATATGGTGGCTCAGTGGTTAGCACTGTATATGGTGGCTCAGTGGTTAGCACAGTATATGGTGGGTCAGTGGTTAGCACAGTATATGGTGTGTCAGTGGTTAGCACTGTATATGGTGGCTCAGTGGTTGGCACTGTATATGGTGGCTCAGTGTTTAGCACTGTATATGGTGGCTCAGTGGTTAGCACAGTATATGGTGGGTCAGTGGTTAGCACTGTATATGGTGGCTCAGTGGTTAGCAGTGTATATGGTGGCTCAGTGGTTAGCACTGTATATGGTGGCTCAGTGGTTAGCACTGTATATGGTGGCTCAGTGGTTAGCACTGTATATGGTGGCTCAGTGGTTAGCACTGTATATGGTGGCTCAGTGGTTAGAACTGTATATGGTGGCTCAGTGGTTAGCACTGTATATGGTGGCTCAGTGGTTGGCACTGTATATGGTGGCTCAGTGGTTAGCACTGTATATGGTGGCTCAGTGGTTAGCACAGTATATGGTGGGTCAGTGGTTAGCACTGTATATGGTGGGTCAGTGGTTAGCAGTGTATATGGTGGCTCAGTGGTTAGCACTGTATATGCTGGCTCAGTGGTTAGCACTGTATATGGTGGCTCAGTGGTTAGCACTGTATATGGTGGCTCAGTGGTTAGCACTGTATATGGTGGCTCAGTGGTTAGCACTGTATATGGTGGCTCAGTGGTTAGAACTGTATATGGTGGCTCAGTGGTTAGCACTGTATATGGTGGCTCAGTGGTTAGCACTGTATATGGTGGCTCAGTGGTTAGCACTGTATATGGTGTGTCAGTGGTTAGCAGTGTATATGGTGGTTCAGTGGTTGGCACTGTATATGGTGGCTCAGTGGTTAGCACTGTATATGGTGGCTCAGTGGTTAGCACAGTATATAGTGGGTCAGTGGTTAGCACTGTATATGGTGGGTCAGTGGTTAGCAGTGTATATGGTGGCTCAGTGGTTAGCAGTGTATATGGTGGCTCAGTGGTTAGCACTGTATATGGTGGCTCAGTGGTTAGCACTGTATATGGTGGGTCAGTGGTTAGCACAGTATGTGGTGGGTCAGTGGTTAGCACAGTATGTGGTGGGTCAGGGTTAGCACTGTATATGGTGTGTCAGTGGTTAGCACTGTATATGGTGGCTCAGTGGTTAGCACAGTGTATGGTGGGTCAGTGGTTAGCACAGTATATGGTGGGTCAGTGGTTAGCACTATATGATGACTCAGTGGTTAGCACTGTATATGGTGGCTCAGTGGTAGCACATTATATGGTGGGTCAGTGGTTAGCACAGTATATGGTGGGTCAGTGGTTAGCACTATATGATGACTCAGTGGTTAGCACAGTATATGGTGGGTCAGTGGTTAGCACAGTATATGGTGGGTCAGTGGTTAGCACTATATGATGACTCAGTGGTTAGCACTGTATATGGTGGCTCAGTGGTAGCACATTATATGGTGGGTCAGTGGTTAGCACAGTATATGGTGGGTCAGTGGTTAGCACTATATGATGACTCAGTGGTTAGCACAGTATATGGTGGGTCAGTGGTTAGCACAGTATATGGTGGGTCAGTGGTTAGCACTATATGATGACTCAGTGGTTAGCACTGTATATGGTGGGTCAGTGGTTAGCACAGTATATGGTGGGTCAGTGTTAGCACTGTATATGGTGGGTCAGTGGTTATTATTATTATTAATATTTGTTTATATAGCGCCATTGGTTCCATGGCGCTTTACATAAGGAGTGGGGGTAACAAGGAAAGGTACAGTACATATGAGTAGTCAATGCTTGCTGATACACGACGGGAGAGGTTCCTGTCCACGAGGGCTCACAGTCTACGGGGTGGGGGGGAGGACACGATAGGGATGGGGAAGCGCCAAGTGGTTGGTGGAGCGGCGCTGGGTCTCATCATGGGTTGTAGGCTTGTTGGAATAGATGAGTTTTCAGGTTCTAGCACTGTATTTGGTGGGTCAGTGGTTAGCACAGTATATGGTGGGTCAGTGGTTAGCACAGTATATGGTGGGTCAGTGGTTAGCACTATATGATGACTCAGTGGTTAGCACTGTATATGGTGGCTCAGTGGTTAGCACTGTATATGGTGGGTCAGTGGTTAGCACTGTAAATGGTGGGTCAGTGTTTAGCACTGTATGGTGGCTCAGTGGGTAGCACAGTATATGGTGGCTCAGTGGTTAGCACAGTATATGGTGGGTCAGTGGTTAGTACTGTATATGGTGGGTCAGTGGTTAGCACTGTATGGTGGCTCAGTGGTTAGCACTGTATATGGTGGCTCAGTGGTTAGCACTGTATATGGTGGGTCAGTGGTTAGCACTGTATGGTGGCTCAGTGGTT
This sequence comes from Allobates femoralis, assembly GCA_033576535.1. Classification (NCBI taxonomy): domain Eukaryota; kingdom Metazoa; phylum Chordata; class Amphibia; order Anura; family Aromobatidae; genus Allobates; species Allobates femoralis. Next base: position 346,225,624 of record JARQOC010000004.1, on the reverse strand, counting down.
AGAACTGTATATGGTGGCTCAGTGGTTAGCACTGTATATGGTGGCTCAGTGGTTAGCACAGTATATGGTGGGTCAGTGGTTAGCACTGTATATGGTGGGTCAGTGGTTAGCACTGTAAATGGTGGGTCAGTGGTTAGCACTGTATATGGTGGGTCAGTGGTTAGCACTGTATATGGTGGCTCAGTGATTAGCACAGTATATGGTGGGTCAGTGGTTAGCACGGTATATGGTGGGTCAGTGGTTAGCACTGCATATGGTTGCTCAGTGGTTAGCACAGTATATGGTGGGTCAGTGGTTAGCACTGTATACGGTGGCTCAGTGGTTAGCACTGTATATGGTGGGTCAGTGGTTAGCACTGTACACGGTGGGTCAGTGGTTAACACTGTATATGGTGTCTCAGTGGTAGCACTGTTTATGGTGGCTGAGTGGTTAGCACTGTATATGGTGTGTCAGTGGTTAGCAGTGTATATGGTGGGTCAGTGGTTAGCACAGTATATGGTGGGTCAGTGGTTAGCACTGTATGGTGGCTCAGTGGTTAGCACTGTATATGGTGGCTCAGTGGTTAGCACTGTATATGGTGGGTCAGAGGTAAGCAGTGTATATGGTGGCTCAGTGGTTAGCACTGTATACGGTGGCTCAGTGGTTAGCTCTGTATATGGTGGCTCAGTGGTTAGTACTGTATATGGTGGCTCAGTGGTTAGCACTGTATATGGTGGCTCAGTGATTAGCACTGTATATGGTGGCTCAGTGATTAGCACAGTATATGGTGGCTGAGTGGTTAGCACTGTATATGGTGGCTCAGTGGTTAGCACTTTATATGGTTGCTCAGTGGTTAGCATAGTAAATGGTGGGTCAGTGGTTAGCACTGTATACGGTGGCTCAGTGGTTAGCACTGTATATGGTGGGTCAGTGGTTAGCACTGTACACGGTGGGTCAGTGGTTGGCACTGTATGGTGGCTCAGTGGTAGCACATTATATGGTGGGTCAGTGGTTAGCACAGTATATGGTGGGTCAGTGGTTAGCACTATATGATGACTCAGTGGTTAGCACTGTATATGGTGGGTCAGTGGTTAGCACTGTATATGGTGGGTCAGTGGTTATTATTATTATTATTATTTATTTATATAGCGCCATTGGTTCCATGGCGCTTTACATAAGGAGTGGGGGTAACAAGGAAAGGTACAGTACATATGAGTAGTCAATGCTTGCTGATACACGACGGGAGAGGTTCCTGTCCACGAGGACTCAGAGTCTACGGGGGTGGGGGGGAGGACACGATAGGGATGGGGGAAGCGCCAAGCGGTTGGTGGAGCGGCGCTGGGTCTCATCATGGGTTGTAGGCTTGTTGGAATAGATGAGTTTTCAGGTTCTAGCACTGTATTTGGTGGGTCAGTGGTTAGCACAGTATATGGTGGGTCAGTGGTTAGCACTATATGATGACTCAGTGGTTAGCACTGTATGGTGGCTCAGTGGTTAGCACAGTATATGGTGGGTCAGTGGTTAGCACTGTATATGGTGGGTCAGTGGTTAGCACTGTAAATGGTGGGTCAGTGTTTAGCACTGTATGGTGGCTCAGTGGTTAGCACTGTATGGTGGCTCAGTGGTTAGCACTGTATATGGTGGCTCAGTGGTTAGAACTGTATATGGTGGCTCAGTGGTTAGCACTGTATATGGTGGCTCAGTGGTTAGCACAGTATATGGTGGGTCAGTAGTTAGCACTGTATATGGTGGGTCAGTGGTTAGCACTGTAAATGGTGGGTCAGTGGTTAGCACTGTATATGGTGGGTCAGTGGGTAGCACTGTATATGGTGGGTCAGTGGTTAGCACTGTATATGGTGGGTCAGTGGTTAGCACTGCATATCGTGGGTCAGTGGGTAGCACTGTTTATGGTGGGTCAGTGGTTAGCACTGTAAATGGTGGGTCAGTGGTTCGCACTGTATGGTGGCTCAGTGGGTAGCACTGTATATCGTGGGTCAGTGGTTAGTACTGTACAGTGTTGGCCAAAAGTATTGACACCCCTGCAATTCTTTCAGATAATACTCAGTTTCTTCCTGAAAATGATTGCAATCACAAATTCTTTGGTATTATTATCTTCATTTAATTTGTCTTCAATGAAAAAACACAAAAGAGAATGAAGCAAAAAGCAAAACATTGATCATTTCACACAAACCTCCAAAAATGGGCCGGACAAAAGTATTGGCACCCTCAGCCTAATACTTGGTTGCACAACCTTTAGTCATAATAACTGCGATCAACCGCTTCCGGTAACCATCAATGAGTTTCTTACAATGCTCTGCTGGAATTTTAGACCATTCTTCTTTGGCAAACTGCTCCAGGTCCCTGATATTTGAAGGGTGCCTTCTCCAAACTGCCATTTTTAGATCTCTCCACAGGTGTTCTATGGGATTCAGGTCTGGACTCATTGCTGGCCACCTTAGAAGTCTCCAGTGCTTTCTCTCCACACCATTTTCTAGTGCTTTTTGAAGTGTGTTTTGGGTGATTGTCCTGCTGGAAGACCCATGACCTCTGAGGGAGACCCAGCTTTCTCACACTGGGCCCTACATTATGCTGCAAAATTTGTTGGTAGTCTTCAGACTTCATAATGTCATACACACGGTCAAGCAGTCCAGTGCCAGAGGCAGCAAAGCAACCCCAAAACATCAGGGAACCTCCACCATGTTTGACTGTAGGGACTGTGTTCTTTTCTTTGAATGCCTCTTTTTTTCTCCTGTAAACTCTATGTTGATGCCTTTGCCCAAAAAGCTCTACTTTTGTCTCATCTGACCAGAGAACATTCTTCTAAAACGTTTTAGGCTTTCTCAGGTAAGTTTTGGCAAACTCCAGCCTGGCTTTTTTATGTCTCGGGGTAAGAAGTGGGGTCTTCCTGGGTCTCCTACCATACAGTCCCTTTTCATTCAGACTCAGACGGATAGTATGGGTTGACACTGTTGTACCCTCAGACTGCAGGGCAGCTTGAACTTGTTTGGATGTTAGTCGAGGTTCTTTATCCACCATCCGCACATTTTTGCGTTGAAATCTCTTGTCAATTTTTCTTTTCCATCCACATCTAGGGAGGTTAGCCACAGTGCCATGGGCTTTAAACTTCTTGATGACACTGCGCACGGTAGACACAGGAACATTCAGGTCTTTGGAGATGGACTTGAAGCCTTGAGATTGCTCATGCTTCCTCACAATTTGGTTTCTCAAGTCCTCAGACAGTTCTTTGGTCTTCTTTCTTTTCTCCATGCTCAATGTGGTACACACAAGGACACAGGACAGAGGTTGAGTCAACTTTAATCCATGTCAACTGGCTGCAAGTGTGATTTAGTTATTGCCAACACCTGTTAGGTGCCACAGGTAAGTTACAGGTGCTGTTAATTACACAAATTAGAAAAATCATGTGATGCTTCTCTAACAGTGCCAATACTTTTGTCCACCCCCTTTTTTATGTTTGGTGTGGAATTATATCCGATTTGGCTTTAGGACAATTCTTTTTGTGTTTTTTTCATTGAAGACAAATTAAATGAAGATAATAATACCAAAGAATTTGTGATTGCAATCATTTTCTGGAAGAAACTGAGTATTATCTGACAGAACTGCAGGGGTGTCAATACTTTTGGCCAACAATGTATATGCTGGCTCAGTGGTTAGCACTGTATACTGTGGTTCAGTGGTTAGCACTGTATATGGTGGCTCAGTGGTTAGCACTGTATATGGTGGCTCAGTGGTTAGCACAGTATATGGTGGGTCAGTGGTTAGCACTGTATATGGTGGCTCAGAGGTTAGCACTGTATACGCTGGCTCAGTGGTTAGCACAGTATATGGTGGGTCAGTGGTTAGCACTGTATACGGTGGCTCAGTGGTTAGCACTGTATATAGTGGCTCAGTGGTTAGCACTGTATATGGTGGCTCAGTGGTTAGCACTGTATGGTGGCTCAGTGGTTAGCACTGTATACTGTGGCTCAGTGGTTAGCATTGTATGGTGGCTCAGTGGTTAGCACAGTATATGGTGGTTCAGTGGTTAGCACTGTATATGATGGCTAAGTGGTTAGCACTGTATATAGTGGCTCAGTGGTTAGCACTGTATATGGTGGCTCAGTGGTTAGCACTGTATATGGTGGCTCAGTGGTTAGCACAGTATATGGTGGGTCAGTGGTTGGCACTGTATATGCTGGCTCAGTGGTTAGCACTGTATATGGTGGCTCTGTGGTTACCACTGTATATGGTGGCTCAGTGGTTAGCACTGTATACGGTGGCTCAGTGGTTAGCACTGTATATGGTGGCTCAGTGGTTAGCATTGTATATAGTGGCTCTGTGGTTAGCACTGTATATGGTGGCTCAGTGGTTAGCACTGTATATGGTGGCTCAGTGGTTAGCATTGTATGGTGGCTCAGTGGTTAGCACTGTATATGGTGGCTCAGTGGTTAGCACTGTATACGCTGGCTCAGTGGTTAGCACTGTATATGGTGGCTCAGTGGTTAGCACTGTATATAGTGGCTCTGTGGTTAGCACTGTATATGGTGGCTCAGTGGTTAGCACTGTATATGGTGGCTCAGTGGTTAGCACTGTATATGGTGGCTCAGTGGTTAGCACTGTATATGGTGGCTCAGTGGTTAGCACTGTATACGGTGGCTCAGTGGTTAGCACAATATATGGTGGCTCAGTGGTTAGCACAATATATGGTGGCTCAGTGGTTTGCACTGTATACGGTGGCTAAGTGGTTAGCACTATATATGGTGGCTCAGTGTTAGCATTGTATACGGTGGCTCAGTGGTTAGCACTGTATGGTGGCTCAGTGGTTAGCACTGTATATGGTGGCTCAGTGGTTAGCACTGTATATGGTGGCTCAGTGGTTAGCACTGTATACGGTGGCTCAGTGGTTAGCACAATATATGGTGGCTCAGTGGTTAGCACAATATATGGTGGCTCAGTGGTTTGCACTGTATACGGTGGCTAAGTGGTTAGCACTGTATATGGTGGCTCAGTGGTTAGAACTGTATATGGTGGCTCAGTGGTTAGCACTGTATACGGTGGCTAAGTAGTTAGGACAGTATATGGTGGCTCGGTGATATGCACTGTATGGTGGGGGGGATTTGAATCCCGCGCTGCTCATTGGCCGCCGGCTGAGCCAATGAGCGGCGCAGGATTCAAATCCCCCGCCAAAGCAATGCGGCACCGCTCATTGGCTGAGCTAATGAGTGGTGCCGTGCGGGATTTGAATCAGCCGGTGGCAGCTCAGCCAATGAGCAGTGACGTACGGCTTTGGCGGGGGATTTGAGCAGCACGGGATTCAAATCCCCCGCCAACCTGCGCGGCACCGCTTATCGGCTGAGCTGCCGCCGGCTGAGCCAATGAGCGGCGCGGGATTCAAATCTACCACGCAAGTTTGTTGGAGGATTTGAATCCAGCACCGCTCATTGGCTGAGCACCAGGGTGACAGAGCAGCGCAGAGCGGGGCAGAGCAAGAAGAACAGAACAGTGGTGAGTGGGGCAGAGTAGGTGGACAGCTGCAGTAGAGCGGGGAGATAATTTAGCGGAGCCTGGGAGAGCGGAGCAGAGGTGAGCGGAGCAGAGGGGGGTACATCTGCAGTAGAGCGAGGGGACAATGGGGCAGAGCGAGGGAGAGCAGAGGTAACAGGGGGGACATAGCAGAGGTGAGAGGGGGACAGGGTTGAGCAGGGGTGAGTGGAGCGGGGGGGGGGGGGGAGCAGTGGAGCAGACCGAGAAAGAGCAGGGGTGAACGGAAGGACAACGCAACAGAGAGAGGGGCAGAGCAGGGGGACAGTGGAGTGGAGCAGAGCAGGAGCGAGTGAAGCGGGGGGGGGGGGGGGGGCAGTGGAGCAGACCGGGGTGAGAGTGAGTAAGAGCAGGGGTAAGTAGGCCAGAGGGGGGAAGAGCAGTGGACAGAGTGGGGGGGGGGGGCAGTGGAGCGGGGTGGAGGGAGGGGGCAGAGCAGAGTGAGGCGGGACGGAGCGGGGGACAGTGGAGTAGGAGAGTGGTTAAGGGCAGGGGTAAGCGGGGCAGAGGCGGAGGGACAGTGGAGCAGAGTGGAGGGGCAGCACAGCAGGGAAGGGGGGCAGTGGAGCAGCAGCGGAGCATTGAGGGAGGGCAGTGCAGCAGGGCAGGGGGGCAGTGGAGCATTGTGGGGGGGGGGCAGCACAGCAGGGCAGGGGGGCAGTAGAGTGGCAGAGGAGCATTGTGGGGGGGGGAAGCGCAGCAGTGCAGAGGGACAGTGGAGCGGCAATGGAGCATTGTGGGGGGGAAGCACAGCAGGGCAGGTGGACAGTGCAGCATTGTCGGGGGGGGCAACGCAGCAGGGCAGGGGGGCAGTGGAGCATTGTGGGGGGCAGCACAGCAGGGCAGTGGAGCATTGTGGGGGGCAGCGCAGCAGGGCAGGGGGGCAGTGGAGTGGCAATGAAGCATTGTGGGGGGGGCAGCAGAGCAGGGCAGGGGACAGTGGAGCATTGTGTGGGGGAAAGGCAGGGGGACAGTGGAGCGGCAGTGGAGCATTGTGGGGGGGCAGCAGGGCAGTCAGTGGAGCGGCAATGGAGCATTGTGGGGGGCAGCGCATCAGGGCAGGGAGACAGTGGAGCATTGTGGGGGCAGCGCAGCAGGGCAGGGGACAGTGGAGCATTGTGGGGGGGCACGCAGAAGGGCAGGCAGTGGAGCATTGTGGGGGGCAGCGCAGTAGGGCAGGTGGACAGTGGAGCATTGTGGAGGGGCAGCGCAGCATGTCAGGGCAACAGTGGAGCACTGTGGGGGGGCAGCGCGGAAGGGCAGGCAGTGGAGCATTGTGGGGGGCAGCGCGGCAGGGCAGGCAGTGGAGCATTGTGGGGGACAGCAGGGCAGGGGGACAGTGGAGTATTGTGGGGGGGGGGCAGGGCAGCAGGTCATGGCGACTGTGGAGTATTGTGGGGGGCAGCACAGCAGGGCAAGGGGACAGTGGAGCGGCAGTGGAGCATTGATGGGGGGGCAGCGTAGCAGGGCAGGGGGACAGTGCAGCATTGTGGGGGGGCAGAGCAGCTGGACGGGGGGTAGTGGAGCATTGTGGGGGGGCTGCGCAGCAGGGCAGGGGGACAGTGGAGCATTGTGGGGGGGCAGCGCGGCAGAGCAGGCAGTGGAGCATTGTGGTGGGCAGCAAATGAAGGGCAGGGGGACAGTGGAGCATTGTGGGGGGGCAGCGCAGCAGGTCAGGGTGACAGTGGAGCATTGTGGGGGGGCAGGATAGGGGACGGGGTAGTGGAGCATTGTGGGGGGGCAGCGCGGCAGGGGGGGTAGTGGAGCATTGTGCGGGGGCAGCGCAGCACAGCAGGGGGACAGTGGAGCATTGTGGGGGGGCAGCGCGGCATGTAAGGGCAACAGTGGAGCACTGTGGGGGGCAGCACGGAAGGGCAGGCAGTGGAGCATTGAGGGGGGGCAGTGCGGCAGGGCAGGCAGTGGAGCATTGTGGGGGGCAGCAGGGCAGGGGGACAGTGGAGTATTGTGGGGGGGGCAGGGCAGCAGGTCATGGCGACTGTGGAGCATAGTGGGGGGCAGGGCAGGCAGTGGAGTATTGTGGGGGGCAGCGCAGCAGGGCAGGGGGACAGTGGAGCACTGTGGGGGGGCAGCGCAGCAAGGCAGGGGGACAGTGGAGCATTATTGGGGGCAGCGCAGCAGGGCAGGGGGACAGTGGAGCATTGTGGAAGGGCAGTGCAGCAGGTCAGGGTGACAGTGGAGCATTGTGGGGGTCAGGGTAGGGGACAGGGGGGTAGTAGAGTATTGTGGGGGGCAGCACTGCAGGGCAGGGGGTAGTGGAGCATTATGGGGGGGCAGCACAGCAGGGCAGGGGGACAGTGGAGCGGCAGTGAAGCATTGAGGGGGGGGGGGCAGCGTAGCAGGGCAGGGGACAGTGGAGCATTGTGGGGGGGCAGAGCAGCAGGACGGGGGGTAGTGGAGTATTGTGGGGGGGCTGCGCAGCAGGGCAGGGGGACAGTGGAGCATTGTGGGGGGGCAGCGCGGCAGAGCAGGCAGTGGAGCATTGTGGTGGGCAGCACAGTAGGGCAGAGGGACAGTGGAGCATTGTGGGAAGGCAGCGCAGCAGGTCAGGGCGACAGTGGAGCATTGTGGGGGGGCAGGATAGGGGACGGGGTAGTGGAGCATTGTGGGGGGCAGCGCGGCGGGGGGGTAGTGGACAATTGTGGGGGGCAGCGCAGCACAGCAGGGGGACAGTGGAGCATTGTGGGGGGGCAGCACCGCAGAGCAGGCAGTAGAGCATTGTGGTGGCAGCACAGTAGGGCAGGGGGACAGTGGAGCATTGTGGGGGGGCAGCGCAGCAGGTCAGGGCGACAGTGGAGCATTGTGGGGGGGGCAGGATAGGGGACGGGGTAGTGAAGCATTGTGGGGGGCAGCACAGCAGGGCGGCAGTATGGAGCATTGTGGGGGGTTGGCAGGGCAGGGGGTAGTGGAGCATTGTGTGGGGCAGCACAGCAGGGGACGGTGGAGCATTGTGGGGGGGCAGCGCAACAGGGTAGGGGGACATTGGAGCATTGTGGAGGGGGCAGCACAGCAGGGCAGGGGGACAGTGGAGCATTGTGGGGGGCAGCGCAGCAGGGCAGGGGGACAGTGGAGCATTGTGGGGGTGCAGCACAGCAGGGCAGAGGGACAGTGGAGCATTGTGGGGGGGCAGGGGGACAGTAGAGCATTGTGGGGGGGCAGCACAGCAGGGCAGGGGGGTAGTGGAGCATTGTGGGGGGCAGCACAGCAGGGCAGGGGACAGTAGAGCATTGTGGGGGGGCAGCACAGCAGGGCAGGGGGGTAGTGGAGCATTGTGGGGGGCAGCGCAGCAGGGCAGGGGGACAGTGGAGCATTGTGGGGGGCAGCGCAGCGGGACAGTGGAGCGGCAGTGGAGCATTGTGGGGGGGCAGCGCAGCAGGGCAGGGGGGTAGTGGAGCATTGTGGGGGCAGTGGAGCATTGTGGGAGGGGCAGCACAGCAGGGGGACAGTGGAGCATTGTGGGGGGGTAGAGGGACAGTGGAGCATTGTGGAGGGCAATGGAGCAGCAATGGAGCTGTCACGATTAGCTTAGTCAGGACCTGCAGCTCTCTGGCGCCCCCTTAGCCTTCTGGCCAAATCCGGTACTGCCAGAGGATAAGAAAGGTGCCCAGCTGCCCTAATTTATGTTGCCTATTGCGGCACGTGATGTGACAGGATGTATATATACCACCAGTTCCTGCCAGGAACGTATATATACCTCGATCCAGTCACCCTCACGCCCACAATATCACATAAATACAGAAGTATGCTGCCACCACCGACCCTTTTCAGGTGGATCGGTCACCTGTGCGATAGCGTAAAAAACGAGCAGGGAGGACGTGAGAGTTCGTTCATAGGACAAGGAGATCGAAGCTAGTAAATTAAAATAGTTTACTCCGAAATAGGGCAATGGTTACAAAGATGTACAGAATATTATATAAGAGACAATATTACATGTATGAATAACAATTATAAAAAATAAAAGGAATAAAGTATGAAAGTTTCAGACCTAGTCAGGCTTGGTACTTGGTTTCTTGGAGGAGGCCCCTCTCCTGGATGGTAAGATTCTGTCGACAGCTGGTGTTGACTGTCAGACCTCTGGACTCCTGGAGCAGAATGCCCCAAAAACCCTTCTTTGCTTTTATTAAACCGGGGGGAGTGTGTGGCCCCCACCGCTTGGAGTGACCACCTCCCTGTGGGCTTGTCCACTAACCCCTCCTCTTTCACAATGCTTTATAAGTCCCCATTTTCCATATCTGTGGGTGGGGCTGTCTCACAATTATGATTTATAACTCATATTTCAGGTCAGGTTATTCTGAGAAGTTTGATACCAAATATGACGTGATTGTCTTATTTACGGTGGCAGCAATCCCTTCTCAGGTTCCTGAACGTTGTACGACTGTATGGAACACATCATTGAATGCAAAACACGATGACGAATCTGAAAATATGCATTATGTGTTTGTGGTATGATCGGGTCGTCTTAAATTCGATATTGAAACCACTGTGAAGTTTAGACAAAGGACTTGGGTTCTTTGGGTAGAAACAAGACTGGTTTGGACTGGTTTGTCCAGCTCTGGCTCTTGGTTTACGACCCATCGTAAATAGTTTGGGTGGGGGGAGGCCAACAGTGTTTCTCTGTAAACCTCACAGAAACCAGCTAAAAGCGAGGAGGGAGGAGGGAGTAAATCTGTCTCTGCAGAAAAAATCATGAGCAATATCATCCATTCATGACACCTCCCCCTTTTCGATGACGCTATGGAAGAGAGATCTCTGAGCTGTCTGCCATACGTCAATGGGTGATCTTTCCTTCTACCTGGATCCCATAGAACCTTCTTCGGTTCTGGTTCAGAGACAGAGGTCTCTGCGGGGCCTTCCAGCACCTCAGGACGGTCGTTGGCTGGTGTGACAGTCTGATTTCCCTGGCTAGAGGTAACCAGAAGTGGCGCGGAAGCCCCGACCTCACAGGAACCATCTTGGACCTGTTCTGGGTCGGCAGGTGGTCCGGTTATTTCTCTACAGGCTGAGGACCCAGAATGCAGTGCGGTCTCTGCATTCCCAGTACTCAGTCTGCGGGCGAGAGCACCTCGGAAGGCCATCTCCCCGGGAAATAACGCCACTCTCTCATTGACCTGGCTGTCCAGCCACCCAGCTTTCCCATCACCCTGACAAGCTGTGGACTGTGACAGTCCCTTAACTTGACAGGCTGTTGGGACTGCCATTTCGCCTTTCTGACAGGAGAGGGGGTTTGCTCTTCCATCTTCCTGGCAGACCAAGCGTACCAGTCTCCCATCCGGACAAGCCAGGGGTACCTCTTTCCCATGGTCCTGAACGGCAGGCAGACCCGTCTTCCCATCAGTCGGATAAACCATGGGCCCGATTTCCCCATCGTCTAGGCCGACTGTGGAGGGTGGTCTTCCTCTACTCTGACAGGACATGGAGGCTGCTCCTCCATCACCCTGGCAGGTAGGGAACCCAGCTTTCCCACCAACCGGACAGATTATGGGCTCTGTGTTCCCATCCTCGTGCCCAGTTGGAGAAAGCACATTTCCCTCTTCTTGGGATCCCTCGAGATCCCTGCTAAGGATGGAGCAGCTCGCACCCGCCATGTCACAGTCTGGTGTAACACTGGCAGGTGGCACGTAACCACTGCTCTTGGGGTTACCATGCCCTCTGTCTCCCTTAGCAACGAGGTCTACAACCTGGAGGGGACCCTCAGCGATGCCAGCTCGTGGCGTGGCATGGCTAAGTCCTCCTCCACCCTGAGGCCCATCACGATGTGATGCCTCAGGACCAGCACTTACCATGGGGCAGCTACCCACGTCCGTGTCACAGTCCATCGTGACACTGGCACGCTGCATGAGGCCATGTTCCCCAGGGTCCTCCTGCCTGCCACCATCTACCTTAGCAACCGATGTTGCACCGTGGAGGAAACCCTCGGTGATGCCAGCTCGTGGCGTGACATCACTGAGTTCTCCTCCACCACGAGGTCCATCACGCTGTGAGGCCTCCTGATCAGCACTTGTCATGGAGCAGCTAGCACCCGCCATGTCACAGTCCATCGTGACCTTGGCAGGTGGCACACAACCACCGCTCTTGTGGTTGCCATGCCTGCCTCCATCTCCCATAGGGCTGATTCCTGCTACCTTCCTGGGATCTTCAGTGATAGCAACCTGCAGTGTGATATCACTGAGTTCCCTGACACCATGTTTTACTTTATTCACAGGCAACACATTGACATTTCCCTGTTCTTCAGGAACATAATCATCAACATCATCACCAACATTATTACCATTCCCATTTTCAACATTGACATTTCTTGGCACATCATCAACATTGACATTACCCTTCACATTCTTCACATGATCATTACCTTCCCCATTATCAACATTGACATTACCCTTCACCTTCTTCACATGATCATTACCTTTCCCATTATCAACATTGACAATTCCCGATATGTCAGACCGGGTGGGGTTATCAGGAACATAATGGGCCACCAACCGCCCCAAATCTATTCCCAATAGCACATTGGCGGGGAGATTCTTGGTTACCCCAACCTCCCTCCACCCTCTTCCCACACCCCAGTCCAGATAAACTCGGGCCATGGGCAAATATCGTCGCTCACCCCCGATACCGGTGACAGTCAGTGTCTTTCCAGGGATGAGTTCATGAGGATACACGTATTCGGGGCGGATGAGAGTTCGTTCTGCTCCAGAGTCCCTGAGCCCCACAGTGATGGTGTTACCCACCGTGACCGACTGCAAGTTCTCCCTGGAACTCCCACCCGTACCACCCACCAAATAAATTGCAGCACTAGGCCCTGGGGCCTCCGATGCGAGGCTCCTCTTCTGCCTCTCCGGACACGTGGCACTCACATGTCCCGGTTGTCCACAGGTAAAGCACTTACGTGCATCAGCTGTCAGCCACGTGCTGGCAGCGGGGACAGGGCCTCCGGGAGGCCGGCTGGCAGGGGCAGGGATGGTGGTCATCGGCTTACCCCCTTTCCCGTTGGTGATGGTCGGCCTTCGTCCCTCTGGTCTCCGGTTGGCCTCGTAGGTGTCTGCGATCTGCGCTGCTTTGTTCGCATCTGGTGGCTCCCGATCCATCACGAACTGTCGCACCTCCGTGGGGCAAAGATGCAGGAACTGGTCTTTCACCATCAGATCCTTTATCTGCTCAAAGGTGGTCACTTTCAGTCCTTGAATCCACTGCTCAAAGTTGGTTCTGAGCCCGTGGACCACATCACTGTAGCTGTCGTGTGGTCCACGCTGGAGGTTCCGGAACTTTCTACGGTACACCTCAGGAGTCAGCTGGAACCTCTGGATTAGAGCTTCCTTAATGGCCTCATAGTTCCCATCTAGATCTCGGGGAAGAGCCACAAATGCCGCCATAGCTTTGTCTCTCAACGCTGCGATGAGGAACGGGGCATACTGGTCCTTCGGCAGCTGGTACTGTAAGCACGCCTTCTCAAAACCCCTCAGAAAAATGTCCAGATCACCGTTGTCATCCAGCACAGGGAAATGCTTTGGATTCGGCTGGAAGGTGGTTGAACGGGTCGATTCAGAGTTCAATGGGGTAGATGGCTGCCGTTCCAGCTGGGCCATCCGCAGGTCGTGCTCTCTCTGAGCTTGGGCCTCAGCCCGTCGCTCTGCAGCCTCTCGCTCGGCTTGGGCTCGCCGCTCTGCTCTCTCAGCCTCCTGGTATTGCTGAATGAGCTGCAGGCGTCCTTGGGAATCCTCAGCGGGATATTGCTGTAAGGCCAGTTGCAGATAGGGGTCCATGCTGACCTGGTCACGGACGCAGCGTGCGTCTACAGGTGGGACCCCTGTAGGAACACCTTGTAGGACTTGGCTTACATCCACAGGTTCGGCCTCAGCAGCCACACCGTCCATGCTCTGACTGACCTCTGCAGCCGGACGCTGTACATCAGCACTGACAAGGCTTTGGCTGGCCTCTCCATTCTCTGGGCTCTGGTGACGGGCTTCCTCCACATCCAATTGCAGCAGCATCTGCTCCATCTGCTTCTTGGTTCTGTTGGAGGGGTCTATATTCCTGTATTTGCACAGGCAGGCGAGAGCCTCCTTGTTATAGTCTTTATACCAGCTTTTCACTGCTGTGGCCATGATTCCAAATCAAAAGATAGGGTAGAGAAAACAAAGAGGGGGGAGGGGTAACTGCTACACACACAGTTTTGTCTCAGATCTAATAACCACTGAGTTCGATCTTCAAAACTTTTGTGCAGAGTTCTTGTAAGAACTGTGCAAGTTTTTAGTGAGAGGAATGATTGCTCAAACCAGATCACTAATGTCCTATGATCCCACCGCTCTGCCACCAATTGTCACGATTAGCTTAGTCAGGACCTGCAGCTCTCTGGCGCCCCCTTAGCCTTCTGGCCAAATCCGGTACTGCCAGAGGATAAGAAAGGTGCCCAGCTGCCCTAATTTATGTTGCCTATTGCGGCACGTGATGTGACAGGATGTATATATACCACCAGTTCCTGCCAGGAACGTATATATACCTCGATCCAGTCACCCTCACGCCCACAATATCACATAAATACAGAAGTATGCTGCCACCACCGACCCTTTTCAGGTGGATCGGTCACCTGTGCGATAGCGTAAAAAACGAGCAGGGAGGACGTGAGAGTTCGTTCATAGGACAAGGAGATCGAAGCTAGTAAATTAAAATAGTTTACTCCGAAATAGGGCAATGGTTACAAAGATGTACAGAATATTATATAAGAGACAATATTACATGTATGAATAACAATTATAAAAAATAAAAGGAATAAAGTATGAAAGTTTCAGACCTAGTCAGGCTTGGTACTTGGTTTCTTGGAGGAGGCCCCTCTCCTGGATGGTAAGATTCTGTCGACAGCTGGTGTTGACTGTCAGACCTCTGGACTCCTGGAGCAGAATGCCCCAAAAACCCTTCTTTGCTTTTATTAAACCGGGGGAGTGTGTGGCCCCCACCGCTTGGAGTGACCACCTCCCTGTGGGCTTGTCCACTAACCCCTCCTCTTTCACAATGCTTTATAAGTCCCCATTTTCCATATCTGTGGGTGGGGCTGTCTCACAATTATGATTTATAACTCATATTTCAGGTCAGGTTATTCTGAGAAGTTTGATACCAAATATGACGTGATTGTCTTATTTACGGTGGCAGCAATCCCTTCTCAGGTTCCTGAACGTTGTACGACTGTATGGAACACATCATTGAATGCAAAACACGATGACGAATCTGAAAATATGCATTATGTGTTTGTGGTATGATCGGGTCGTCTTAAATTCGATATTGAAACCACTGTGAAGTTTAGACAAAGGACTTGGGTTCTTTGGGTAGAAACAAGACTGGTTTGGACTGGTTTGTCCAGCTCTGGCTCTTGGTTTACGACCCATCGTAAATAGTTTGGGTGGGGGGAGGCCAACAGTGTTTCTCTGTAAACCTCACAGAAACCAGCTAAAAGCGAGGAGGGAGGAGGGAGTAAATCTGTCTCTGCAGAAAAAATCATGAGCAATATCATCCATTCATGACAGGAGCATTGTGGGGGAGCAGCGCAGCAGGGCAGGGGGACAGTGGAGCATTGTGGGGGGCAGAGCAGCAGGACGGGGGGTAGTGGAGCATTGTGGAGGGGCAGCGCAGCAGGGCAGGGGACAGTGGAGCATTGTGGGGGGCAGCGCGGCAGAGCAGGCAGTGGAGCATTGTGGTGGGCGGCACAGTAGGGCAGGGGGATAGTGGAGCATTGTGGGGGGGGCAGCGCAGCAGGTCAGGGCGACAGTGGAGCATTGTAGGGGACGGGGTAGTGGAGCATTGTGGGGGGGGCAACGCGGCAGGGGGGTAGTAGAGCATTGGGGGGGCAGCTCAGCAGGGCAGGGGGACAGTGGAGCATTGTGGGGGGGCAGCACAGCAGGGCAGGGGGGTAGTGGAGCATTGTGGGGGGCAGCGTAGCAGGGCAGGGGGACAGTGAAGCATTGTGGGGGGCAGCGCAGCAGGGCAGGGGGGTAGTGGAGCATTGTGGGGGCAGCACAGCAGGGCAGGGGGACAGTGGAGCATTGTGGGAGGGGCAGCACAGCAGGGCAGCGGGACAGTGGAGCATTGTGGTGGGCAGTGGAGCAGCAATGGAGCATTGTGGGGGGGCAGCGCAGCAGGGCAAGGGGACAGTGGAGCATTGTGGGGGCAGCGCAGCGGGACAGTGGAGCATTGTGGGGGGGCAGCACGGCAGAGCAGGCAGTGGAGCATTGTGGTGGCGGCACAGTAGGGCAGGGGGACAGTGGAGCATTGTGGGGGGGCAGCGCAGTGGGACAGTGGAGCGGCAGTGAAACATTGTGGGGGGGCAGCACAGCAGGGCAGGGGGGTAGTGGAGCATTGTGGGGGGGCAGCACAGCAGGGCAGGGGGACAGTGGAGCATTGTGGGGGGCAGCGCAGCATGTTAGGGGGACAGTGGAGCATTGTGGAGGGCAGCAGAGCAGGGCAGGGGACAGTGGAGCATTGTGGGGGGGCAGCGCAGCAGGTCAGGGCGACAGTGGAGCATTGTGGGGGGGGCATCGCAGCAGGGCAGGGGACAGTGGAGCGGCAGTGGAGCATTGTGGGGGGCAGCGCGGCAGGAGGGTAGTGGAGCATTGTGGGGGGCAGCACAGCAGGACAGGGGTAGTGGAGCATTATGGGGGGCAGCACAGCACGGCAGGGGGACAGTGGAGCGGCAGTGGAGCATTGAGGGGGGGAAGTGCAGCAGAGCAGGGGGACAGTGGAGCGGCAGTGGAGCATTGTGGGGGGGCAGCGCAGCAGGGCAGGGGGCAGTGGAGCGGCATTGCAGCATTGTGAGGGGCAGCGCAGCAGGGCAGGGGTTAATGGAGCATTATGGGGGGCAGCGCAGCAGGGCAGGGGGACAGTGGAGTGGCAGTGGAGCATTGTGGGGGGGCAGGGCAGGATGACAGGGGGGTAGTGGAGCATTGTGGGGGGCAGCACATCAGGGGGTAGTGGAGCATTGTGGGGGGCAGCACTGCAGGGCAGGGGGTAATGGAGCAGTATGGGGGCAGCGCAGCAGGGCAGGGGACAGTGGAGCGGCAGTGGAGCATTGTGGGTTGCAGGGCAGGCGGACAGGGGGGTAGTGGAGCATTGTGGGGGGCAGCGCGGCAGGGGGTTGTGGAGCATTGTGGGGGGCAGCACAGCAGGGCAGGGGGACAGTGGAGCATTGTGGCAGGGGCAGCACAGCAGGCAGGGGGATAGTGGGGAGTAGGGGGACAGTGGAGCATTGTGGAGGGCAGTGGAGCATTGTGGGGGGCAGCACAGCAGAGCAGGGGGGTAGTAGAGCATTGTGGGGAGGCAGCACAGAAGGGCAGGGGGGTAGTGGAGCATTGTGGGGTGGGGCAGCACAGCAGGGCAGGGGGACAGTGGAGCCTTGTGGGGGGGGGGGGGGGCAGCACAGCAGGGTAGGGGGACAGTGGAGCATTGTGGGGGGTAGGGGGACAGTGGAGCATTGTGTGTGGGGGGGTAGGGGGACAGTGGAGCATTGTGGGGGGGGGTAGGGGGACAGTGGAGCATTGTGGTGGGGGTAGGGGGACAATGGAGCATTGTGGGGGGGGGGGTAGGGGGACAGTGGAGCATTGTGGGGGGGGGTAGGGGGACAGTGGAGCAATGTGGGGGGGGGGGGGTTAGGGGGGCAATGGTGCATTGTGGGGGGGGGCAGCAGGGGCAGGGGGACAGTGGAGCATTGTGGGGGGGTAGGGGGACAGTGGAGCATTGTGGGGGGTAGAGGGGCAGTGGTGCATTGTGGGGGGACAGCAGAGCAGGGGGGCAGTGGAGCATTGTGGGGGAGCATAGCAGTAGAGAGGGGGGGGTGAGCAGTGGATACTGGGGAGACCAAGGGGGGGGGGGGGTGCAGTTTGTACTGTTCTCTGCTCTCCAGTCTCCCACTCGGTGTCTGCAGTGCTAAGGGCCTTAGGGATGTCAGTCTTGTGATCTCTGACTCCGCCCACACTTGTGACATCACCACAGGTCCTCCAGCTTTTGCAACGGATTTGTGGGGGTGCAGGGACCTGGCGGGGATGATCGGGTGTCGGGTGAGTGGGGGGACACTGGGTGGACTGTTGGGAGCGGGTGGTGGAGGGAGAGTGCGGGGAGGTGGTGAGGGAGGTGGGTACAGCTGGGTGACAGCCGGGAGGGCGGTGATTACATACTGTCACACCATCACTTAGGTGTCCTAATATGGCGGTCGGCGCACTTCCGGCTGTCGCGGTGGATTGTGGGATAGCGACATAACGCCGGAAGTCTATGACAAGCATTATTGGTGATCATATAGTAGAAGATAGAAATAGGCCCGATCCTATCGCATTGGGAGGGCGTCACTGCCACGCTGCGCTCTTTTTTAGCCCCCCCTGCGCTCTCTTTTACCACCCTGTGCTCTCTTTGCCTCTCTGCCCCCCTTTCCTCTGTCTTTTTCCCTGTGTCTCTGCCCCTCCTCTTTCCTCTGTCTTTATTCCTGTGTCTCTGCCCCCTCTTTCCTCTATCTTTTCCCCTGTGTCTCTGCTCCCCCCCCTCTTTCCTCTGTCTTTTTCCCTGTGTCTCTGCCCCCCCTTTCCACTGTCTTTTTCCCAGGGTCTCTGCCCCCCCCCCCTTTCCTGTCTTTTTCCCAGGGTCTCTGCCCCCCCCTTTCCTGTCTTTTTCCCAGGGTCTCTGCCCCCCCCCCTTTCCTGTCTTTTTCCCAGGGTCTCTGCCCCCCCCTTTCCTCTGTCTTTTTCCCAGGGTCTCTGTCCCCCTTTCCTCTGTCTTTTTCCCAGGGTCTCTGTCCCCCTTTCCTCTGTCTTTTTCCCAGGGTCTCTGCCCCCCCTTTCCTGTCTTTTTCCCAGGGTCTCTGCCCCCCCCCCCCTTTCCTGTCTTTTTCCCAGGGTCTCTGCCCCCCCCTTTCCTCTGTCCTTTTCCCAGGGTCTCCGTCCCCCTTTCCTCTGTCTTTTTCCCAGGGTCTCTGCCCCCCTCCTTTCCTCTGTCTTTTTCCCTGTGTCTCTGCCCCCCCCCCCTTTCCTCTGTCTTTTTCCCTGTGTCTCTGCCCCCCCCTTTCCTGTCTTTTTCCCTGTGTCTCTGCCCCCCCCCTTTCCTCTGTCTTTTTCTCAGGGTCTCTGCCCCCCCCTTTCCTCTGTCTTTTTCCCAGGGACTCTCCCCCCCTTTCCACTGTCTTTTTTCCTTGTGTCTCTGCCCCCCCCCCCCTTTCCTCTCTCTGCTACCCTCTTTCGTCTCTGTCCCCCATCCCTTACTCTGCTCTCCCCTTTTGTTTCTATGCCCCACCTTCCCACTCTCTGCCCCCCCCTTCTCTCTGCTCTCCTCTTACCTCTCTCTGCCCCCCTTCAGTCATTCTGGTCACCCCTTGTCTCTCTGTCCCCCCTTCTGTCTTTCTGGTCTCCCCTGGTGTCTCTGCCCCCCTTCAATCTTTCTAGTCCCCCTTGTGTCTCTCTGCCCATTTTTGTCTCTGCTCCTCCCCACCCCTTTCGTCTCTCTGCAACCCTTCAATCTTTCTGGTCCCCCTTATGTCTCTCTGCCCCCCTTCCCTCTCTGCTGCCTCCTTTCGTCTCTCTGCTCCCCCTTCCCTCTCTCTGCCCCCCTTTCAGTCTCTCTACTCCCCCTTCAGTGTTTCTGGTCTCTCTTCAGTCTTTCTGGTCCCCCCTTGTTTCTCTGCCTCCCCCTTCAGTGTTTATGATCCCCCTTATGTCTCTCTGCTTCCCTTCAGTGTTTCTGGTCCTCCTTATGTCTCTCTATATATATATAATCCACTGCACACTACACACTACAAGATACAAGTATAAGATCTAGCATAATGGCTAATGTATAAAGCTAATGTAAATTTGGATGAGGAAAATTGCAAACTTGCAAATTTGCAATTTTCCTCATCCAAATTTACATTAGCTTTATACATTAGCCATTATGCTAGATCTTATACTTGTATCTTGTAGTGTGTAGTGTGCAGCGGATTATATATACCGTATATACTCGCGTATAAGCCGAGTTTTTCAGCCCAAAAATTGGGCTGAAAAGTCTCCCTCGGCTTATACGCGAGTATATACGGTATATTAAAAAAAAAAAAATCTCAAGGGGTAGTATACAGCAGCCCCAGGCCCCCCTCACTTTTTGGCGCCCCCACCTCAGGATGCCCCCCCCCGCACGCAGCGCTGCGCTCATACATTACCAGCCTGTCAGCTGTCATCCTCCGGTGGCGGATCGCGGCTCCCGGCTCCGGCTTCCATCTTCTTCTGTGTCTTCCTGCATGTCACATGACCGGCCGGCGTCGCGATGACGTCATCGCTATGAGCCCCGGTCACAATGCAGGAAGACACAGAAGAAGATGGAAGCCGGGAGCCGCGATCCGCCACCGGAGGATGACAGCTGACAGGCTGGTAATGTATGAGCGCAGCGCTGCGTGCGGGGGGGGGACATCCTGAGGTGGGGGCGCCAAAAAGTGAGGGGGGCCTGGGGCTGCTGTATACTACCCCTGGGGCTGCTGTAAATACCCTGGGACTGCTGTAAATACCCCTGGGACTGCTGTAAATACCCCTGGGACTGCTGTGTACTACCCCTGGGGCTGCTGTATACACCCCTGGGGCTGCTGTGTATATACCCCTGGGGCTGCTGTGTATATACCCCTGGGGCTGCTGTGTATATACCCCTGGGGCTGCTGTGTATATACCCCTGGGGCTGCTGTGTATATACCCCTGGGGTTGCTGTGTATATACCCCTGGGGCTGCTGTGTATATACCCCTGGGGCTGCTGTGTATATACCCCTGGGGCTGCTGTGTACTACCCCTGGGGCTGCTGTATACACCCCTGGGGCTGCTGTGTATATACCCCTGGGGCTGCTGTGTATATACCCCTGGGGCTGCTGTGTATATACCCCTGGGGCTGCTGTGTACTACCCCTGGGGCTGCTGTGTACTACCCCTGGGGCTGCTGTGTACTACCCCTGGGGCTGCTGTGTACTACCCCTGGGGCTGCTGTGTACTACCCCTGGGGCTGCTGTGTACTACCCCTGGGGCTGCTGTGTATATACCCCTGGGGCTGCTGTGTATATACCCCTGGGGCTGCTGTGTATATACCCCTGGGGCTGCTGTGTACACCCCTGGGGCTGCTGTATATACCTTTTAGGGCTGCTGTATATACCTTTTAGGGCTGCTGTATACTACCACTGGGGAGGCTGCTGTATACTACCACTGGGGAGGCCTGTATACCACACTGCTGGGGGCTGTATTCCTGTGCTGGGGTCCACCCTCGGCTTATACACGAGTCAATAGGTTTTCCCAGGTTTTGGGGGCAAAAGTAGGGGGGTCGGCTTATACACGGGTCGGCTTATACACGAGTATATACGGTATATAGTAATGATTTTTTCTCTTGCTAGCACCTACACTTATAGGTGTGCTCGTCAATCTCTTAATGTTAATACTCCTTATGTCTCTCGGCCCCCCTTCCCTCTCTGCTGCCCCCCTTTCGTCTCTATGTTCCTCCTTCATCTCTCTGCCCCCCTTCAGTCTTTGTGGTCCCCCCTTATGTCTCTTTGCCCCCACTTCAGAGTCCCTGCCCCCTTTCAGTCTTATTGGTCCCCCCTTATGTTTCTCTGCCCCCCCTTCAGTCTTTCTGGTCGCCCTTGGTTCTTTGCCTCCCTATTCAGTGTTTCTGGTCCTCCTTATGTCTCTCTGCTGCCCTTCAGCATTTCTGTTCCCCCCTTCATCTCTCTGTCCCCCTTTCCTCTCTGCCCCCCCTTTCATCTCTATTTCCCCCTTCTTCATCTCTCTGGCCCCCTTCAGTATTTCTGGTCCCCCCCTTATGTCTCTCTGCCCCCCCTTTCGTGTCTATGTTACCCCCTTCATCTCTCTGCCCCTTCAGTATTTCTGGTTCCCCCTTATGTCTCTCTGCCCCCCCTTTCATGTCTATGTTACCCCCTTCATCTCTCTTCCCCCCTTCAGTCTTTCTGGACCCCTTTATGTCTATCTGCCCCACTTCCCTCTCAGCTCACCCTCTTTAGTCTTTCTGCACCCCTCTTCTCTGTCTCCAGTTTTTCTGGTCCCCTCTTATGTCTCTCTGTTTCCTCTTTAATCTTTCAGCTCCCTTCTGCCTCCCTTTTTCTCCTACCCAGCTGTGACAGCTCCATGTCATAGCTGGGAAGCAGTGTAGACTACAGGAGGCGGAGCTACAGTGATGTACGGTCATGGCAATGATCACATGACTGTGACATCACCAAGGGTCCTATCCGAATAGGTAAGTTGTCGGGGGCCTGCGGCCGCCGATGGGGGGTGCGGGGGTCTACTGTGGGGGGGATGCGGGCACCGGAGGGGGGGTGCTAGGGTCTACTGCGGAGGTGTGCGGGGCGCGGGAGTCTATTGCAGGGGTGTGCGGGTGACGGAGGGGAGGTGCGTGGGTCTATTGCTTGGGGGAGTGTGCAGGCACTGGAGGGGAGGTGCGGGGGTCTATTGCGGGAGTGTGCAAGCGCCAGAGGAGGGGTCTGGGACTGTGCAGGCGCCAGAGGAGGGGTGTGGGGGTCTACTGCGGGAGTGTGTAGGCGGTCTGTGGGGTCAGCGGCATCGGGAGAGGTGCGGTGGGAGGCTGGCGGGGGTCTGCAGGCAGCTTGTGTAGCCTGTGCCGTCGCCAGCCTGCGCCATGTTAGCATACCTATCACTTGGGTGTGCTAAAATAGCGCTTCTTCCGGGGCGGCGCAGTGCATTCTGGAATAGCGACATAAGCCCCGGAAGCATGTGACACATATCATGTGACCTTAGCTGATTATATAGTAGATGTAGGTCAATTACACTGCAAGGAGGGCTGTGTGGAGGTCACAGTTAGAGATTATACTGTTCCAGTGTAGTTGAGGAATTTGCAGTAGGGTCATCATACTATGCGCATGGAGGAATTCATTGTGGGAGTTCAGGTTCCGCAGCCATCTCCATTGTGCATTTGTCCCACAGCCGTCTGCATTGTGCATTTGTCCCACAGCCGTCTGCATTGTGCATTTGTCCCGCAGCCGTCTGCATTGTGCATTTGTCCCGCAGCCGTCTGCATTGTGCATTTGTCCCGCAGCCGTCTCCATTGTGCATTTGTCCCGCAGCCGTCTCCATTGTGTATTCGGCCAGCAGTCTCAATTGTGTATTCTCTACTGTGTGTATAGCCAGCAGCCGTCTCCATTGTCTATACAGCCGGGCCAGCAGCCGTCTCCATTGTCTATATGTCTCGTAGCTGTCTCTATTATGTATTTTCTCTATTATGTAGTTGATAAAGCCGTCAACTGGGCTTTAATGCTTATGCTAACCAGAATAGACTGATTTGTAAAATAATAATTGGATCGGCACCTGATCCGGTATAGGGACGCTCAAAGAGAAAGACACATCAGGCAGCTTGTCTTCCAAGAGAGAGTCTGATTCTTTATTAGGAGGGTCAGATTATATAACCAATTCATTGGACACTCATACAATGGGATATTACATAACAGGATAATACGTGGCAAGATGGTGGACACATAGTCATACAAAAATGTACAAAATGCAAGTAATGTGCTAGGACCAGATATAGATCTATCAACACCTTCATAGGGATATGACTCCCAATCAATGAATGCTCTTATTCACCGGTCATAAACCATTTGCTATAGTCATTAGACATCTGTTTGCTGCACTTTATGCGCTCAGGGTCACGGTCTGCTGACTCTATGCCGCCTGTATGGCCATTATTCTTACAGGGGAAACAAAGGAGACAGCCCAGAAGATGTTTGGCTATACTCCCATACCTGTGTCTGCATATCTTCCTATGTCCTCATCCTCCAACCATTGCCATATATTATATTAACAAAGGGTATATAAAGGTCAAAAGAAATATTAAAAGGAATAGAATGATAAGCCACAAAATGGCTCCCAGAAGAACAAAATGGCTGCCAATATAGAGCAGATACAAAGATCAGACAACTTCTTTAACAACTCCCCTCTTTTTATCATTCCTATTCCTCATCTGACCTTGCCTACCTCCAGGTCCGCAGAGCTGACTTACTTCACAATACACCAGGCTTCCCCTATGCATATTATGGGGTGCTACCATTCAGACAAACCCTGTTTACCGGCCCTGGTTTCTCCCTATACTGTCCTTCCTACAACCTCTAGATACTAAGGGGAGTGTTTAGACTCTATGAGTACTTAAAGATATATATATATTGATTTAAACGCTATGCTACGGATTATAGGTCACTCGATAAATTCATCTTGTATACAGTGTAAGGAAACTAAAAAAAAACTGATTATATACTGGTTAAATGATACGTAAACAGTGGTATATTTTATACGGTGCAACAGTTCTCTTTTTCTTGCATCTCTGGTGATGGACATGGTTTCAAAGGGTTTCCACAATGGGAGCAGTCAGCCAGATCCGCCAGAGATTCCTTGTCACAGAGTATACACTTGCATCTCTTGATAGTGGTCAGTGTCATGAGTACTTGAGCGTGTTTGGGGTCAGTGGCCTTGTCTTTAGCCTTGCTCCGTTTATTTTTACCTGGAAAACATTTGCAATTAGCTCCTAGAATTTTCTTTACCATCATTACAAACAATTTTACCAATATTGCGGCTACCAGTATTATGAACGCCCTCTGGATCACGAAATGTATTATTCCCGTTACCCAACCACCTACTCCTTTGAATAAGTTCATAGGATTCAACCAGGAGAGCCATGAAGGGAACGGCAGGTCATCCCAAGAGTGGGCTTTCTTAAATTCCTCTTTTAATCTTTCTGCCTGTTCAAGGTCATGGGTCACCTGCATGAGCCCTGATTACCGTGCAAAATCCACCAGAGGAGGCAGTAAGATAGTCTAGAACCATTGAATGCTGATTAGTAATGATGATGAGCTGTTTTGTATAGGCTGACTCTACATCTATGGCATCAAACAGAAGATCAGTTACGTTATCAAAGATATCTCCTAATTGTTCAATCATTTGTGCATTTCTCATCGTACCAACCATTGTTCCTATTGGTCCTGCCAGGACCATCCCCATTTTGGCATACCATGGGGTACTGAACATATGTTTGATATGATGAGAACGTGATTTAGCTTCTCTTTTAGAAAGCATGTGCCGGGGGATGTTCTTATATGAAAAATCAGCATCCTCCCATACCCAGGTTGCAGGTTCCAGCCTTGCGAGGGTACAATACCCTTCAGCACCTACTGGAAGCCACCTGTAGGCCTTTTCTCCACAAACTATATATACCGTTTGGAAGTTGAAACTGATATTCGTTTAATAATGCCATAACTATAGAGATGAGCCTCATGTTTTGTGTATACAAGCACCATGAGTCCTCTAAATCAGTGGTAATGGATCTATAATATCTTAGAGGCTCACAAAATAGGGCTGGTGAGGGAGTTGTTTTTGCTTTTGGTGTACCAAATTCACTCTCCTCCTCATTACAATATGGATCTGCTACTCCCTTTATAGGTGGGGTTTTCCTTTTTATAGAAAAACTAATTTTCAAATGATGGCGGGGTATTTTTCCCAAGTATCGTTTACGTGTTTCCTCACTTTCCCAAATCCCATCATGTTCCTTGATTACAAACATCTTACTTGTGTCTTTACCCTGGCCCCGTGGATGTAAGGTTAAATTAAGCTGGAGCCAAGGTGGTCTAGTCCACCCTGTTATAGGTAAGGGAGCAGAGGTTTTACTCTGTTGGTCATTTAATTGTAAAGCATTCATTTTCCAACACTTTGGACCCATTAACTCTGTCTCTGGAATTGGCGTTACAAAATAGGGCATAGTCTTAGCTGCAATAGGTGCACGTGAACATATCCAGCAATTTGAGAGATTGCGGGCTTGTGTTACATACTCATGATATTTAACAAACTTATTATCCCATTCTTTTGTTTGCTCCTCGCTTGATAACAAGCCATTTTCCTCAGCTACCTCTTTCTGTTGAAGCACTGCTCTCTCCCACGGCTTAAGTGGGGTTCCATCTCCTGTCTCTTTCCCGGGGGAAGCAGTATGATAGAGTAAAAGTAAGGGTAACAAACAATACTTCCCCACAGTCATCTTTTCACTCTTTGTGAAACTTCTTGCAGTGGGACGCGTGGATCCAGATGGTCTTTCCTTCAAGCTTCACTGAGGTTGGTGTAGTGAGCTGAACTTGAAATGGACCTTCAAATCTGGGTTCCAAGCTTTTCCTCACGTGCTTCTTAACTGTCACCCAATCTCCTGGTTTCAGCGAGTGTGTACCTTCCAAGGAGGAGGGATCTGGAATGGAACTAAAAACACGTTTGTGAATTTGATGCAACACCTTTTGTAAAGCTCCTACATAAGCTGTCATGTCAGAATGCAATGTTTGCAGCTGCTGAGGGAAATACAGTCCTGTTTTTGGTGGCTCCCCGAACAACACCTCGCAAGGGCACAACCCAGTCTTTTTGTTTGGAGTAACCCTCACAGAGTACAAGGCTATTGGGAGACACTCTGTCCATGGCTTCCCTGTTTCTGCCATGACCTTTTGAATTTTCAACTTTAAAGTCCCATTTAACCTTTGTGGCCTGTATGCGGTATGAAAAGCCTGCTCTATTCCTAGAGCTTGCAAGACCTCCTGACAGACTTGGGAGGTGAAGTGACTTCCCCTGTCGCTTTCTATTACTTCTGGCACTCCATACCTGCACACCACTTCAGATAGTAATTTCTTAGCAACAGTTTTGGCAGTGGCTTTGGCTGTAGGCCATCCTGAGAATAGGTCTGTGCAAACCAGTACATACTCATAGGTGCCTACCTTTGGAAGCTGAATAAAGTCAATCTGCAATCTTTGAAAGGGGTAGAGTGGCCTTGGCGTACATTTTTTGTGGTACCTTAACCGTCTTACCAGCATTGTGGCATGCACAGATTACACAACCCTGTACATGTTTAGCAGCAGCATAATGGAACCCAGGTGCCACCCAGTGATGTTTTACTTGTTCTGCCATTGCGTCTTTGGACTGATGAGTTGGCCCATGTGAGAGGGCGCACATCATAGGATATAGTGCTCTAGGAAGGCAATAGTTAGTACCTACCTTCCATAGATCATCCTCTCTTTGGGCATTTGCACGTATCCATTCATCTTTTTCATGTTTCGAAGTCTGCGCTTGCAGGCGCATTAAAAGGTCAAGATCCACCCTCCCAGACACTTGCACAGTGTAGATTTCTGCTGGGAGAGGGAGCAGGGCAGCTGCCTTGGCCGCCTTATCTGCACGGTCATTTCCTCTAGCCTCTTTCGTGCGCTCCTTGGTGTGAGCCTGCACCTTGATCACTGCAACCTTTCTGGGCAGCTCCAGTGCTCTAAGAAGCTGCGCTACTGAGTCTGCGTTCTTTATGGGTTTACCTGAGGCCACCACAAACTGTCTGCTTTTCCATATAGGGCCGAAATCATGCACACAACCAAAAGCATAGCGGCTATCGGTAAAAATGTTCGTCTGCAGCCCCTCCCCAATGACACATGCTTCTGTCAGAGCCTTTAATTCAGCTTCCTGGGCAGACATCCTAGCAGGTAGTGGTTCACTTTTTAGAACTTCATGTAGGGTAACAACAGCATATCCAGTATGCGGCACACCATCTGTGTAGAATCTAGACCCATCAACATAAAGCTCTAAATCTGCATTGTGTATTGGTGTCTCCTGTACATTTGCCAATGGCTGAGTCTCAATCTCCATTAGCTCAAAGCAATTGTGCTCAACTTCATTTGTCAAATCATTGTCTGTTTCTGGCAATAAGGTGGCTGGATTAAGTACTGTGCACCTCTTTACGGTGATGTTTGGAGGTGTCAGTAAAGCCACTTCATATTTGGTTAGCCTGTTCATTGATAAATGCTTTGTGCGTGCTTGGAGTAACACTTCCTGCACAGAGTGTGGTGCCTGTACTTCCAAGGTATTGTCCAATACCAAATCAGCAACTCTATCTTTTAAAAATTGCACAGGCCGCCACTGCCCTGATACAGGAGGGTGCTCCTTTTATCACTAGGTCAAGTTGGGCAGAATAATAACCCAGTGGTCGGTACTTTCCCCCATGTTTTTGTGCCAACACTCCTTTGGCATGTCCTCTCAACTTATAACAAAACAGATAGAATGGGAGATTATAATTTGGGATTCCAAGTGCTGGTGCAGAGAGAATGTCCTTCTTCAGCATGTCAAACCCTTCTTTGGCTTCCGGGGTCATTTCATAAGGCTTGCCCTTATTGCAGGATGCCAATACATCATATAAAGGCTGCATTTTCTCTGATGCTGAAGGAATCCATTCTCTACAGTAACCTACCAACCCTAAGAAGGTTCTCAGTGTTCTTTCACTGTTGGGTTGCTTGGCCTGACTGATTGCTGTTTTCCTGTCATTTGTAATGTGTTTTGATTGAGCAGAAATGCAATGGCCAAGAAAAATAACCTTAGTCTGGGCTATCTGCAACTTGTCCTTTGCCACCTTGCATCCCTCCTGAAACAAAAACCCTAGCAAGGACAATGTTTCCTGTAAACAAGTTGGTTTGTCAGGTGTACATAGCAGTAAATCATCAACACACTGAATCAATTGTAGGCATTACTCAAATCAATTACTGTAAAGAATTTTTGTTTCTGCAAGAATCTGACTTACAAGGTATGCGGATTAGGCACTATGGGGGTGTCAATAATCATCAATTTGTTGGTTTCGTGTAAATCATGAATCATTCTGTACACAACAGGTTGACCTGGTTTTTGCTGTATTATAAGTGGATCAGCATTACCTTACAACCTCCATCTTCAAATAGTCATCAACCTGGTGTGAAAGGGCTGTATCCTGGTCTCTGCTCAGGGATATTGTCTTATACACACCAATACAGTTCCTGGTTTAGATTTAATTTTCACAGGTGTTATTTTCAATAAATCAACATCAGTTTTGTCTTTTACCCATAGTGCCGCTGGCACCTCTTGCAGCCTCTGCTTTATCTGTTCATCAAAGCCTGTATGTAGTTTGTCATCATCTAACTGCAATAAAGACATCATTACAGTAAGCATTGCTCCCGTGTCAATCAGGCAATCTACACTTTTGCCGGTAGGGAGCGTTAATTGAGCTATGGCTGATGGACTGCATCTGGGGGGGCAACGACTATTTGGTTGTCCTGGGGGCTGCCTGTTTCCTAGTCTGAATCACTATTTCTGGTAACAACATTCAGTGTTGTGTATTTTGTCTGTCTCTATCTTTCTCCTGGTTGGGCATTCTCTCCTTTTTTTTTTTTTTTTTTTTTTAAATGGCCACATTCAAAACACAATCCCTTCTTTTCACATTCCTCTGAAGTGCAAGCCTTAGGTTTTGTGAAATTGGGTTGAAGCTCATCTAGGGATCTTTGTATAGCTTCAAGGGGTTCTCCTGGTTGTAGATTAAACCATTACAGGGGCAGATTTCTTTGTTTTCTTCTGCTCTAAGGTCTTCTCTTAACCCCTTAAAGAACGTATCCTTCAAAAAAAAAAAAAAATTTTGCTTCCTTATCATATTTGACATCATACTCATGATCAGTAAATGCTAGCACACAGCGAGCATGATTCCGTTTTTTTTTTTCCTCAAAATCTTTGCTCCATCTTTAACTGCCCTCTGTCCATACTGTGCTCTCACTAAATCAATCATCTTTGGTCTTGGGTTTACAACCCGTTCTGATCTAGTGAGTAGCTCACTGAAACTGGTCTCCATAGCGGCTGTCACTGGTAGCGATCCCTATCTTCAGCATCTCGCTATGACCAAGACAGATCTAATTCACCCTGAGCCAGCATTATCCTCTAGCCTGTCATCCAAACCAATTACCTGGTTCCCATAGCAACTGTCACGGGTAGCTATCCCTATCTTCAGTATCCTGCTATACCAAGCTAGACCTGCGCCGGTTCACCTTAAATTCTTGAATTAGGCTCTGACCTGGCATCTGGACCAATTGTCCCAACTTCACGGACAATTAAAGCAATTCGCCATCGTCATACATAAGGGGATGATGGCTTTCAGAAGTCCAGATCCAGGCTTCCCTCTTGGTGCCCGTATCCGTGCTTATGAATCCATTGGTCATTTTCACAGCAAAACTGTCTCTAACAAGAAGGGTCTAAACAACCTGAAGAAGATGGCATCCTGGCTTTACGCAAAATCCCTGCTGCATCCTTAACTGCCCTTTGTCCCTGTTTAGCTCTCACTAAATCTATCATTTTTGGTCTTGGATCCATTTCCGACCTAGTGAGATGCTTACTGAAACTGGTCCCCATAGCGTCTGTGAAGGGTAGCGATCCCTCCCACAGTATTTGCTATTTCTGGACTAGACCTCTGCCGATTCACCTGTTCTGAATAAAACTTGGATCAGCCTTATCCTCTAGTCTCTTATTTCAGACTAGACCTCTGCTGATTCACCTGTTTTAGACAGAACTAGAATCAACCTTATCCTCTAGTCTCTCTTCCGGTCCAGTTGTCACCACCTCCCGGGCAATTAGTACTAACTGAGCCTTCTGATCTGCTCTAAGCCTGTTGTAAATCTGTCTTAGTAGGCAAATAAACACTAATGCATACAATGCAATACCAAAACCTACTCCAATGTACTCCTCATACATCATATTTCACAGCAGAATAAAATCACTCAGAATCCTCATCTGAGGCTGACACCTCAATGCCAGAATCTACACCCTCTTCTGAGTATCTGAAATTGTGTGTCACCTGACTCCTAGTGTTTGGTGAATACCATTTAAACCGGATCACCTGTTTCCAACTTCTCTTAACTGTATATGTGTAGGGTATTACATGAAGTGGTATAACTATGCAGGGATTACCTCGCAAGTTAATGTACTCGTGTGCGGACACAGGCTCGGGATAAATGTGTTCCAAATACCAAGTCTGAGCTCTACCTCTTTGTTCTAATGTCACAGTACAAAGGCAATATTCACAGGTCATATCAAATCAAAGGCCTTAAACTTCAATACTGCTACACCCTATAGCACACAGTGTGTAAACAGTTATACAGGACAATTGAGAGACAAATAAAACTATTTACTTTACAATTGATATCCAAGGAGGAGAACAGAAGCTGCCGCAGACTGGGTATGATCCTCTGGCTGGCCGTTTTTCAGGGGGCACCTGAACTGTATGTTACCAGGATACCAGAGATTGTATCCCTCAATATCTGTCAACAATGTTCCTAAAGTCCAGTCCTCAAAGGGGGTACCGTGAACATTGAGACGGAATACCATATAATTTGGAAATGTGGCAGATAGAGGTCCAAACCCAGTGCGCTCTTTGTTATACCCGTAGTCTGTTATTTTAACAATTCTCCAGCCTGCCAATGATATAGCTAACATCAAACCAAGTTTGCAATCAAAACATGACATGTTGGAAATTCCTTACTTCCATTACAAAGAATATAATATTAATCAATGTAAAGTAAATGCAAATATCACAATTCCTAGAAAGGGAAGAAGAAAACTTGTCTGGAACCCAATCACGCTGCACATATACTGCTCATACAGCCTGCCCAAGCATCAGCTGGTTTAGGCTTATTTCATTCAGGCGAATGTGTCTATGTGATTACAAGTTCTAGTGTTCCTGAATATTTATTCCAGGTGCCAGTTGACCAGGAATCACACCTAGTGGGCTCCTGTCAATCAGGACCTTTTTCAGATCCTTACAGCTTCCATACAACCAGGCAATTCACGCAAGGAGCCTTATCGCATTCAATTCCCTTGTATTCACCTTCTGACAGATGCATACTGGTTCAATAGGTTAAACATAAAGGCATAATCTTATAACATATATTTTAAGTGGCACATCGGCGGTAACAGGAGAAGGTTTCCACTACAAGTCTTAGCTCTTGGGACAGCAGAAGGGCATAGCAATTCCCCAGTGGCACCAGTGTCCAATCTAATTCCTGCGAACACTTGCTCAAGTGTTAACCCAACACTCTCTGGGTGTGGAACATAATGAGAGTTGATCCTAACTTCAACACACCTTCTGCCGTCTCCCTGATTAAATGCAGACTCCCAACCCAAGGGGCCCGTCAACACAGGTAATACAGTAAATAACCTTATATCTGGCTGCAATTGCCACCCAATATGCCAGTGCAAAATAAAGCTGCAAACGCAGTTACCACACGGCATGAAAGAGAAAAAAATACAATTCACATTAGATTCTGTTCAGCTGCTCCGAAAAGCAGGAAGAAGGGAGGGGTGAGACGCGTGAATCACCAGCGTGTTATAAGGTCAAATAGGTCACAACGCTGGAGATTCCTCTCACTCTCTCCCCCTACACGCTTGTTATTCTCGCGTCAAGAGAAACAGAGAATTGGAATTAGAAAACAGGCAGTAGCACAGCAAATAATCAATAATATACCGTATTCAGTAAAATAAAAGAAACAGAATTAAGTACCTGAAAACAGTAAGGGATATAAACAAAGTTAAAACATATCACATATAAGTAATAAACATTTTTAGGACAAGTAGGAAAAGGGAAACAGAAAGCAAGAGAAATAGAGAGAGTAAATGAGAATAATGAAATCAGTCTACCTGAGAGTTTCCAGGTTTGTGTTCCCCGTGATCTGACGCCAGCGGCCAGTGCCCCGAGGTGGAGCACACGGTGAGTCAAAGGCTCAACTTACCGCGGTTTCGTGTGGTTCACCCAAGAAAATGGCAGCGTGTTTGTTCAGATCAGGATAAACAAAAAGGAGGAAAAAATAAAATCAAAAATAACCTCGGGGGGAGGTAGGAGCTGGGGCCTCCAAGTTGATAAAGCCGTCAACTGGGCTTTAATGCTTATGCTAACCAGAATAGACTGATTTGTAAAATAATAATTGGATCGGCACCTGATCCGGTATAGGGACGCTCAAAGAGAAAGACACATCAGGCAGCTTGTCTTCCAAGAGAGAGTCTGATTCTTTATTAGGAGGGTCAGATTATATAACCAATTCATTGGACACTCATACAATGGGATATTACATAACAGGATAATACGTGGCAAGATGGTGGACACATAGTCATACAAAAATGTACAAAATGCAAGTAATGTGCTAGGACCAGATATAGATCTATCAACACCTTCATAGGGATATGACTCCCAATCAATGAATGCTCTTATTCACCGGTCATAAACCATTTGCTATAGTCATTAGACATCTGTTTGCTGCACTTTATGCGCTCAGGGTCACGGTCTGCTGACTCTATGCCGCCTGTATGGCCATTATTCTTACAGGGGAAACAAAGGAGACAGCCCAGAAGATGTTTGGCTATACTCCCATACCTGTGTCTGCATATCTTCCTATGTCCTCATCCTCCAACCATTGCCATATATTATATTAACAAAGGGTATATAAAGGTCAAAAGAAATATTAAAAGGAATAGAATGATAAGCCACAAAATGGCTCCCAGAAGAACAAAATGGCTGCCAATATAGAGCAGATACAAAGATCAGACAACTTCTTTAACAACTGAAACCCATACATTTCAAAATGAACTCTTTCTGACTGAATGGGAATCGATCATCAGAGTATAAAAATGTCTTAAAACAATTCAGACCTATAATGTGATCGATATTGGAATATAATGCAGACACATCCACAGTAATAAATCTGTATGATGTTTTCCTCATAATTTTTCTCACCTCTTGAATTAATTGTGTGGAATCTCTTAGGTAGCTCCTCATCTTAAAAACATGTGGTATCATGAGCCTATCAGTATATTCAGCTAGATTGGCTGTTAGTGACCCAATGCCTGAAATGATGGGGCGACCTGGTGGATGTAACGGATCCTTGTGTAACTTCGGCAAATGATAGAAAAAAGCTAATGGGGTATTTTTAACTTTTAAAAACATGGATTCATTTTTATTCAGCACCCCAGCCAGGGTGCCTTCCGCAATCAACTTGTTGTATGCTATAATAGCCTTCTCGTATTGCTCCCTAGGAACTTTCTCATAGGTAGTAGTATCAGACAGAATCCTCAAAGCTTCTCCTAAATAGTCAGATCTATCTTGTATAACAATACATCCCCCTTTGTCAGCCGCACGAATAATTATATCACTTTTTCTCTTTAAGTAATAAGGGCATCCTTTTCCGTTTTTTTAAGATTTTGCATATGGTTCTCTTTACACTCCTTTATGGCCACTTTACACGTGGCTACATTTCTAGCTTATCCACAGGTAACTTACTGGCTGCAGTGAAATCATGGAGACATGGTTCCATCTTGTTGCTGTGTACAAATGGAATAATGTTTCCATGATTTCACTGCAGCCAGTAAGTTACCTGTGGATAAGCTAGAAATGTAGCCGCATGTAAAGTGGTCATTAAGGCTATGTGCACATTAGTCGGTTCTGCTTTTCTGCAGACCGACCGGGAACCGGAGGACACTGGCAGAAACTGAGTTTTCTGTGCTCAGAAGTGTCCCTCGTTTTTTGCTCGTTTTTTGCTCGTTTTCCGCCCGGTTTTACAGCGTTTTGTCGGCGGTTTTTCTGAGCGGTTTTAAAACTGAGTTTTTAGTGCACTTGTTCAGCTGAAACCGGTGGAAAAACGGAGGAAAGAAGTCACTTGCTCTATTTTTGGAAACCGGTGAAAAAACTCAGTTTTGACTGAAAACGACCAGAAGAAAAACGTTGTAATGTAGACAGAGTTTTTCTAAAAATCCATTGACTAGCATGTTAATCCAACCGGAGGGTAGGATTAACATAAATTAACATAAAACTTAGCGGAAAACGCCGACGGAAAACGTCCAAAAGCAGCCCACAAAACGACTGATGTGCACATACCCTAATGCTTCAAAGTCTCTCAGTACTAAATCACTGAACGTCTTTAAATGATGGCCCTGATTCTGAACAGGGTAAAAAGAAGAAGCATTCTTTAATTCAGTGTGTACCATTATGTCAACCTGTGAATCATAGGTGGTTGACTGTGATGTTCTTGATGATGAATGTAAAGCAATAGGGGACTGCATGGCAAAATGTCGTTTGATAGTTAATTTCCTTATAAAGGCTTGTAAATCCATATATAAATCCATTTGTTTGCTATTGTTAGATGGACAAAAAGATAATCCCTTTCGCAAAAGGGATTCTTCTGCAGAAGTGAGTGTATAAGATGATAAATTAACAATATTAGTAGAGACTGGTTTTAACGTATCATTTTTAAAATGTTTTAATCTCCTTTCTTGTTTCGTTTTACCCCCTCTGCATCCTCTATAACATTTTTTCTTTTTCTTGGTTGCCCAGTGAAGAATTTTAGTATTGAATTGGGGTTTACTGAAGCCCTTGGTAAAAAAGGCACCCGGGCTTCAGAATTATTAGTATTATCTATAGTGATTCTGTCTTCCCTATTTATCTTATTGTTTTCCTCAGAAGTGACCCCCTTGTCCTTAATTTCATAATTTTTAGATACTGAGGGATGTTTTGGGTCATTTATTTGTTGCCCTTCATTGGCAAGCTCAATGATGGTGGCACATATGGGGTCCTGTCTTATATCTGTAAGGCGGCCGTCACACGCACAGATATCTTGCCCGATATCGTTTAAGCGATCTCCTTTTTGATCGCTTAAGCGATATCGGGCTTAAAATCGTTGCATATAATCAAGCGATTCACGATGTGAAATCGCTTGATCGTGACATCGCTGATCTGAGGTCCGGTTCTCAGATCTAGCGATGAACGATGTCACGATCTGTCTCATCGTGGTGTATGACACCACGATGAACGATCTCCCAGCGCAGAGCCTATGCTGGGAGATGGTAACTATGGTACACGTCGGGTAACTAAGCGACGCGCGGCGCCTAGTAACCCGATGTGTACCTTAGTAACGAGCGAGATCGCGGCTCCGCATCGCTGGTGAGTCTGTCTGTGTGACATCTCACCAGCGATGTGAACGATATTGTAAGCGATTGCGCGTGCACGTGATCGCTTACAATATCGCTATAGATATCTGTGCGTGTGACGGCCGCCTTATGGAGATCATGTCAGGTGCCTCTGATATTGCAGGAGTTAAATTCTTGATATTAATCACATTACCCTTATTAGTTGGTTGTAAAATTTCTTGTTGATTCAGTTTAATGCGATTGATCTGCTCCCTAAGCTCCCTAAGCTTTGACTGTCTATCCAGGATCGAGGTCTTCAGATCACTAGTGACTGATTTGTCTGAACAAGACAGATCATCACTTCCAGAGAGAAGTCTTAAAAGTACACTGGCCCCCCGTAGGTTAAAAGATGGAAATAAAAACACTATTGAAAAAAAGGAAAAAAATGATAAACTTGGTTCTTATAAATGTGGTGCAAAGAAATGTTTATGTTGCCACATGATCTGTGATGGCAAAAAATCCTTTGGTATAAATATAGGGAATGATACCTTCACCATCAATCACCATTTGAATTGTCAGTCATCCTTTGTTATATATCTGCTAAGTTGTAACTGCGGTAAACAATATGTGGGTAAGACTACACAAAAATTACAACAAGGATGTCCTCCCACAGATTTAATGTAAAAGAAGGATTAATGACACATGGAGTGTCTAAACACTGCACAACACATCATGCAAAAAAGGTGTCCTTCAAAGGCGGCCGTCACACGGTTCAATATTGTGAACGATATTGTTTAAGCGATCTGCTTTTTGATCGCTTAAGCGATATCGTTTGTGCATGTTTTACAATGTAAAATCGCTTGATCGTGACATCGCAGATATGAGAGCCGGAGCTCATATCAAGCGATCATCGCTTGTTCAATCTGCATCATCGTGGTGTGTGACACCACGATGAACGATCTCTCAGCGGCAGAGCCTATGCTGGGAGATAGTATCTATGGTAAACGTCGGGTTACTAAGCGCCGCGCGGCGCCTAGTAACCCGATGTGTACCATAGTTACCAGCGATTTCGCTGGTCCACATCGCTGGTGAGTCTGTCTGTGTGACGGCTCACCAGCGATGTGAGCGATATTGTTAGCGATCGCGCGTGCACGTGATCGCTTACAATATCGCTCTCGATATTGTAGCGTGTGATGGCCGCCATAGTTACACCTATAGATTTCATACATGAATCTATCTCTGACAGAGATCGAACTCTGTCACGGAGAGAGGTTTACTGGATTTATAAATTAAAAACCTTGGTGCCGCAAGGATTGAATGACATAAGCGACCTATTCAGGTGATTGATGTTATCCTGAAGGTTAGGATGTCTTCACGCTTATAATGGGAGCCTGAGTCCGGATTGTGGATTCCTCCCCTTGGAGTCCAATTGTCAGCCACATCTGAGATGGCTGAAGTAATAAGGGCATGTGGAAAATAACCATAGGGACTGTAACCTTGTGAGTTTGTGTCCCCTAATCTACCCTCTTTTTTTTCTCCTCTTAGAAGAAAGTGCATTGGATTGTAAGAATATGCTAATTGATTTTAATTGACATCAGGATGGATGATGGGAGTGCCATCTACCTCCAGGTTCTATTGATAGCCTGTTTTTTGTATATGTCTGTAAACCTTGTGGATCTCTGATGAAGTGGTCTGAAGTACCACGAAACTGCGAAAGAATTAGACATTAAAGGGTATTGCTTTTAACATCTTGTGATTCCTTGGATTTCTTGGAACCAACGGACAGACGGCAGCGCACGAATTATCACCTTTCATCTAATGCTTTAATCGATATAATATAATGGGGACACATTGCCTTCCACATAGTGTATTGGGCCCAATTACCTTCTATATAATATAATGGGGCACACATTGCCTTCCATATAATATAATGGGGCACACATTGCCTTCCATATAATATAATGGGGCACACATTGCCTTCCACATTAGCTGTATTTGGGCCCCATATTACCTTCTATATAATATAATGGCCCCACATTGCCTTCCATATACTTGAATGGTTGCTATGGGCAACAGACTGTTATTGTTATTGCTGGGAGATGTCATGTGATGGAATGTTGTGGGTGATGATGTCTCAGAATGCCTTGTATTGTATCATCCCTGTGTAAGGAGGTTCCGCCCACTAGAAGCATGTATCACATTAGCCGTATCTTGGTGCTGAGATTCTTCCTACAGACAATGAAGATTTTCATGTTGTTTCTGTACTGTCCCCTGTTCTTCACCATAAGTTACCAAGGGCTGCCGGTGAGTCCCTCTCTATTATTATAATGGCAGATGGTTTGTCCCTGTAGTAATTAATGACTTTGCTGTAGTCCCCTATAGAAACAAATAGGTTCAGATCTTAACCCAATGTTCAGTTTTCCATCCCACAGATCTGTTCCCTCCACAATTTACCCACGGACCATTCTGTAACTGAATTTTTATTTGTCACAATTTTTTATTTTTAAGTCTTTGTAGTTTTGCTAAAAAATTGTTATAGAAAAGTATAAAGTGAAATTGTGAAAAAATTCATAAAAGAAAATTCTTGACTGGTTGCAATAGGCAAAAGAGACTGTTTTTTCATATAATATAATGGGGCACACATTCCCTTCCATATAATATAATGGGGCACACATTCCCTTCTATATAATATAATGGGGCACACGTTGCCTGCCATATAATATAATGGGGCACACGTTGCCTGCCATATAATATAATGGGGCACACATTCCCTTCTATATAATATAATGGGCACACATTCCCTTCTATATAATATAATGGGGCACACATTCCCTTCTATATAATGGGGCACACATTCCCTTCTATATAATGGGGCACACATTGCCTTCCATATAATATAATGGGGCACACATTGCCTTCCATATAATATAATGGGGCACACATTGCCTTCCACATAGTGTATTGGGCCCCATATTACCTTCTATATAATATAATGGGCCCCACATTCCCTTCCATATAATATAATGGGGCACACATTCCCTTCTATATAATATAATGGGGCACACGTTGCCTGCCATATAATATAATGGGGCACACGTTGCCTTCTATATAATATAATGGGGCACACATTCCCTTCTATATAATATAATGGGGCACACATTCCCTTCTATATAATATAATGGGGCACACATTCCCTTCTATATAATGGGGCACACATTCCCTTCTATATAATGGGGCACACATTCCCTTCCATATAATATAATGGGGCACACATTGCTTTCCATATAATATAATGGGCCACACATTGCCTTCCATATAATATAATGGGCCACACATTCCCTTCCATCTACTTACATAATTGCCTTGTGGCTTCCGTTTCCGTCTGGTTGTAACGCTATGTCACTTCAGCCGGAAGCCACAAAGCAATTATACACCCACTTGGATGTAACAATATGGCGTCCGCTGGCGGTAGTGCTGCCTGCCACACACTACCTCCAGCGGTACCCCGGCTCCCCCAACCACCCACATCCTCACCCCTCCTGGCATTACTGATGCGGGCTGCACACAGGCCCTGTCACATGACCCGCTCTACAGAGTGAGTGTGTCTTCCTGGAGCCTACAGCAGCCCGCATCAGTAATGCCAGGCAGGGATGATAACGGAGGACGGGGTGAGGGGGGAGGACACAGAGGCAGGGGGGCGCAGGGGGACAGGCACAGAGGCAGGCGGGTAGGCACAGAGGCTGGGGGAGAGGCACAGAGGCCGGGGGACAGGCACAGAGGCAGTGGAAGAGACAGAGAGGCACAGGGGGACAGGAACAGAGGCAGGGGAAGAGGCAGAGAGGCGCAGGGGGACAGGCACAGAGGCATGGAGGCGCAGGGGACAGGCACAGAGGCAGGGGTGCAGGGAACAGGCACAGAGGCAGGGGGACAGGCACAGAAGCAGAGGGACATGCACAGAGGCAGGGGGTAGGCACAGAGGCAGGGGGACATGCACAGAGGCGGGGGGACAGGCACAGAGCCAAGGGGGCGAGGGGGGAAAGGCACAGAGATGGGGGCGCAGGGGAGAGGCACAGAGGCAGGGGAGAGGCACAGAGGCAGGGGGGTGCAGGGGGATGGGCACAGAGGCAGGGGGCGCATGGGGACAGGCACAGACACAGGGGACATACACAGAGGCAGGGGGACAGACACAGAGGCAGGAGGACAGGCATAGAGGCAGGGGGGTGCAGGGGGACAGGCATAGAGGCAGGGGGACAGGCATAGATGCGGGGGCAAAGGGGAACAGGCATAGAGGCTGGGGGGAGCAGACTGGGGAGACTGCGCAGACGGGGGAGACAGGCACAGAGATGAGAGACAGCGTACACACACCACCCTCCTGATGCGATAGCATTGGACCCACATCTAGTATAATATAATAGGCCCCACATTGCCTTCTATATAGTAGAATGGACCCCTAAATTGCCTTCCAATAGAATTGTAGGCCCCACATTGCCTTCCATATAGTATAATGGGCCACACATTATTATTTTTATTTATAGACCACCATTGATTCCATGGTGCTGTACATGAAAAGGGGTTATATAGAAACAAGTTATAAATGCAATAAACTAACAGTGACAGACTGATACAGAGAGGAGAGAGGACCCTGCACTTGTGGAGGAGGGTGGAGGGGGAGGACGCAGCGCAGGGGGACAGGCAGAGAGGCGCGGGGGGACAGGCAGAGAGGTGCGGGGGGGGGACAGGCAGAGAGGCGCGGGGGGACAGGCAGAGAGGCGCGGGGGGACAGGTAGAGTTGCGCAGGGGACAGGCAGAGAGGCGCAGGGGAACAGGCAGAGAGGTGCAGGGGGACAGACAGAGGTGCAGGGGACAGGCAGAGAGGCAGGTGGGGGCAGGGGGACAGGCAGAGGCTGTGGTTAAGCTGTGTAATGATGTCACAGGGGGTCATATGATGTCACCCCTGGGTATTTTGGGGAAGCTCTACCCACCTGTTGCTTGTATCTGATTGGCCATAACTTGCTGCTCAGAGACCTCTGGAGGAAACGAGGGTCATCCCATCATTTCTGTGCTCTACCCCCTACATCTCGGTAAACTGATGGTGTTCTCATCAACATGGCGGCCACATAGGATCAGCTAATGCTATTATCACCAATTGTAGGAATTCTCATACTGGACACAACAAAATCCAACCAACAATATTATCCCATAAATCCAGGAGGTAAAAGCTAAATCTCCCCCTGATCTTCTCTATGGAATATTCCTTTATATTGTATCCATCATTTTAAGGGCTCTCTGATTGGATTGATTGTGTATAAATCTAGAAAACATTATTTATTTTTTATTACAGGTCACACCCTTGGATCCCAGGAATGGTCCACATAAATATATCACCAGATTTCCTCTTTGG
Source organism: Allobates femoralis (assembly GCA_033576535.1). NCBI lineage: Eukaryota > Metazoa > Chordata > Amphibia > Anura > Aromobatidae > Allobates > Allobates femoralis. The sequence continues at coordinate 346,184,969 of JARQOC010000004.1, read as the reverse complement.
CTTTTCTGTTTTGTAGCCTTCATCATCGTGATGTCAGTACTTGACCATCCTATACCTCCTCATCACAACAGAGCAAGAAAAGCTCCAAGGTCTACAACACATAACAAGCGATTTCTGATCAATCAAGGATCCCACAACTTTAGAGACGCAGAACCAAGCTCTCCAGAGCTGAGAGCTCCAGAGCCGAGAGCTCCAGAGCCAAGACCACCAGAGCTGAGAGATCTAGAGCCGAGACCACCAGTGCCGAGAGCTCCAGAGCCAAGACCACCAGAGTCAACACCATCAGAGCTGAGAGGTCCAGAGCCAAGACCACCAGAGCTGAGAGATCAAGAGCGAAGACCACCACAGCCGAGAGCTCCAAAGCCAAGCTCACCAGAGCCGAGAGCTCCAGAGCCAAGACCACCAGAGCTGAGAGATCAGGAGCCAAGAAAACCAGAGCCGAGAGCTCCATAGCCAAGACCACCAGAGCCAACACCATCAGAGCCGAGAACTCAAGAGCTGAGACCACCAGAGCGAATACCACCAGAGCCTAGGAGGGCTCCTGTTCCTCAGGAAGCAAAAGTGAATCCTAGAGGCAAGTTGAAAGTAAGGTTCAGTGATATCGACCAGGACGGCTCTATACTTCATTACAACAGAGGAATAAAAGCTCGACATTCTGCAGAGAAGGAAGAGAGGTCTCTGATCTTTGGACAAAAGCCGAGAACACCCAACGCCTAGAATGACTCCTGCTCCTCAGGGGGCAAGAAAAAATCCTAGGCACCAGTTTAAACTGAGGTACAGTAATATTCATCCGGTCTTCTTTCTACCTCAAGACTGTCCCAATGGGAGAGAAACAGGATGTTAGATAGATAGAGAGATATCCATAATAGATAGAGGGATAGATATCCATAATAGATAGAGGGATAGAGGGATAGATGGATAGATAGATAGATATCCATAAGGGCCCCGTTACACGGGCGATATCGCCGCCCATTCATGAGGCAACGTGGGGGCGTGGCCTATTGCCAGCATCATCGCCCCTACGTCGCCACATGTAAAGGGCAGTGCTGTGAAACCAGGCGACCATCATGGGGCGATGTGCACACATTGCCCCATGTAACCGGGCGCCGGCGACCTGTCAGGCGACTTTGTCCTGCATTGCCGCCGGGGTTGTCAGACACCCCGGCGGGGTGCCGCCCGACAGGTCGCCGGTGCGGGCTGGAGGAGTCGCCCCATCTAAACGGGGGACGGCGACACTGGCGGGTGAGGCAAGAGCATGCGCGACCCCGCCATTCACCGCCGACATCTCCAGCCCCGTGTGACGGGGCCCTAATAGATTGAGGAATTGATAGATAGATAGATAGATAGATAGATAAACAAAAAAACAGGCAGCACATCCAAAAAAATTCAAAGGGACACAATTTAATAGAGCCCACAGTGATGCAACATTTCGGCCTACATTGGCTTTTGTCAAGAACAATGTGAATAGTGAAAGCTACACTTTTTATACATTTACTATAATACAAGTGATTAAGACAAAAGTTTGCATAAACCTCTGATAAAACGTGTTATAAACTCAATGCCAAACATAGCATTCCATATAAATACAGTGTTCCATATGTGTGATCAATACATAGAATTGATGTACCATTCACTGTAAATAGTGATTTGTGATTAATTGATACATACAGTGCACCTGTGATGTATTAAAATCACCATTATCAGGAGAATGCCAGCTTACCGCCCATTACTTCATACAGTCAAACTACACGCTGATCTCGGTGTCTACCGTTATGCACTGCGCAGGTCTGTGCACAGTCACTGACGTCATTGCGTCTTCCGGTATGCACTGCGCAGGTCTGTGCATAGTCACTGACGTCAACGCGTCTTCCGGTATGCACTGCGCAGGTCTGTGCACAGTCACTGACGTCAACGCGTCAGTGTGCGCATACCTTTTACGTCACTTCGCATGCGCAGTATCATAAAAATCAAATACCGCCATATTGAGTGCTGGTGTTATCATTTACAGTGCTCATAGTTTCAATAGATATAGGAATTAGCACTGGCGCCTTCCCCTCGGCCTTCAAACACGCCCTAATCACGCCCATCCTAAAAAAAACCTCACTTGACCCTACCTCTGTCTCTAACTATTGCCCCATATCTCTTCTCCCATTCGCCTCTAAGCTACTTGAACAGCACTTCCACTCTGAACTGTACTCTCACCTCTCCTCGTGCTCCCACTTCGACCGCCTACAGTCCGGCTTCCGACCCCTCTATTCCACCGAAACAGCCCTGACCAATGTCACCAACGACCTACTGACCGCCAAGAACAAACACCACTACTCCATCCTCCTTGACCTGTCTGCCGCCTTCGACACGGTTGACCACTCCCTTCTTCTCCGGATCCTGGAATCCCTCGGCATCACCCACCTTGCCCTCTCTTGGATCTCCTCATACCTAGCGGACCGGACCTTCAGCGTCTCCCACTCCCACATCTCCTCCTCACCCTACCCCCTTTCTGTCGGAGTCCCCCAAGGTTCGGTCCTGGGACCCCTACTTTTTCTCCATATACACTCTCGGCCTAGGGCAACTCATTGAGTCCCACGGCCTCCAGTACCACCTCTACGCCGACGACACCCAAATCTACCTGTCTGGCCGTGACATCACCTCCCTACTCTCCAAAATTCCACAATGCCTTTCCGCCATCTCATCCTTCTTCTCTGTTCGCTTCCTTAAATTCAACATGGCCAAAACTGAATTCATAGTCTTCCCCCCAAGAAATTCCCCCCCACTTCCCAACCTATCCACCTGCGTCAACGGCTGCGCCCTTTCCCCAGTCCCCCAAGCCAAGTGCCTCGGGGTAATCCTTGACTCCTCCCTATCCTTCAAGCCCCACATCGAGGCCCTCACCACATCCCTCCGGCTCCAGCTCAAGAACATCTCACGGATCCGATCCTTCCTCACTCACGACACTGCTAAAACACTCATTCATGCTCTTATCATCTCCCACCTTGACTACTGCAACCTCCTTCTCAATGGCCTCCCGGCTAACTCCCTCACGCCCTTCCAATCTATCCTCAATTCCGCTGCCCGACTAATCTACCTGTCCTCTCGCTACTCCCCTGACTTCCCCCTCTGCCAACCCCTTCATTGGCTCCCCGCCTCCAAGAGATCCCAAGTCAAAACATTAACCATGGCGTACAAAGCCATACACAACCTAGCTCCACCATACATCTCCGACCTGGTCTCCCGATACCTACCCTCACGCAACCTCAGCTCTTCCCAAGAACTCCTCCTCTGCTCCCCCCTCATCACCTCTTCGCACAACCGAGTCCAGGACTTCTCCCGGGCATATGCCTTACTCTGGAACTCCCTGCCCGAACACGTCAGACACTCTCCTACCCTGAGTAGCTTCAAGTGTCACCTGAAGACTCACCTATTCCGTCAAGCCTACAACCTGCCATGAGACCCAGGCGACCGCCCCATACCTGACATTCCCCCATCCTACTGTATCCCAACCCGCCCCTCGTAGACTGCGAGCCCTCGTGGACAGGGTCCCTGCCCCTCCTGTACCTGTACGTCCGGATCGCCTAGATTTAGTGTACTTGTTCTTGTCTCCCTTATCCGCATGTAAAGCGCCATGGAACCTAATGGCGCTATATAAATTAATAATAATAATAAAAATATTCAGGCAAATTGGACACTAATAGTCATAGGGTACCTTTACACGCCGCAACTACGGTGTAGCAACTGAGAGGCAATCTGGAGTTCCGTCACCGTTGCCCTGGAATTGCTATGAAATTGCAGCGTGTATTGGGGAACGCGATGGTGATTTTTAAAGTTGCTCCTGGTTGCAGTTTCGGAGCATTGTTCAAAAACCAGAGGTGCATTTCCCTAGTATTGGCGTGTAAACGGGCGATGGGGATGGAATCTGCGTCGCCTAGTGATTTCCAAGAGGCGTGGCACAGCGTGCTGGAGTCCGCGCCCCATCAGCAATGATTGGTGGTGGCTACTGTGTTTCCATTGGCTGTCCCTCAACAGGGCGACATATTGGAAGAGCTGTCCATTCACACTACACAATGGCAATGGCGTCATGTATTAGCCAGCCTTCCTGCGCAGGCTGCCCAATCATGACGCTATTGCGTTGTCTAATCAGGGTGTTTGGGGCGCGGAATACACCACTCTGTCACGCCTATGTTCGTGCGGCGCTGAACATGCACGCCCACATTCCTTTGGGGATTGCGGCGTGTGAAGCGGCGCCAGGAGTCAACCGGATGTTTCCCACTGTTGGTGTGGGAATTTCCGAGAAGATACATCACCTTAGGTTGAGGGCGCAATTGCAGCATGTACATGCGGCTTCGGCGTTCGGGGGCAACCGTCAAAAACGTGCACACGCACGGTCGGTTGCCTCCGATCGCTGGGAATAGTTGTGGCGTGTAAAGGTACCCTTATACATTGCAGAGGGAATCACTGGAACCAAATTTATACAACATCACAACCAAGTATGTAGCGCACCAAGCACCTGTAAAGGGGTGATATGCCACAGTGCGTTTACAATTGTAGTGAACCAGGGGACATACCATGACTCACACAAAAGCAATAACACTTACTGGACATTCATACCATCAGTCATCCGATTCCTATCCCTAAAGGGCATAGATTCTCACCAAACACTGTTAGTATTTTGCACAAAAAAATGTCTTTATTTATTATAATCATTAGAAAAACAGACTGTATCTTTACTTTTAAATCTGAATGGGTTGTAAGCTCGCATCACACCTGTAAAATGAAACTAAGAACAAAATTACAATAAATCATATGATATGATCCATATAATAAAAAACGTTGCACCACCGTGGGCTCTATTAATTGGTGTCCCTTTGAATTTTGTTGGATGTGCTGCCTGGTTTTTTGTTTATATATTACATTTCACATCGTTTCAGGATTATTGCACCCGAATTTGATTTCTATTTTTGGCCTGAATTCCCTTTTTTTGTTTTTAGATAGATAGATTGATATCCATAATGGCCACTTTACACACGGCTACATTTCTAGCTTATCCACAGGTAACTTACTGGCTGCAGTGAAATCATGGAGACATTATTCCATTTGTACACAGCAACAAGATAGAACCATGTCTCCATGATTTCACTGCAACCAGTAAGTTACCTGTGGATAAGCTAGAAATGTAGCCACGTGTAAAGTGGCCATAAGGGTACCTTTACACGCCGCTACTGGCGGGTGGATACAACCGGATACATGCGAGAAATGTATCTTGCATCGGCAATATACCCCGTAGTTGCGGCGTGTGAAGACGGTAGTAGCCACCCGGCAGTAGTGGCACCTGTTTCCGAGCACTGCCCTGAAACAGGTGGCTACACAGCCGATTGTAGCGACCTGTATCGGCGTGTAAAGAAGCAACAGAAGGGATGTGTCGACACCAGGCTACTATGTACCTGGTATGTAGCTGGGGCGTGACACAGGCTCCGGGTTACCGCGCCCCATCAGCGATCATTGGAGGAAGCTCCTGCATTACGATTGGTAGACGCTGCATAGGGAGGCATATTTAAGGAGCTGACCAGTCACACTACACAATTGCTCGAGCGTCATGTATTAAACAGCCTCCTGCGATGCCTGCCCAATCATGATGTCCTTGCTTTGTCCTATCAGCGTGCGGACGTCTCATAATCCACAATTGTGGCACGCCTATGTGTTGTCCCTGCTGCACCAGGTCCGCCCATATTAGCTTGTTGTAGCGGTGTGTAAATGAGGTAAGGTGCTCGGCAGAAGGTAACTTGAGACACCCGGCGCTGTATCTAGAGATAGATGTAACCTACTGTAGCGCACCTTGTTGCGGCGTGTAAAGATGGTGCGATTACCGTTTGCAACCGTTTGTGCGTGCTCGTGCACGTGAAGTAGCTGGTTGTATCCACCCGCCAGTAGCGGCGTGTAAAGGTACCCTAATAGATAGAGGGATAGATAGATAGATAGATAGATAGATAGATAGATAGATAGATAGATAGATAGAAACAAATAGAGCAGCACTGCCCAGTGGGTGCTAATCAGCTCTGCTGTCTTCCCAGCACATGTATATACTTGAAAAAATGCTGCAGCACTCCGTCATAAGATGTATCTTTATGCCTTTATTTTCGCCACAGGTACCATTGGGCAACGTATTGGGCACATGCGCCCTTCATCCAGCCAAGCTGGATGAAGGGTGCATGTGCCCAATACGTTGCCCAATGGTACCTGTGGCCGAAATAAAGGCATAAAGATACATCTTATGACGGAGTGCTGCAGCATTTTTTCAAGTAGATAGATAGATAGATATCCATAATGGTACCTTTACACGCCACTACAGAAGGTTAGAAACAACCGGGTGTCTCACGTGCACGAACACGTTTCAACGGTTCCTAACGATACCTGATACCGCCTTTACACGCCGCAGAAGGTTTTTTCTATCCCTGGATGCACCGACGGGTGCCGCAGGTTACCTTCTGTAGAGCACCTTCCCTCATTTACACGCCGCTACAGAAGAGAATATAGGAGGACCTGGGCAGCATGGACAACACATAGGCGTGCCAGAATTGTGGATTACGAGACGCTCGTACGGTGATTGGACAAAGCAATAGCATCATGATTGACCAGCCAGCGCAGGAAGGCTGGCTAATACATGATGCTATTGCAATTGTGTAGTGTGACTGGTCATCTCCTTAAATATGCCGCCCTATGCAGGGACAACCAATCGTAACGCAGGAGCTTCCACCAATGATCGCTGAAGGGGGGTGGTTTCACGGAGGCTGCGTTACGCCCCAGGGAGTTCACTAGGTGTTGCAAAAACCTTCCTGTTCTTCATTTACACGCCGCTACCATTGGGTTGAAACCAACCTGTTTTTGAGCACTGCTGAAAAACAGGTGTCGACAGTGACCGGTGGCAACAACCTGATTTACACGCCGCTACCTCGCGGTGTTTTGACAGTGCAAGATACAATTGTCTCCGACACCCGGTTGTTTCTAACCTTCTGTAGCGGCGTGTAAAGGTACCATAATGGCCACTTTACACACGGCTACATTTCTAGCTTATCCACAGGTAACTTACTGGCTGCAGTGAAATCATGGAGACATGGTTCTATCTTGTTGCTGTGTACAAATGGAATAATGTCTCCATGATTTCACTGCAACCAGTAAGTTACCTGTGGATAAGCTAGAAATGTAGCCGTGTGTAAAGTGGCCATAATAGATAGAGAGATAGATATCCATAAGGGCAGCGTTACACAGGACGACATCGGCGCCGATTACATAGGCGACGTAGGGGCGTGGCCTATCGGTGGCGCCCCTACGTCGCCTCATGTAAAGGGGCGATGTCGCCGGTGCCTGGAGGTCGCCTGGTTTCAGAGCAGTGCTCTGAAACCAGGCGACCATCATGGGGCGATGTGCACACATCGCCCCTTGTAACCGGGTGCCGGCGACCTGTCACGTGATGGGAGCCATAGGCTCCCATTGTCCTGCATCGCCACCGGTGTTTCCAGACACCCCGGCGGCGATGCCGCCTGACAGGCCGCCGGCGCGGGGCTGGTGGTGTCGCCCCATCTAAGCAGGGGACAGCGACGCTGGCGGGGGCGACAAGAGTGTACGCGCCCCCGCCATTCGCCGCCCACGTCCCCAGTTCCGTTGCCCCGTGTGACGGGCCCTAAAATAGATAGATAGATAATAGATAGATAGATAGATAGATAGATAGATAGATAACAACACTGGAGAAACATGAGTATCATTCAAAAATGTTATATTTATTGTAGACACAGTCGTGATAATTAAAGATGGTAAAATTGTTAGAAAATCAGAAAGGTGACTACATACGTCCCGTTTAGTAATACAATAGCCGGGTCATATATAAGATTACATCAATTTCAAAAATGTACAAACGGAATATCTCCAAGCTAATGTACAATTCGCGGATGGAGGAATAATAGTCATCAAGTGCATACAGTATGAAATACCACTGTCAATAGGACACAATGGTACTACAACGTTTTGACATCAGCAATTTGATATAATTCCTACAGTGTTTAATTCATATTGTTACTTGTCAGACAATATTAATTCATAAAGTGCATATTTGCATCCTTGTGCCGTAGTCATTAAAACCTCATGGCATCACATCAAAACACATGTCAGACACAGTAAACTGCAATGATTTTCATTGTACAGACTTGATAATTAGTAGCATAATTCATACCCATGCTATGGTCTATTATTGCATGTGCTCCCTATTCACAGGACATCAGCAGTCACCATAGGAAAATATCGCCCCAACACAGCGTTTCGCTGGTGTAGCTTGGCAGCACCAGCTTCCTCAGGGGGGTTGAATCCGCATTGTCCCCCTTCCTTGCCTGTCTATATAGCTAGCCAAATTATGCTCACCTCCCGCAGCTACAGTGTCCTCCACGCTATCACCAGACGCGCATCGCGCCGGAAATGACCCAGCAAATGCGCAGCACAGTGCACATGCGCTGGAGCAGGGACGCGTCACCATAGTTCTCGCGCATGCAGGCGTCGGAAACGGCCGCCGCCACCCTCGCTACACAGCGGTCACATCCAGGAGCGTGGGGCTGAGGGAAACTACCGGCCAGCGCTTATCTTTCTATGTGCAGGTGCAGGACATTGTGGATAGCAGGGATAGGTAAAGAGTAAACAGTCAGAAAAGTTACAATCCATAGTGAAACATTAAAAACATTCTAGAGGACCCGGATAAGAGAAAATATATGAATTCTCATTATTTAGAGAAAAGTGCAATTGGATATCACTCAAATTTCGTATCCCCAACCAGTTTGGATTCCGATATTGACTGACGAGTAGGTTTAGATCTCATACAGAGGTTCTATAACACAATTAAAATGGACAAAAACTATATTATTATTAGTATTACAAATTATCACAGTGATACAAATGTCAATGCAGTAAAATACAGGCACATCAGCAGCTCAGAGAAAGGATCCAAAGGACAGTGACTCGTTTAGGGCCTTTTGGGGTCATGGTGTCAAGTAAGACGATCCATTTGGCTTCCATTTGTCCCAGGGTCCTATAGAATGTTTTTAATGTTTCACTATGGATTGTAACTTTTCTGACTGTTTACTCTTTACCTATCCCTGCTATCCACAATGTTCTGCGCCTGCACATAGAAAGATAGGCGCTGGCCGGTAGTTTCCCTCAGCCCCACGCTCCTGGATGTGACCGCTGTGTGGAGGAGGCAGCGGCGGTCGTTTCTGTCGTGCGCATGCGCAAGAAGCATGGTGACTCGTCCCTGGTCCCGCGCATGCGCACTGTGCCGCGCATTTGCCGCGTCACTTCCGGCACGATGCGCATCCCCCGAATTGTACATTAGCTTGGAGATATTCCATTTGTACATTTTTGAAATTGATGTAATCTTATATATGACCCGGCTATTGTATTACTAAACGGGACGTATGTAGTCACCTTTCTGATTTTCTAACAATGTTACCGTCTTTAATTATCACGACTGTGTCCACAATAAATATAACACGTTTACATGATACTCATGTTTCTCCAGTGTTGTTAGCGTATTAGAGTATGTTCTTGCAGTGTCTGGGACCCCTCAATTGATTACAATGTAGGGGGGCCCTGTTATTCAAAGACACCTAATTCGGACTCTGACATTGATAAATAGAAGATAGATACATACATACCGTAGATGGATGAATAGATAATAGATAGAGTGACGGACGGGACTTTGCAATTATGCAAGTAGATAGATAGATATAGATACATAATAGATAGAGGAATAGATAGATTGATCGATTAATAGATATTGATATATAATTGATAGATGATGAAAGATAAGATAGCTGATAGATAATAGATAGATGGATAGATAATAGAGTGATGGACGGACTTATAATATGCAATTATATAAGTAGATAGATAGAGGATAGATAATACAGTAAATAGATAGAATGATTGAATATAATAGATAATATATAGATGGATAATTGATAAATTAGATAGATAGATGAGATAATAGATAACATAGATGGATGTATAGATATATAATAGATTAATATATAGATGGATAATTGATAAATTAGATAGATAGATGAGATAATAGATAACATAGATGGATGTATAGATAATAGAGTGACAGACCTCCTCCTCCTCGTGTCCTTCTCCTCCTGTAACCTCCTTCTCCTCCTCCTCCTTCTCATGTGTCCTACTCCTCCTCCTCATTTGTCCTCCTCCTCCTCTTCATGTCTCTCCTCCTCATGGGTTCTCCTTCTCCTCCTCTTGTCCTTCCCCTTCTCATGTGTCCTCCTTCTCCTCCTCCTCATGTGGCCTCCTTTTCCTCATGCGTCTCCTCCCTTCCCTCATGTGTCCCTCCTCCCCCTCATTTTGTCTCTTTTTCATGTACCCTCCTTCCCTCCAAGTCTCCTCATGGACCACCCCCC